>CM062816.1:732156365-732756365 GCA_031772625.1 Pinus tabuliformis | reverse complement strand
ATGGTTAACAGGTGATTCCCATTCTTTAAAGTGAATCGTGTTGGTAGGATCATGCATTAAGTTAGTTAGAAGTAGAGATGACATTTCGCGACAGTATTTTTCTTTCAGAATAAGTAATTATTTGATGGAGTAGCAAGGTTGGATCCTTGATGTCATAATGGATTACATTGTCCAACATTCTTTAGCTTTGGATTCATAGTTCTCAATTTTCTATTCATAGTGCTCCGTGTTAGATTTATGTCCAACGGAAATTGGTGAATTTATCAAAATTTCACCATAAAAATTTGGTTCAACATTATCACGGTCTTCATGAAGTACTTAGTAAATTCTTCCTGTTTCAGTTTTTTCATCAAAAGGTTCGACCTAAAGCTTTCCTTCCTCAAGATCTTGAGGAATAATAATTTTCTTCTTGTTTCCTTTGAGCTTGATCCTATCTTTCTCTGTGGATATTGTTCCTTTTGATTTTGCATCCCCAGGGTCGACCGATTAGTGCAAGGTATGCGATTATTCCATTGACTAGGGAGATGACCTCAAAATTAGCTGTCGTCGGGATTCCCATAATTGAAGTTTGTAATTCCCTTAATGTCCTAATAGGTTTGATAAATCTATGATCAAAAAGTTTAAGGCAATTGGTTGTCCTATGCAAAATTGGTCGTCCCATATTGATCCATGTTTCTGATCGGAGGATATTTACTTGTGACCCAAAATTGACAACAACTCTTCTAACCATGTACCCGTTTATTTCTAAGTAAACTTATGGGTTGTGCTCTTCCATTTGTTTCCCTTAAGAGGGTTGCTGAACATTTATTTTATAATGTTTTCATTACAAATTTTTAACATATTTAAGAGTTCCAAGAAACCCATGGAATGCACCTACTTTAGAAGTTGTAGAAATTCTTCCAAATTGATATCCTTAGACAATATTTGTTGATAAGTTTCCTTCATAAGGAATTCCACGGCTCTTCACATTGTGTCTTTCAGTTCCTACATTTCTAGATATTTAATCATGTTTTTTATTAGTCAAATAACTTGACTATTTTGATTACTGTTGTTTTTTCGAGTTCTTGACCTTGTAAATACTTCAATATTTTTGGAATTCATAATTTATTATTTTGGAACAGTCTATAGTAAATTAATAATTATCTTATTTAAAACATTCTCAATCATCTTGTTGCAATCATCCAAGGAGTGATTCCCCAATCCACACATGTTGCAGAAGCACGAATCCGTATTATCCTTTAAAGGAAAGTATGCAGCTATGTGCCCTTATTTCCAATAGGTATAATAGTAGAATATCCCTTGACGTTGTCCACAATCACGACCTTTGCCATTGTACCTGCCTCATCGACCACCATAACCCCCTTGACCAATTCCTCATCCACCATATGATGGTAGTTAATTAAACTAATTCATGGTTTGTGTATGATAAACAATGTGATAATTTGGTTTGTTTTTTCCATTAAGTGGCCATTCTTGTGTAGAGTGCATATTATCTTCACAAATGACACACCATTTATGTTTAGAATATCAAAGATTATATTGAAAGAATTTGGTTGTGTGATTTGAAGCGATCTAATAGATATCACAATATACATCAGACTATACTCATTGGACATCCTTATCAAAATAATCTACATATTTACAATTGCCTTCAGTATGTCCTTCCACACGACGGTTGGTGCACCATAAGTTGTTCTTTTGAAGTGTCAATGCTAGCAAATAATTTTGTATTTTTTCAAGCTTGTCTTCAATTTTGTTTTCAGTTGGTGATATAATCAATTGGCCTTCATCATCTGTTTCGTTACATTGGATAGCTTAAGTGGTTCATCACAAGTTCCAACTTTGTGCATTTAGAGTGGACCATAGATCTTCTAGAGGAGACTAGCCACATACCGTTGTACTAAGATATTTTTGTCGATAGTGTATGTAATCTAGCTCAGTAAATATTTAAATCTTTTATCGTATTCTCATACTAATTCATTTGGTCATGGTTTGATTTATTCTAATTTTTGTGCTACCAAGTGCTTGACATCTTGGGCCTTGAAGAATGTGAGGAAGCTCTTCTTTATTTAATTTTTTTATTTCAATTTCTTCTCCATAAGATTCATGAACCACATCAAAGCATGTTTCCTCAAGGCTACAACAAATTGCACCATTTGTTTATCTTCATTCGTAACATCATTGGAAAAACAGAAAATTTCACAGAAAAACTAGTGCTTTTTCAGATCCTCGTCGCCCTCATAGATGGGTATATGGTTCAATCCCATTTTATTTGTCTGGGGTGTCAACGTTCTGGATGTTAGAATGTTTTTTAGCTGGTCATTTAATAGGATCGATGGTGGGTCAATTGTTCTAAAGCATGCTATTTTCTTGTTCATCGACAATGCCATTTTAAACTGATTTGTTGGTTTTTCACACTCTATCTATATATTTGATAAACCAACTCACTCGGGCACGCGACTCTACATTGACTGGTTTTATGCTTTTAACTTCCCTAATTGATACCAGCTATAGTAGGGGGCATGGTCATGAGATTCCAAAGTTGGTGAAGTACTTGTTCTATTTCATTATTATTACTACTCAGTGTGTTTTCATGAGGATTTTTAATGTATTCTTCTTAATTATGCTAGACTATATGTATGTCTGAATAATTCCATGATGTTTGCTCATGGAATTCTTGAACAATGGGACTTGCTACTGATATAATGAGAGCTCGTTGTATCATTGGACTAGAGTCATCAATATCCATAGTGTCTACTTGCTCTCTAGGGCTTATAAGTAGACCATTATTCTCTGTTAGAGACGGTAATTCTATGTCTCTCAACTCGTCTAAGGAGTCCCATGCATCTTCACTATCATGCTCATGATTCTTCATTCTCTTCCTCTGGTATATTTGTTCTTATCGTTGTTGCCTCTTGTCCCTTGCTATTTTCTATATATCGGTGACTGTTTGTACTACAGGTTGTTATTTTGTCAGCTACTTTCTTATTGTTGCCTTCTAGAAACTGACCTTCTTCTTTCCATATTTTTTATTTATAGGTATATTTCCAACTATAATTTTTTTTTCCCTTTTTCACTTTATTTGTCAAAATTTGCTACCCCCCTCATGCTGATGCAACTTTGTGTCAATTTGTGGGGAAATACCGGACAACCATGTTTATTTCCTTAAAAAGTAATCTCATGCTACTTTTGTGTCTTTAAAATGGGTGTCAAGAAGGTTTTGCAAGTCGGTTTGCTCCTTTCGCCAGTGTGTATTAACTGAATTCTACAATAGAGGTTAGTACTCAATGATATGTCATGCACCCTTTTAAAGAAGAAACTTATGCAAAAGGGTAGGAATCGTGCATAAGAAGTTGTGATGCAAGTTGTCAAAAAATATGGCTTTAATGCATTCAAGGGAAGTTTGATATTATATTTCTTGTTCTTCACAAAAGTAATCTAGAATCGACTCAACCCACTCATGTAGATTTGTTTGACTCACATTTGATAGTTTCAATAGAAGTTAGGCACTAGTTTCATTCTGAGGTTTTTTCATGGGCGATTCGGTCATGGAATTTCTTTATGTCCAGTGGGGCATGTTTATTGAATCGCTTGTGCACTTCCGTAAAGTAGTTGGATCTGACTTCTACTATTATTAGTTCATTTAAATACAAATAGTTCTTTAGGTAGTTATTGATTTTTGTCTCCCACCATATATGTATCTCCTCCAATGTTAACATTTATGTTTGCATACTTTGTGACTCGAGTTCTAACTACCAACAACAAAACCAATGTTGTAATCTAGGGAAAAGGGCACGTAGTTACCAATCATACAAACATCGAACAATCACATAACAAGCATACGTAAAGATACAAAGATATGGTAATGGAGAACTAGCGAAAACACTCTATAATCTCTTATTAGCTAAATCATAATCGATACATCGATATATATATATATATATATATATATATATATATCTATATCTATATATATATATATATATATATATATATATATATTGTCTGGATAGTTACAACAGTGTAATTGCCCAAACAAACACTTTAACTAAACCAACATTAGTTTACTCTTATGACATTTGTCATTACAATATATGTTTATCAACTGGATTTGAGCTTTACTCTTATGACATTTGTCATTACAATATATGTTTATCAACTGGATTTGAGCTAGTTGGCTAGGTTGAATAGCTCATCCAACACTATGAAAAAAACTTCCTTGATCTAGGAAAGAGATTGATTACAAAGAACAAGTTTGTTGTGGCAGATATAAAGATTTTTTTTTATCCTAAAGGAACTACGTAGCCCACCTAACACATAACTACTAGTAAACCTCTAAGGGTTTACCAGACCTATCTCCCTTCCCAAGTATTGGGTCACTTCAAGGGGGATTTGAACCTCAATCTGCCTTGTTTCAACAATTTCATAAATTTAGAATTAACCAATTGAACTACACATGACAAATATAAAGAAATTTGATTCAAAACAAACGAGACAATGATTTCAATGTGGCATGCAAATAAATTATCCTAGCAATGAATTGAGATATTATTACCAAAATTATATGTTTGAATGTTCATTGAAATTTAAAACTATTTAATAAAATAAAACCTACACAAAATATTTTCTTGAAAAGATAGTAGATAAAACATAAATTACCTTGTGACAAAGCAGAGAGGATCCAAAGCTACATATAAATCAATGATCAAAATTTTTAGTTTTGAGTTTCACGCGTAAAGTTTAAAGAGCCACAAGACACAACTTTTGGCACAAAAAATTTAAAAGCCAATGACACGAGGAGCATTGCATTAGCTATAGCTTCTTATCAAAAGGAAGAGGCTGACAAACTAAGACAATACTTTGAGAGTGTAGATTATACAACGGGCAAAATTTGTGAAGAGATTACGAGGATATATCTGATTGCTTTAAGCTTGCAAAGGAAAGTCTTGACACCTCGGTAAATGCATTAAAGAGCTGTCTGATAAATAACTCTACTCAATAACTAGCGGATTAAGCGGACGAGACCGCTACCAAATAAAATAAAAGACGCAAATTATACACTCCAACATCAGTGGATTTAATTGGAGTTCTCTGTATGTGTGTGCTATATTGGATAACTCTTTCTCTTCTTTAGGTATTGATTTTCATGCGGTTAAAAGTCAAAGTCTTGAAGAACCAATTGCAGAAATTGGGTTGGAGGTATTCAGTGCAATGGTAAACGACAATATGCGTTACTGTGATTTGGCAATGGATCCGAATAGTAGTACGATGCAAACCTTGTGCTGAACAAGTTAATTTCGAAGATAATTGCAAAGGCTTTCTTGAAGGAGTAAATGAAGCGTTTCACCAAACAATGAGCATAATATTTGAGAATGTCTTTGGTTAAGTATTTGCTTACAAATTCCTGCAAAAAGAGTGTGGTATGAAAGAACTGTAGCAAGTGAAATATTACTTGTCCAAATGCAAATCGATTGCATTTGTGAAGCATTATACTTAAAAACCTGCAAAATGTTATTTCAAAAGAAATTTGAATGCATAGATATGGCTATTGTGAACTCACAATGTATCATTACATAGGAAACAAAGTAAAGTTTCTTCCAGCAGCAAAAGATGGAAGATAATATGCCAAATGCAACTCGCCAAACTTTCCATCTTTATGTGGCCTGTGACAAGACACATCTGCTTAAACATTCATATCATGCACAACCTCTCAATTATTGTCCCATTCAAAATGACCACAATCTCTCAAAAGGCTAAACTTTGTTTCCACGCATAGCTACTCCGGACCACAATCAATTTTTTTATAACAATAATAATGATCCCAACAAGTTAACGAATGTTGTTTGTAACAACAATAAAAGGTATGCGACGGCACAATTGGTAAACACACTAAGGAAGCGCCCTAAAATGCTATTGAAAAAGCTGTACAGAGTTCCGAAGGTTTTGCTACAACTAAAATCTATCCCGTTGATTCAAATAATGGATGTTGCTATTAACACGAATGCATCCATAGCAATGTACATCCGATACCATTGATTCTGATAACCAATATTGTTATGAACAAAAATGGATCCACAACAATGTGTGAAATGGTACATAAATTGGATTAGATAAAAGAAAAAAAACAATGAACAAAATTTGTAATAAAAAGGAAGGAAAATTGATAAAAAAAGAATCGATGAATTCCATTTATGTGAAAAAAGAAAATTATGAGAGAATAAAATTCATTGCAGTATATTCTACATAGCTGAACTATAATAGTAGTGAATATAGAGAGATATAAATGTGCACTAAAAAAAACTGACACCTAGTCCTAGTTAACTAGCCATGAGTCTTTAGTTAATTGTCGCACACAAGTGGGGATTAGTATAACCCATGCATGCTCTCGGGGAGTGATCTCTCTGTGATAATAATGAACTTTCCATGCATTAATCCACTCATCAGTATAACTGAAGTACAATTAAGTGTATGTTATCTCCAATATCCCCCTAAAGCACTACTCAAGAGAATAAAATGATTGGGTCCTAACAAAAATCCGTTTAATGTAGCCATTTTGTAATGCATTTGAATAACATAGAACAATTGCAAGAAGTGGAAAGAGAGAAAACTAGATGGGAACAAAACCCTCCCTTCAAAATACAAAAGCAAAAAAGAAATATAACTTTTAGATAGTTGTGTCCTTCACCCCAAGATGGTCTCATAGAACGTGAAACTTCTAGTATATGGATTTTTTTTCATGAAGATATTAACAATTTGTTAGAAGTGGTATAATACTGCAAGTTAATGGTCCCATCATATACAAATTCCCAGATATAGCACATGCAGATCTCAATGTCCTTTGTTGATTGTTGCTACATAAGATCTCTGCAAAAGCTTAGTATACTTTGATTGTCACACATGATGGCATTCACATGATGAAACATGATACCAAACTTAGTGAGGAACTTCTACAACTATATGGCCTAAATGGAAATGTTGATTTCACATTTTTATTTGGCCTATGCTAATATTAAAGAAATCATGGATTTCTTTTTGTTGGACAAACAAATGTCTCTAGAACCCAAACTAAGAACATATCCTCAAGTGGACTTGTAATCAATGTTATCACTAGCCCAATCTGAATCAGTGTGCCTAATGATATCCAAAGTACATCTTGTTGTATGATGAATCCCAAAGATGATGGTTCCTTGCGCACATCTGGGTATGATCTTGGGATCCTTCCAATGCATGTCATGTTCCTCTTGCGTGTATCTAGAATCTATGTCTATTGCATATGATAATTCTAGATAGGAGTGAGTGAGATAGAGGAGATTCCCCACAAGCTATCTATACATGGTGTAATCAACCAACGATGTATCCTTTCCATCCTAAAGGTGTACCACCAATAAGAAAAGTGTAGTTGTTGGCTTGCAGTTAACCATGTGAAAGCGAACTAAGATGTCTCTCACATAGTTGGATTTAACAATTTTGGTTCCTGAATCATTTCGGTTAATTTCAAGTCTAAGGAAGTAGTGTAATAGAGCCATATATGTGACATAAAACCTATCATGCAAAGCATTTTTTAATATATAAATGGTTGAGGTTGAACTACCTATGATTATTAGATCGTCTACATAGATCATTATGACCAACAATAATATGTTTTTAGCATATAAACATTTCGATCATATTTGCATTGAAAAAAATTTCTAGATAGTAAAGAGGAATCTGATTTAGCCTAACATTTTCTAGGTGCCTTCTTGAGGCCATAGAGAGACTTCTTGAGTTGGAAAACTAAAGATCAATTCTTTAGATACCGTTTCGGTTGCTCCATGTAAATTTTCTCTTTGAGATTACCATGAATAAATGAATTATTCACATCCATGTAGTGAACCACCCACCTTCTTGTTGTTGCAATAGCAAGAGTAATTCAATAGATTCCAATTTATCCACTAGAGCATAGGCTTCATCATAGTCGGTGCCATGAACCTATTCAAAGGCTCCATCCACCAATCATGATTTATATCTTCTTAAAAGTCCATTTTTTGCTCCATTTTTCCTTTAGACCCACTTTCATTTGAAAAACTTATGATATGAAGGAAGTAGAACAAAGTCCCAAGTTTTGTTCCCAATGATGAAGTTGTACTCTTTGTCTATAGTTACTTCCAAGAAATGATTCCCTACAAGTTTTTCCTAAGTTTGAGGGTTAGACATTAGAACCATGTACTGATGCATGGGAATAACTAGTTATATAGATGTGAGTGCATGATGTGCTTCTTGAAATTGATATCTCATGGTAGGATGACCCAAGATATCGCTCATGACATGCCACTTTTGTACTGAAAGTGGTCAGGAATATGAACACATGCATGTGCATCACCTTCTAAATTAGCTTTAGAAATCAAATATGAGATTCCATTTGAATGACATAACACAACATCTTTTAGATCCAATAAAGGAGGAAACACAAAAAATCCTACATTTTTTTCCTTAGAGGCATGCAAGGGACTTTATTTAAAGTAGACACTCCTCTCAATGAAGAGAATTTTTCTTGAAATATCTAGCATTGTGTATCTATTTACACCATTTAGATATCCAACAAAGGTTCACTCATTGTTTTGATGTTCCAAATCCTTCCTATTTTCTGAAGGAATGTGAGCCCATGTGCGAGATCAAAAAATCTGAAAATGTGTTACTTTTGGTTGCATGCCACTCTATGCTTCAAAAAGTGTTTTTATTATAACATATTTGTAAGTATATTTATTTTTTATGTACACAGCATAGTTATTTCCTTAGTGCACAATTTGGAGGGAAGGGACATTACATGCAACATGTAACTAACCATCTCTTTCAAGGATATATTCTTCCTCTCGGTTACCTCATTCTACTGCAGAGTGTAAGGATATGTTTGCTATAATGTATTCCTATTTCAACACAAAAATGTTGGACATCCTTGTTGACATGCCCCCCTCCATTATTTATATGGAGTATCTTAATACTTTTTCCAAACTTCTTCTCTGTAAGCACTTTGAAAAATCTTAGATTCTCAAACACTTCAAATTTAAGTTTAATGAAGTACATTGATGTGTATCTTATGCAATCAATTATGAATGTGAGTACATATATTCCTTTACTTATGGAAGGATTTGAAAATGACCCCATAATATCCCTTTGACCAAGCTCCAAGGGAGACAATACCCTCCTTGCCTTCCTCATTTCCAAATTTTCTTATGGATGCTTTCTAAGAGCACAACCTTCACAAACTCCATTAAAACGTTCTTTGGTGAGCAAGTCGTTCACCATCTCCTACTTGCTAAGCTATTGCATGTGATCCAGGTGGACATTGGTGGCCACCCGCAAATTCCACTTGGACCCCCACCATTATTTATTTCAGTTTTTCAGTTTTCTTAATTCTAGCACAGATTACTATTTTTAGTAGTTTTCTGAGTTCTAAACTTCCAGAGCTATTTTGAGGCCCTAAACAACGATTTTTTGTCAATCTTGTATGATTTTTCTATTTAAAATCATTCTTTCCATCATAGTCCTCGTAGAGTTCTTTCCAACGGGGTATCATGCACGTCAAACGGAGATAATATGACCAAGTCGTAACCCTGGAAAGTTGGTTGTCCAATTAACCCCAACCGGGCCCATAAACTCTTGATGTTACATCTCCTCGGGTTAGGGTTTTCATTGTTTAAGGTTTTCTCTTATTGTTTAATAATAGAAAGGCCCTTGATCCTCATTGTAATGCAGTTCAGAGGCATGTAGCCACCACATCTCTTCTCAGAGATAAGATACCATCACACGAGCTAGTCTTATTTCCATTTTGTTAGTAGGCATCTTTTAGTATTTGATGTTAATGAAGTGAAGTGTTATTTTTACTGAATCTTTGTATTTATGGTTATATCTGTAATTTTTTGGGTTCCTATTTAAATCTGGATCAGTGGTATCAGAGCGGCCTGCACTTTCTTTGTTTTTATTTAATGTCCCCAACGAGATCGGTATATAAGGAGTTAGGGCTTGAACTGGTCGAACCTTTGCAAGACCAGCCTCACAAATCCTGATGGCCTCCCATGGAGGATGAAAAAAAGATGAGGGAGAAGGAGATGCTATCAAAATCTTGCTCAAAGAAGCCCTCGAGCGACAAAGGAACTCGATGATGGACAACTTTGCCCAGATCCTTTAGTGGCTACCGAAGGGCAATGCATCTACTTCCGGCAGCTACTCTGGAAGTGCTAGACCCTTTAAGGTAAAAGTTAACTTTGACATTCCCATATTTGAGGGTTAGATACATGCAGATGCTATAGATAAATGGTTAAATCTACTAGAAGGATATTTTTCTGTTCATGATTTTTCCAGTCGAGAAAAGATCATTTTTTCACTTCTCAAAGCAGCCCCTCACGTCAAGGACTGGAGGGAAACCTAATGTGAGCAGAAGGATGAAAGTACGAACTCAATGTTTTCAGCCGCACCCACTTGGAACTCATTCTCAAATGCCATAAAGGAAAAGTACTATAGTTTTGGGAGATATGAGGATAAATACATAAAGTGGAAAACACTACGACAAGGAAGGGACCAAGATGTGGTGGGGTTTACCAATGTTTTTCATACCCTTCACACGAAGTTGGGTTTCGAGGATTCTGAGAAGCATTTGGTTCTCAAGTACCATGGCTGCTTACATAAGTACATCCAAGACGAGATGGAATTCCTAGACATGTCCTCGCTCGGCACATATTACCGATATGCTGTCAAGATTGAGCAAAAGTTTAAACAGAAGAAGCGAGACTTTGGACTTTGAATCCAAAGCAAGGGAAAGGTGCCCCCAAACTGTAGAACAAAGGAAAAAGCCAAGGCGGGGTAGCTCAGGACAACTGGCAAAAGCTGCAAGAAAATAACAACATCGTGAAGCTGAAGAAGGATGCAGGAAAGTGGTGTGAGTTCCATAAGAGCTCCACTCACAACACAAGTGAGTGTTGGGCCAAGCAGTCATTGGTGGTTGAGATAAAGGCTTCGAAATCAGATGCATTTTCTGACTCTGAGTCAGAACCCAACAAGGGGAATGATAAAGGGAAGCATATTATCAATGCGGAGCCCAACGCTACTGTTGCCACCATGAAGATCTAGAAGAAGATCCATAGGAGGAGGAGCGGCTATTCCACTCCCAAATGTGGGTAAAGGGTTCCCCACTACAGTTCATTGTCGATAGCGGGAGCCAAAAGAACCTCATTTCGGTAGAGGTTGTGAAGTGGATGGGCTTACCGACCATAGCACATCCATAACCATACACCATCGAGTGGCTTCACCAGGGACGGGATCTTCGCGTGAGCCAGCAGTGTCACCTTCCATAAAACATCAAGCCCTTCACGGATGTGGTATTATATAAGGTTGCTCCCCTTGATGTTTGTGATTTATTATTAGGCCAACCATACTTATGGAAGTGACATGTTTTGTATAAGTCAAGGCCTCGTGCTATTATTGTTACTTTTGGAAATAAGTTTTCCAGGACACTAGAGGTAGCACCACCTACCGCCATCTCTTTGGTTACTACAAAACAATGCAATAAGATCATTTCCAAAACTGGGAAATTTGTTTTCCTGATGATACGCCCTCAGAGAAAGAAGAAGACGATAGCCACGACCTCTAGATAGGGCCTCTCTGCACGACAATAATAGATGGACAAGGTCATGGAGGAGTACAAGGACATCCTCACCTCCCCCGTAGGGGTGCCTCTGCACTTTCAGGTCAAACACTGCATCGATATGACCCCAAGTGCGTCACTGCCCAATTGACCAATCTATTGCTGATCTGTTCTGGAGAATCAAGAGACAGATTCTGGACCTGCTGCAAAAAGGTCACATCCATCCAAGTTCATTGCCCTGTGGGAACCTGATCATGTTGGTACAAAAGAAGGATGGGACTTGAAAACTCTGTATTGATTATTGATCGTTGAACAAGATCATTATCTAGAATAGGTACCTGATCCCATAGATTGATGACCTTCTAGACCAATTGAAGGGGACAAAATATTTTAGCAAGATCGGCTTGAAATCAAGATATCACCAGGTACAATAAAACCCTCTGATGTGTGGAATATTGCCTTCAAAGTCAAGGTGGGCCTTTTCGAATGGTTGGTTATGCTTTCGGGTTGACGAATGCTCCTGCAACCTTCATGAGGCTGATGGATGACATCTTGCGGCCATTCACCAACTCATTTGTAGTGGTATACTTGGATGACATCTTGATCTTCAGCCAGATTTGGGAAGAGCACCTCCACCGCATCCAACAGGTTCTCCAAACACTGCGGCAACACAAGATATGTGATAATTTGGAGAAATGCACTTTTAGCATGACCCAGGCTCAGTATCTAGGATACATTATTGATGAACAGGGGGTGCATGTGGATCCAACCAAGATCCAAGTCATTCAGGATTGGCCAGCTCCAACCACTTTGATAGAGCTCCGTAACTTTTTGTGTCTTACTAATTTCTACTGCAGGTTCGTGTTTGGATTCTCTCATATCACTTGGCCCTTGAGTCAAGTCACCAAGGGAGGAGCAAAGGGAAAATTATTTTGGTCTGAATCTCAATAGAAGGCATTCATAGAGTTCAAACATCGCCTCTGCTCTACATCAGTGCTCACATTAATAGACATGCAACAACCATTTGAGATCGAGACAGATGCCTCTGATTATGCTATTGGAGTAGTCCTTACTCAACAGGGGCATCCAGCTGCATATCATAGTGAGACACTTTCAGACATAGTATGAAAGTACCACACTTATCAAAAAGAGGCATATTCCATTCTGTAGTTCTGTCAACAATGGAAGAATTACATTTTGGGGAAGGAAATGATCATCCACATAGACCACTGGCCCCTATAGTTCTTACAGACGCAAGGGAAGTTGCAGAATGATTGTCATTAGAATTGGTCCACATACCTACAACAGTTCCATTTGAATATCAAGTATATGAAGGGCAACACTAATAATGTTGCAGCTTGCCTCAACTGACCACCAATCATGGCATTAACCACCGTACTCAACTCTTGCGGGCACAAGACTTATGATTCGGTACTTCTCTACAAAAGCAACCCAAAATTCACCCACACATACCAGACACTCTTGGAGGGTCAGCAAGTTCCATATTTTCACCTTCAGGATGCCGTATTATGCCACCTCGAACACCTTTTTGTTCATTCAAGCAAGTTTTCCAAGATTTTTTGGGAAGCACACTACAATCGAGTTGCTGGGCATTTCATGGTCAAGAAAATGTTGGAAGTACTGAAAAAGAATTTCTACTAGTCGAATCTTCGATAGGATGTCGAGTAGTACATCAGATCTTGCACTGCCTGCACCATTTCCAAACTGACCATCAAGAATCATAGCCTCTATACTCCGCTACCTACCCCTAGTTGACCTTGGGAATCCATCTCCATGGATTACATGTTAGGCCTTCCTTCTACTAAGAATGGTAGCTACTGTGGTTTTGTGGTCATCGACAGATTCTCAAAGATGGCCATTATGGCTGCTTGCAAGAAGAATATCACAGCGGAAGCCGCTACTAAAATCTTCTTTGAACGTGTGGGTACAATTTGGGATCCCATAGTCTATCTATCTTAGATTGGGATAGTAGGTTCCTCAGTACATTTTGGTCCAGTCTTTGGTCAATGCTGGGGACCAAGCTCACTAAGTCCACAACTTTCCATCCCCAAACTGATGGCCAGACAGAGGTCATCAACAGGATGATCATACACATTATGCGCATGTACAACTCAAAGCATCCACGCAGATGGGATGAGAGCCTCCCCTATGTCCAGCATAGCTATAACCGGGCTCTCCACAACTTGACTGGCCATAGTCCTTTTTAGGTGGGCTTGGGATTCCAGCCACTATGTCCCACTGATGTGGCCATGCCATTTGTAGCTACTCAAGCAGATTCGGCTCATGTCTAATCCGAAACCAATAAGGAAAACAAATTCATTGATCGCATACAACATATCCACTAGTAGGTCCACGACATTCTGGAGAAATCAAATGCCAAGTACAAGGAAAAAAATTATCAACATCAGGTGCCACACAAGTTTCAGATGGGCGTCAAAGTCTGGTTGCATTTGCAAAAGGAATGCCTTACTGAAGCCTATTGGAAACTCAGACCACTCTGATATGGTCCTTACATGATTACAAAGGTTTTGGGAGACAATGCATTTGAGCTCAGCATTCCCCCATTCCTTGGCCTGCACCCAGTGTTCAATGTGGACCGCCTTTGACCATACTTCCCACCATTGCTAGACACATCAGACATTGCAGAACAACTCACACCTACATAGTTAAATCCAGATCGCGTGGAACAAGCCACAACTAATCAGATCATGGACACACAGATCAAGCATAGTCTCCATCAAAAGATCCAACTGTATCGACTTGTCAAAGCAAGCCAACTCCTTCACTAGGGCAAGAGGCCAACCAGGGCCCAAGTTCAGGAGAAGTTTCCCCATCTCATGGAGGAACTCAATGCAATGGGAACCATTTATTCCTAAGGGGGGAGGAATGATCTAGGTGGATATTGGTGGCCACCCACCAATTCCACTTGGACCCCCACCATTGTTTATTTCAGTTTCCTTAACTGTAGCACAATTTACTATTTTTAGCAGCTTTTCAGGTTCTAAACTTTCGAAGCTGTTTTGAGGCCATAAACAAAGTTTTTCTGGTAATCTTGTACTAGCACTTTTTTTCGAAAATCGTCTTTTCTGTTGTAATTCTCAGAGAGATCTTTCTAACAGGGTATCATGCACGTCAAATGGAGGTAATATGACCAAGTCGCAACCCCAGGAAGTTGGTTTTCTAACGAACCCCAATGGGGCCCATGAACTCTTGGTGTTACATCTCCTCGGGTTAGGGTTTTGGTTGTTGAGGGTTTGATCTTATTGTTCAATAATAAAAAGGCCCTTGAGCCTCACTGTAACACATTTCAGAGGCATGTAGCCACCACATATCTTCTCAGAGATAAGCTACCATCGCCCGAGATAGTCTTATTTCCATTATTTTGTAAGCATATTTCAGTATTTGATATTAGTGAAATGGAGTTTTATTTCTACTGCATCTTTGTATTTATGGTTAAACATGTAATTTGTTGTGTTCCTATTTAAATCTGGATTAGCATGTATTTGAAATTTAAGTGTTCAAACCTTTCATGCCAAATTTTTGTTTCATCATTTACATGTCGGTAGTAAAGTGGAATCTATTGGAGGAACAAATTCAGAAAAAATATATAAACGAGACTAATGATTTACCTCACCAACTACAATTTTCAAGTTACCTTACATGACATATATTCTCATTGAACTTGGGTTGAATTAAACTCTCCTTTTGGTGTTAGCATGTGCCATTTGATACACGAAGAGAGGATTTACTAAAATCTTTATAATATATAGGATCTTCTTGAAACTTCCCTCTCCATCATCTACCTTCCATTGTCTAGTTTCCTATACTAGAGAATCATCTCCCATGAGAATAGAAGGACTGACATTTGGTTTTAAAGATGGGAGAACAGATTTTTCAGTTGTCCTATGATGTGAAGCTCCAAAATCTATATTCCATGCATCAAAAGAAGAATGAATAACAATCAATTATTGTGCATTCCCTCTTGTTTCATATTATTTTTCTCCCTTCTACTTCTCAACATTCTTTAAAATAAAATCAAGAAGATCATTCTTCTAAAGTATATTTTATATGTTGTCTTCTTCATGCATGATGATTCTAGATGGTAACCATGGTTGCAATAGTTTCATTTTGATTTCCCCTTCCTACCCTTCTTTTCCTTCAAGTTTGTAGATTCATCTAGAAGTTTGGGATTTCGTCCCTTTCTTGGATCCGATTATTTTTCCTTTAATTTCTCATTGGATTTGTTATTTGATTTCGAGTTGTTCTTACCCCTTCCATTCACATCTACATAGGCTTTGCAACTTTTCAATGTGCCCATATTTATGAGCTTATCTTTCTCATGTATTAGGGACTCAATAAAATCCTCAAGTGTGGGCATCTTCTAGGTTGCTCATGTTGCAAGCCTAACTATGTGAAAGGTGGAGACCAATATAACAAACTTTGGACCTGATTTTTACAATATCGCAGAAGTTAATTTCCTTTCTTGCCTAGATTTGTTGATTCCACATTCTTTCAACATAAGTAACAAGGATTTGAACCTTCTAAATAAATCTTGAATGTTTTTTAAACAAGTTGATTCTAATGAGTTGAGCCCATTTCCAAGGATGTGACCCCACATCTCATCCTGCCTTTCTAAAGAGTGTCTCCAAAGTGGTCCAATCTTGATTTTGAGTGGTGCATGCTTTGACGTGAAACACTAATTCTGGAGAAATTAATAAGAATATGAGACCAAAATCATTGTCCATGCAATTGAGCTATTTGAATTTTTCAACTCCTAAATTTGGTTCAATCTCTATTTCCATGGCTATCTAGTACAAGGCTCTACTTATAAGTTGATGTAGAATCTTTGGCTTCCAAAATGTCATAACTTATACTTAAAATATTTTTTAATTAATTATTTTAATTAATAACACATAACTACTTTAAAATAAATGAAATCCATAATCTTGTCCCAGTACGGAGGGGATACTTGGAGTGATATCCTTTTACTCAAAAAATCGAGAGTGAGGATAGCAAGAAGAGCAGCAGATTTACATTTTCTCAAAAACTGTCGGGATAACAAGATCATTCCTCCATTCGCTCAGGTTAAGCATAAACTTCAAAACAAATATAATAATAAAGCGTTTCTTCAACTAAGCTTCTCTCTAGTTCGGTCAGAAATCAGAAGGGTTAGAGCTGCTCTGGAAAACCTGGGTCGTTTGGCTCTCTCATCTCACCTTAAGCTTGCTAACAACATCAATAAGAATCTCTGGGCTATTATTGATGCAAGGACTGCTCTCAAAGCCGATAATGAAAGACAGATTGCTTTGGTAAGGCAGCACAAGAAATTGACTAGACTATTAAATAAATCTGAGGAAATTGGATCCCTGAACCCAGCCACTAAAGTCACGCATGTTAGCTGCGCAGTCCAGTCCCAAAATGAAGTCTCCCAGAAAGTCAATTGCTCAGGGATCAGCAATTCGAAAGAAGGCAGCTGCGCAGAAATCAATACCTGTCCAATTGTGAACACTGAAGGTAAACACACAGGTATTAAACCTATCTACGCAAGTATTAAGAAGAATATAAAACCCATCTGCAGAGGTAGTATTGAAGATCACAAAGACTGCACAGAAATCAATGCCTGTCCAATTGTGAACGCTGAAGGTAAACACACAGGTATTAAACCTATCTGCGCAGGTATTAAGAAGAATATAAAACCTATCTGCAGAGGTAGTATTGAAGATCACAAAGACTGCGCAGAAATAAATAATATTGAAGATAAACAGAGTGTGGACCACGCAGAAAACGCAGCAGGAGGTGGCAGCAGTAACGATGGAGGTATCGACTGCGCAGAAGGTAATAATAATAACGCTGGAGAAAACGCAGCAGGAGGTGGCAGCAGTAACGATGGAGGTATCAACTGCGCAGAAGGTAATAATAATAACGCTGGAGAAAATAGCAGATGGGATAAGAGTTTTAGTGATGAAAGCGTTCTGGTTAGGGATCAGAATAATGGAGCCAATCCGTTGAATTCCCATGCAAAAGACAGTCACATCGCAGATGGCAAGGGGTTGTCCGCATTAGTGACTCCAATGATTCCTCAGAAATTAGATAACTTTGCCAACTCACAGAGCAGTGACACATTAATAAATATGGGCAGTGGAAAGCAGAGAAAAGTAGTTAACCTGTCCTCTCTGGAATTGGATCCTGTAGTCATTAATATTCTCAGCAAAGGTTTGGGGTTTGCAGTGACACCTAAAAACCTTCCCTTTGAAAAGATGATTTGTAACATAGAGGAGGGGATCAGTAACCTTACTTTGGAGGATAAAGAAACATTGAGGCAAGAATGCTCTCTAATCATGAGGAAAACCAAAATCCCCAAAAGCAACCTGAGTAAAGAGGAACAAAAAGCCTTCAATTCCTTGCAAAGCAATGACAAGGTCGTGGTTCTTAAAGCAGACAAAGGAGGAGCTACGGTCATACTGGACAAAGAAGATTATGTTTGTAAGATGAATGATCACCTAAATTGTGGCAGTTATAAGAAGCTAAGCAGCAATCCCATCCCCAAAATCGTGAAGGATGTAAAGAAGATTATCTCTAATTCAAACCTCGACGAAAAATTAAAGAAGAAGTTGATCCCCTCCTATGAAACTGTTCCCAGAATCTATGGATTACCCAAAATCCATAAGGAAGGGGTCCCCCTTAGACCAATAGTTAATACTATTGGTTCCCCAACCTATGAGCTTGCGAAATATGTTGCAAAAATTCTCAAGCCCCTTGTCGGAAACACTGATTCCTTCATCAAGGACTCCCAGGACTTTGTGAATCTTATTAAGAATGAAAAATTGGAACATGATGATATCCTTGTAAGCTTCGACGTGGTATCCTTATTCACTAAGATCCCTCTTGATGAAGCCATTCAGGTTATAAAAGAAGTTGTTGATCCAGGGACTGCAAAGCTGGCCGAGATCTGCCTAAGGTCGACTGTGTTCACCTTCCAAGGAGTATTTTATGAACAGACATCCGGTGTGGCAATGGGGTCCCCCCTTTCGCCAATAGTGGCCAACCTTTACATGGAATACTTTGAAAAGAAGGCCCTGAATTCATATCCTTTGAAACCAGCCTGGTGGAAGCGATTTGTCGATGACACCAATATAAAATGGACTCATGGCAAAGCAGAACTCGAAAATTTTTTCACTCACTTAAATTCGATCTCTCCAGATATAAAGTTTACAATGGAACTTGAAGAAAACAAGAGCATTCCGTTTTTAGACGTCCTAATCATCAGAAAAGAGGATGGCTCTTTGGGCCATAAGGTTTTCAGGAAATCAACCCACACAGAGAGTTACCTCCATGCTGATTCCCACCATCACCCTGCGCAGAAGGTTGGTGTTCTAAACACGCTGGCCATCAGAGCCCTTCGAATTTCCAACTCAGAGCACCTGGAGGAAGAGAAGAAGCATCTAATCTTAACTTTTAAAAGTATAGGCTACAAGGAGCAGGAAATTAAAAAGGCCATAGAGAAAGCTGAAAGGAAGTTGTTGTCTCATGAGCCTAAGGCTCAAGACCAGCCTAATTGTGGTATTGTTTTTCTACCGTATATCCATGGGATTACGGACAAAATCGCCAAAATCCTAAAAAAGAAAAACATTATCACTCATTTCTCAGCCCCAGGTACTATCAGACAAAGTTTGAAGTCCGTTAAAGATGATATCGACAAGCAACAGCTTAAAGGAGTTTATAAAATAGAGTGTTCCTGTGGAAAATGCTACATTGGTGAAACAGGTCGCTCCCTCCAGACAAGACTCAAGGAACATGGCGCGGATATTAAGAACGAAAGATCTCGTACTTCAGCCCTGGCAGAGCACTCCTTAAAAACTAAACACCATATCTGTCTGGAAAGCGCATCAATTATCGCTAGGGAAGAGCAACATCAGAGACGAAAGATCAGAGAAGCGCTTGAAATTATCAAACATCCTCATAATCTGAACAGAGATAATGGCGTGGAGATTAGCGGGAGCTGGCTTCCCTTGATCAAGGAAATAAAAATCGCAAGCGCATCCCCTGGTAAAGGCCTCAGCAGGTAAGTTATCCCTCTCCTTTCTTGTGTCTTCAGTCTTTGTTTTCATTTAGATCTAGGTATAGAATTTCGGTTAATTCTAGAATTTATTAACCCTAGATATTAAATTAATTTCCTATTAGTATCATTATTCCCTAGGTTAAAATCAATTTCATATTAGAATTAATATCTCCCTAGGTATAATATTAATCTCATATTAGAATTAATATTATATATTAAAACAAATTAATATTAGTAATATAATTAATATTAATAATACAATTAATAGAATTAATATTAATATTATTATAATTAATATAATTAATAATTAATATTAATAATATATTAATAATAATATAATTAATATATTGAGGAATAATAATATAAATAAATAAATAAAAATAATAATATAATTAATATTATTAATATTAATTAATATATTAATAATAATATAATTAATATAATTAGTATTAATAATATAATTCAACTCTAAACTATAGTTAGGACGGAGCCGGCCGAAGATGAACCCTAGCAGAGTTTCTGCCGCCTCCCCTGTTACGGCCGCCGTCGAGGTACCCAACCTTGCCGCTGCTGGTATTGCGTTTTCAACGCAGGGAACGCTGGAAGGTGCCGCTGCTGGTAATGAGTTTACAACGCAGGGAACACTGGAAGGTGCCGCTGCTGGTAATGCGTTTTCAACGCAGGGAACGCTGGAAGGTGCTCTCATTTCTGGGATGCATGGTTACAAACATTTCCTGAGAGCTCCCCCCCATCAAGTCGCTAGGGCTGCCTGTTCTTGGTCCCCTTCTACCGCATCTAGATATAACAGCCCCCATCTAACCGCAGACGTATTGGCTAAGAATGAATATGCAGACGAATTTGCCGCCGCCTCCAGGCCTACGATCGCTCTCGGCCCCAGACCCTCGGCCACTCTCGGGCTCCTGCTCGACCTCGACCTTGCTAAGGATGATGATACGTGCTACAGTTCTGGAACGAGGGTTTTCTCAGACATCAATGAACGGCTCGCCCTCCAGTCTTCAAACGCGGCTTCTCAAATTTGCAGGGGAATACGAATCTCTGACCTCTCTGCCTCATTTCAGATCCAAATCAAGCTCATCTCAGGCAAAACCCAGCTACAGTGGGTGATCTCATCGGATTTAGTTCAGAACCTCAAACATACTCTGGAACTCAAGCTGGGGATTCCATCTGCAGCTCAACGACTCCTACACGAAGGTAAACAACTCGAGGATCTCTACCCCCTTTATTTTTATAGCATTAAGAGAAATTCCTCCATTATTCTTGCCCTTCGTTTGAGAGGGGGAGCTGCAGGACAGTCTTCTTCAGCCAAGGCATTTTCATACAAAGATGCTGTCCATGCACATAAGCAGGAGAAATCAGTGCCACCAGCACAGGCTCCCAAACCTTTTCTGGTGGACAAACTGGAGGAAACCCCCTCCATTGAAATAACTCACCCAACGTTGGATGAGCAAACCCAAAAGTATGCAGAGCATGGCATCATCTGCAGATTCAATGGGCTATGGCCATGCACGGCAGATCTCTACCAGTGGATTCACTCCAATTGGACCAATAATTGTAAGGTTCTGTTATGCTCAAAGGGCTTTTTCATCACAGTGTTTGCTTTTGAGGAGGACTACCAAAAGGCCTTAAAAGCAGGACCATGGTTTTGGGGCTCAGCAGGTTTATTCCTCACCCCTTGGTTCCCAGACTTCGATCCATCTACAGAAATCATCACCAAGCTCCCCATCTGGGTCAGACTTCCTAATCTCCCGGCGAATCTATGGCACTTCGCTGTATTCCAAGGGATCGGCAACTCTCTAGGCTGCCTCCTAGACATAGACACTTCCAGAGGGGAAAAGGGATTATATACCTATGCCAGAATCTGTCCAGAAATAGATATAAGCAAGGGTCTCCCTGACAAGATCAATATCAAAACTGGAGACTTCCATTGGACTCAGAACCTGGATTACGAGAACACAGCTTTCCGCTGCCGCAACTCCCACAACACAGGGCATCTACAGAGCTCTTGTCCTTCAATACCCACCCAAAAGAAGAAAGCCAAGAAGAAATCCAAAAGCTGGAAGCCGCATGACCCTCCGCCCATGGACGACTTTGATCTCAGCTCAGATGAAGAGGAGGAGAATGAGGATGGAGAGGCAGCAATGAGGGCACAGTATCCGCCCTCGGCAGAGCCTGACAATTTGCCAGTTCAGCCAATTTCCCAGAAAAGAATTCATGAATCCTCTACCTCGGACTCAGATAAGGAAATCTCTCAGTCTGCCTAGATCAGTTTGCAAATCATGCCAGCTCAGCAGTCCCCTCCTGAATGGGTCAAAGTTGGCAAAAAAAAAAGGGAAAAAATGCCTCATAGTTGACTCTTCCGAGGTGGATAGCTCATCCTTTCCGGCTGCCTAGTTACATGTTTCTCTTGGATGTAACTTCTGGTTGTACTATATATTTTCTTAATAGACTTAGTTTTTACCGATAAAAAAAATATATATATTAATAATATAATTAATATAATTAATATTAATAATATAATATATTAATAATATTATTAATATAAGTAATATTAATAATTTAATATTCCGTAGGTTAAAATCAATTTCATATGAGAATTAATATTTCCCTAGGTATAAAATTAAATTAATTTCATATTAGAATTAATATTATATTCTAAAACAAATTAATATTAATAATATAATTAATCTAATTAGTATTAATAATATTATAATTAATAATAATATAATTAATATAATTAATATTAATAATGTATTAATAATAATAAAATTAATATATTTAGGAATAATAATATAATAAATAATAATAATATAATTAATATAATCAATTAATAATAATAATTAATATAATTAATATATAATTAATATAATTATTATTAATTAATGATAATATAATTAATATAATTAATATTAATAATATATTAATAATATAATTAATATAATTAATATTAATAATTTAATTAAATTATTTAGGAATTAATTTCATATTAGAATTAATATTATGTATTAAAACAAATTAATTTTTAAAAACATATTAATATTATATATATAATATTAATTAAACAAATTAATAAATTTAAAAAAAAAATTATTAAATTATATAAAAATAAAAATTTAATTAAAATTATTATTTCAGCCGACAGTTTGTTTTTCCATAAGTTTTATCCTCATCACTATTTATTATTTCTCCGCTGCTCTTCTGTCATCATCATTCTCATATCCTGAAGATGGATCCGATTTGGGATTTGAAACGTTGGTACAAAAATGATAAAACTGTGGATTCTCCGGTCAATGATTCAAAAGACTCAAGCCACAGATCTCTGAAATCCATAAATGTTAATGTTTCACGCTCTACTGCTATGAGACATATCATTTAAAATAAAATAAAAATATGAAATAAAAGTTAATGAAGAAAAATCAAACAATTTCTATATCAATTTATCTAACATCAATGGGAATACACTTGTGTGAATCCATAATTTTAAGCAATAACATATAGATTTATCAACATTAATGTACACACAGTGGTGTTGAATCTAGAAGTTCAAATAATAACATACAAATTTATCAAAAAAACTGGCAGTTTATGTATGGAATTAAACATTAAATGATGATAGATTAGTGGGAGATTTTGTAAGGTGCCACCTTACCAACCATCAACAATGTATAGAATTAAAGGGCACACTGAACACTATTACTCATTTTTCTTTTTACTCAATATGACTAACATAGTTATCAGGTGATCATCTTCCTTCATCTATTTCAATATAATAATATAACATAAGAAGTCAGGGATAACTTTCCCTTAAAATCAATTCCAAAACACATTTGTCCTCAAGTTTAAAATAATCATTTGCTCTTTTCATACTTATATGTGAGATCTAAGTAAGACTGGAAATAAATGCCACCATAATATTATGTGTGAACATTAATCTAGATCAATTGATTTGATCTCCTAGATCATGTTAAATAAGTTCCACTTATTGACTCTTGACATAATAACCATAAATGTATGCCACAAGGACCTGGAATATTATACTTCTATCACAAAAATAACATATAAGGGTATAATTATTAGCCTACTTGTAACAAGATAATTAAACGAGCAATATGCCTCTCTTCATCAGTAAATCTAATAAATATGATATGATTATTGATTCATCAATAAAAAAATTCTCAATGGCATTGCTTCAATCATGAGACTCGTATAATGAATGTTTTAGCAAGAGTAGCCAATGTTACAAATTTAGAAACATATTATTCTTCAAAAAATGCCAAATAAAACAATGGACTTGTCAAAATTGGGCACAATAGTTTTTTCTATAGTCATTAAAGTACAAGAATTCACACATTAGTACATGCAACTCAGACAACTTATTATGCTCACTTGCACAAAATCCTATAGAATTAGTCACTGTAAAATTGTTTCCAAAAACAACCCCCCTCTTTTTCTTATGGAAGATTTATATAATAAAAATAACAACTATCTTATTCTCTATTCACACTTAAGCGAATTATTAAATTAATTTTTGCATTAAAAAACATGCAAACGTGAGAAACTACATCCATTAAATAATATATTCATAAATTTCTTGTACATAAAATTTACAGTAAGTAAGACATCTACTTTAACAATTTATATTCACAAAAGTTATATCCATTGATACATTTTTACAAACACTTTGCAAGCATGCAATTGAAAAGCTACAACCATTGAAGCCTTTTGACAAACACTTTGCAAGCATGCAAACTAAGATTCTTACTCAACCTATTTAACTCATAAAATTAATAAATTAAGACTTAAAATGTTGTCATATTAAAATAGCAACTAATTCATCTTAATACTTCACTAAAAATTTGACAACATGAACACATAGTTGGTAGCAACAATCTGCAAACTCACCTAGATTTACGATCCAGGTTCTGAAAAGTGTGTTTTTTGAATCAAATAGGTGGTTATAGGTTCGTATGGGAAGGATACCCCCTAATTTTGGGATGAATCACATCCAATACACCCAGTGAGGCAATTTCTTAAAACAACAAAAAATTCGATCCATTATGTATCATTTGCCACTTTTGTAAAACTCGTGGAATCCAAACTTTCATTGACAACTCTACATTAGGAAAGACAAGCCAGAATTATGCAAATGAGAGTTTTTCATTGAATTTCACATTTCTAAATCCACCATATGAGTTCTTGAAACATTTTACAACCTATAAGCTACTTTGACATAATTTGATAAGCTTATTGCAACCGCTGCTACAATTTGAGAAACACATGGAAGCCCTAAATGCTACAACAATTAAGGCTTTCCTTCAAAATTATAATAGTACTATACCAAAAACTTGAATAAAAAAACATTGAATTATTAATAAGAATGAGACATAAGCCATAATTGAAAATTACCTCAAAAATACCTCAAGCCTTTGATCTTCCAAACCGTATTTTAAATGTCATTATTTTTGCATTTTCTTTTAAGGGTTGATTCTATAAGTTACAGGTTATCACTTATTCATGCATAAATATATAAATTTATAACATTACTCATTCATGTATTTTTTCAAACACTTTGCAAACATACCTTGAAACCCTTTCTAAAATGCATCAAATTACCTATTTCAATTAAGTCATGAAATTCTTAGCCAACCTCTTTCACAATTCTTCATTGTAATTATTGTTAGCAATATTTGGCTTTTCTTCCTCAGTTTGCTACAATACCAAGATTAGTACAATAAACTACACCAACAATATTTCAAACTTGAAGTATAATCATACATACATATAGACTACTCTTAGTCTCCATTCTCAACTTGGCCAATAAGATTCTAAATAACATAAGATTAAACCAAAGTTACATGCTCACAAAAATTAAAATTTCTACAATTCTTTATGTTAATATTATACTAAAATTTCAAGGAAATTAAACATATTCTTGATGTGATATTGAAATCCAACAATTGAAATAATGCTATATCCCTAATTCCTTAACCAACTTATTTGAACCATATGGTTTTCCTCCCAACCATATCTAGGAAGAACTTCTACCCCTAGAACCCTGGAGCGGTATATGCTCACAAGCAGTGCCAAAATATAGTAGTAGAGTGATATACAAGAAAGATGAGGAAGTTAAGTTTCACTTCCTCTCAATTTCAGTCATGTTCAAATCCATTGGGTAGAGCTACTTAGTAATTTAGATTAGCATTTAGCTACTCTCCAGATCTCTCCCTCTCACAATATTCTTCAAATCCCTCCAAATGTTGGTATAACAATGAACCTCTTTCTCCCCCAAGTGAGAATACATGGGACACAAATATAAGAGGAGAAAAAATTTCTTGTCATATTGGAGGAGTAATATTCATGCCTTGAGAAAAATTAACATATTCCATTTAGAGGAGTGTAACTCATGCCATTAAGGAGAGGTATGCATGCCTTAGTTAATGAGTGTGTAACATATCCATTAAAGAGAGCATAAGAAGAATATTTGATGGCATTCTTTTAATGAGTGTAATAGGAATATGCCATGTCTTTTATGAGTGTGTAAAAGATACTATAATGTATCATTAAGTGATAGATTTATGTAGAGCCATGAGAGTCATCAAGGAGAGAGGTGTGAAGTAATTGAGGTGATGAAGGTGGCTTGTAATTCCTTTTAATAATAATAACATAGTCTCATAAGATATAATAATAATATTAATAATATTGATGATTTAGTAAATATTAAAATATTAGGATTGATTAGTGATAAGTTAAGTGATTTTACTTCGACTATAGTTGATTACATTTGTTGGCATTATGATATAGATTTGGCACTATGACATAGGTGTTGTCCTTGATGGCAACTCACACAGATGATAGATCACAGTTCAGGCTCACAGAATGAAGAAAGAGAGGTATACGCAGGTTCCCCATTGACCAAGCCATGTGTACACGCGGGTTCATAGACCAAAAGGCACGTATAGCGTACACACGCACTTTCACGAAAGGAAAGGCGCGTACATGTTGGAAAACTTGTTTTGGTCCATGGTATTTTGATCCATGGTATTGGTCCAAGGTATCTTGTCCGAAGTATTCACCCCAAGTATTTGGTCCAAGGTATTGATTCTAAATGGTTTTGGACCATGGTATTGAGTAAGGCCTGAGACTATAAAAGGAGGAGAAGATCATTAGGCAAGGGCACTCAAGTATTGAATATCTAATGAAGACCAAGATCTAGAATACAGGTCATTGGGTTATGGTGCACAGTTGGATCTGAATCAAGGATGAACTTGAGCACTTGATGAAGGATAAGTTCTATTGATGGGTCAAGATCTTAAGGCTTGAAGAGAAGTATCTTTGTTTTGATATTTATCTGAATAACTGGTGCATGTTGTAATCTGTAAATATCATGATTTGGGTATAACTGACATCTGAAATTGTTGTAAAGTTTAAATCATCATTTATAGATCTATACGTAGGTTCACTTTAGCAAGGGTGCGTATACACACTGGTTCTGCAGATCAAAACAACGTATACGTAGGTTCTCCTTGAGATAACTGTGTATCTACGTAGGTTCGACACATTGAAGTAGTGTATACCTAATAAAATATTCTTTAGCTGCTTTTGTTTGCTGTTACAATGTTCTGGGTTCTGGCTTGGGTTCTGGTTACGGTTACTGTATTCTGGTTATAGCATTCTAAGAAGTGATTGATTGATTTAGTTTTGGTTGGTGCAAAGGAGATTGGTTTATGGAGATATAGTTCATGGTTGGTTGATGTTATTGATTGATCCAGTCTGAAAACTTATGAAACATGGTCCCTGGAAGAAAAGAGAATGTTGTAGCCTTCTGTAGGCTAGCACCTACGTACTAGTAAACACATCAGCTAGTACAAGAGCTAGGGGGTTGTAGCTCCCTTCTAGGAGAAGCTAGAGAATATGAGAAGGTTGTAGCCTTCTACAGATAGAAGCCTGCGTACTGGTATAAGATTGCACCAGTACAAAATTTGTAAAAAGAAGTTTCTTATTAAAAGGAAGATAGAGACAATTGCATAGGTGGTTTTCACCCACATTGGGTTTCCACCTTATATCTTGTGTTCATGTGTGTGATTATCTGTTCTATTTTTACTGCTCCTAGTTACTATTTGTATGGTTCGGATGCACAGATTAAAGATCAACATATGTAGAATTAACTAAATTATAAGTTTACAGGGTATACGCTAGTTGCCTAACATACAGTTGCATATACACGCAAGTTTCATTAACTAAAGTAGAATATATGAATCTGAATATGAAAATGGAATATTATTGACTTGCTGATACTGATTCACCCCCCCCCCCCTTCTCAGTATTATTTCCAACAATTGGTATCAGAGTAGGTCCTTCAGAAGAAGCTTGATCGCTTGAAGGAAGATTTATCATTATGAGTAACTACAAAAGAGAGGGATCCATTAGACCACCAATCTTTGATGGGAGCAACTTAGTTTATTGGAAGGTATGAACCACAACCTATCTTCAATCTCTTGGAACCGATGTCTGGGAAATCGTGGAAGGATATATTTCCATCAGCAATTCCTGCAGATATGGCAGGTAAAAAGCAATATGAAACCAATGCCAAGGTTGTCCATACATTATTAGGGAGTCTATCACAATTAGAATTTGTCAAAGTTATGCAGCTCAATACCGCCAAAGAAATATGGGACAAGGTCGTTCTAAGCTATGAAGGAGACAATCAGGTAAAACGTGAAAAACTACAATCTCTCAGAATTCAATATGAAACTCTCAAAATGCGCAATGATGAAATTATAGCTAATTACTTCTTATGTATAGATGAGATTGTTAATTGCATGAAGAACTAGGGTGAAGAGATAAAAGAAGTTACTTTAGTTGAAAAGGTTTTAAGATCCTTGTCTACTCAGTTTGAATCAAAAGTTCCTGCCACAGAAGAAAAGCAGGATCTTCAAAGTATTACTATGACATAGCTGCATGGAATCTTAACTACTTTCGAACGAGAAAAGGAGGTCCATCAGATATGAGAGAATTCTCATTTAAAGCTTCAGGAAGAGAAGAGCTCAATGAATCAGGGCATATTTCAGAAGGAGAGGAAGAAGCAAACTTTGTTAAGAACCTTCAATGGGGTTTTGGAAGATTCAGAGGTAAACTAACTTTCAAATGTTTTTCTTGTGGAAGGGTTGGTCATTCTGTGACCAAATGTCCTCATAAAGAAAATCTTGATAAAGGTAAGGAAACAACAGAATGGAATAGAAAATAGAATGTAAGTAAGAAGAGCTACTATACGCATGAAGATAGCAATGGTTTATCAAATAGTGATGAAGATGAAAATAGTAATGACTATATACCTTTTATGGCTTTTGAAGATGATGATTTCTTGGATGCTTTAGATGAAGATGACCTTTATGAAGAAATATCTAAACTCAAAATCTATTTAGAAGAAAAGAATATGATTATAGATACTCTGACATTACAACTTGCTGAAAGAGAAAAACACAATGAAAAACTAGAATGTGAAATTGTGGGTCTCAGAAAAGATATTGAGAAAACAAAAGCTATCAATCTCAGATTTGCTAAAGGATCAGAAACTTTAGATGAAATTATCAAAGTGCAGTGCTCTCCTTTGATAAATACAAGTCTTGGATATATTGAAGAAGCATCTCAAGCACAGAAGCCGTCAACCTCCACTAAAAGCTATCTTGATGCAGCAAAGAGAAGTGAACAATTTGAAAATCATCAACAAAGGCATAAAGCAGATCACCAAGTAAATCGGGTTCAATCTACTACAAAGATGAACAAAATCTACAACCAACCTCAGGTAAATCATACTCAATCTATTTCAAGAATGAATCACCAGGTCAGTAGATTCGATAATCGCAAGAACTTATCTAATGGCCAATGTTTTTCATGTCATAAATTTGGACACAAAGTAGCTAAATGTGTTGCTTACAAGACCATCATGACTAGAGAAGCACGAAATCAAAGGAATGTGACTGGGATCATGAAAAGGACCTACAATAACTTTTCTCCTCTTGAAAATGAAATAGAATGCTCTATCTGTAACAACTTCGGTCATGAAGATTCTGAATGCAGGAGTAAATTTCGGCAAACATCTCAGAAGGAGCAAACTTCATTGGGTCCCAAAACATGGAGAAAGAAAGAAGCGCATACAAAAAGATGTGGTATAGCCTTGTATGCAGAAGGACAAGAAAATTAGTGGTACATCGACAACGGATGCTTGAAACACATGAAAGGTGATAAACAAAAACTTCATTCATATAATGCCTTAGAAAAAGAAAAGAAGGTCTCATTTGGAAATGACACTCCTGTTGTCATAAAAGGTAAAGGTTTTGTTCTCTTAAAAGAAAAGGTTAAAGCTGGGAATATTGTGTATGTTGATGATCTAAAGCATAACCTATTGAGTGTTAGTCAAATGTGTGATCAAGGAAATGAAGTAGTATTTCGATCAAATGGATGTGTTGTTCGTGAGCTTTGATATAGGAGAAACCATGACCAAAGGGTGGACAAAAACAATGCTATCTAAGAAAAAATGATGAACACGGGCTATGGCACAGAATATTGGGGCATCTAAGCTTCCCTCAAATAAGGAAACCATGCAAATTCCAAGCTGTTCACGATCTTCCTAATATCAGCATTCCAGAAAATACAATGCAAATCATGTCAATTTGGTAAGCAAACCCGAGCACATTTCCTAGAAAAGGAAGGATCAGCTAGTAGGCCTCTTGAACTTGTTCATACTGATTTATGTGGTCCATCAAGGAAAAAGTTGCCTCGTGGAGAAGAATACTTTATATTGTTCATTGATGATTTTTCCAGAATGTGTTGGATAGGACTTCTAAAGCATAAAGATGAAGCATTTGAAAAATTCAAATCCTTCAAAGCTTTGGTTGAAAATGAATCAGATCGCAAAATCAAATGCCTCAGATTTGATCAAGGAGGGGAATTTACCTCGGATGAATTCTTCAACTTTTATGAAGAACATGGAATAAAAAGAGAATTCTCCACTGCAAGGACTCAGCAAAATGGAGTGGTAGAAAGGATGAACAGAACTGTTCAACAAATGGCTCGTGCCATGCTAGATGAGTCTAGAACTCCTGCAACCTTCTGGGGTGAAGCTGCATTTGCTGCCGTCACTATTCTCAACAAAGCAAATGTTCGGGTAAACAACACTCAAACTCCACATGAACTTTGGTATGGTAAGACTCCTACTATAAAATACTTCAAAGTTTTTGGAAGCAAATGTTACATCAAAAGGACTGATGAAAAACTTGGCAAGTTTGAACCTAGAGCAGATGAAGGCATTCTCCTTGGTTACACTTCTCGAAGTAAAGGATATAAGTGTTATAATAAAATAATTGGGAAATTTATTGAAAGTGTTGATGTTGTGGTTGATGAAGCAGGAAAAAATCCAAAGCAGGTAAAAACCGAAGATTGTGGAGTAGATGAGGATTATCCTTCCACATAAAATCAGACTATTTCTGAAGAAGAAGAAACCAATGAAGCACCAGAAGAATAGACAACGACAGAAGAAAAGACTCCATCCAGGTATGTTCAGAAAAATCATCCAGAGACTCAAATTTTGGGACAGAAAGAGGCAGGTGTGCAGACAAGAAAAACTATTATAGAAGCCTCAAGCTATCTAGCATTGCTTTCCTCCATTAAACCTAAAAATGTAAATGAAGCATGCAAAGTTGAATGTTGGGTCAAGGCCATGAATGAAGAACTTGAGCAAATTGAAAAGAATAATACTTGGGAATTAGTTCCTAGACTTCATGATAAGAATATCATAGGAACCAAATGGATATTCAAAAACAAGCTGAATGAAAATGGTGAAGTTATTAGAAACAAGGCCAGACTTGTTTGTAAAGGATATGCTCAATAAGAAGGTATAGATTTTGAAGAAAAATTTTCACCTGTTGCTAGACTTGAAGCCATAAGAATGTTCCTTGCTCTTTCTAGCTTTCAGAAATTCAAAGTATACCAAATGGATGTAAAATCTGCCTTTCTTAATGGAGACTTAGAATAAGAAGTATATATTTAGCAACCAGACAGATTCATCCTTGGAAATGATCGAAAACTTGTATACATACTTAGAAGAGCTCTATATGGTCTAAAACAAGCTCCAAGGGCCTGGTATTATCGCCTTGACAAATACCTCCATCAACAAGGTTTCTCAAAAGGATCAGCTAATAGCAATCTATATACAAATATTGATAATGATAAATTGCTAATACTTGTTGTGTATGTTGATGATATCATTTTTGGTAGCAATGAAGAAGCCATGAGTCAAAACTTTGCTTTGGTAATGTAGTAAGAATTTGAAATGTCCCTACTTGGTGAGCTCACATATTTTCTCGGCCTACAAATTCAACAAAATAAAGATTGTATTTTTCTATCACAAACCAAGTATCTCAAGCAGATCTTGAAAAAATACAGCATGGAAGATTCTAAACCAGTATGTACCCCCATGGTAACAGGATGGAGTCTCAACTCAAATGATGAATCAGCAGCAGTACATCAACCAACCTACAGATCCATGATTGACAGTTTACTTTATCTAACAGGTACCTGACCAGACATCATGCATGCAGTGCGAATAGTTGGAAGATTCCAAGAAAATCCAAAGGAATCACACCTTCAGGTAGTCAAAAGGATCTTCAAATATCTTCAAGGAACGTAGAATTTTGGTTTATGTTATCCTAGGGATACAGATCATACACTTCATGCATATATAGATGCAAATTGGTCAAGAAGCGTGGATGACAGAAAAAGCACTAGTGGTGGTGCATTCTATATGGGTTCTAGATTAGTGTCTTAGTTCAGCAAGAAACAAAGTTTAATTGCATTATCTACAGCTGAAGCAGAATACGTGGCTGCTGCATCTTCCTGCACACAACTCCTCTAGATGATGCAAACATTGCAAGACATTAAGATCACGTGTACTCCACCCATATCCATTCTATGTGATAATACAAGTGAAATCAGTATTTCAAAGAATCTAGTCATACATTCCAAGACCAAGCACATACCCATAAAATATCATTTTCTACGTGAACAAGTGCTTGAACAAAAGGTCAAATTGGAGTATGTTCCCTCCAAAGAACAGGTTGCTGATATATTCACCAAACCACTGCCCAGAGAGACATTCGAATATCTCATACAGAAGCTGGGAGTAGTTGATGCATCATCTTGCTGTTAAATCTTATCTTTTTTAGAAAAAAGTGGTTGTATGTGAGTTTCATGAAGCGTATCCATGTACATACGCCAGTTGCTTTAGATACAGTCGCGTATATGTTGGATTAAAAAAAAATAACAGTGGATGAAAGGAGTCTGATACGGGTCTGACAATGATCATCTGGCACAGGCTCAGGGGGAGCATATACTTCTAATAATGCATTGTTGGCATTATCTTAGAAGATCTTGGTACAAATTCAGTTGTTCTTGTTTCAGGTGGAACAGATTCAGGGGGAGATCATGGTTGTTGGTCTGGATGGTGATTGACAGATGTTGCTTGCTAATAACTATCATTGTCTTGTTTTAGATATTTGGTCTCTATGTCATGTATATATTTTATTGACAAGGTCATGAAACGACCTATTTTGTTTCCCCACTATGCATGGGATGGATGATGTAATGTTCTAGTTCTAACATGTATAATCATTTGGTATAGACCCACTTGGTTGGGTGGATGAGTCAAACTTGGTATATCCCCACTTCGTTGGGAGATGGATGTATGTATGAGTCATTAGTGATAGGAAGGTCATTTATGATGTATGTATAGAATCATGTTTTTACAGACCTTGCTTATATTTAGGGGGAGCATGGAAAACACACTTCAACATATCAGAGAATTCAACATGCACTCATGGGGAGCATAACGCTTTTCCCTTGATGAAAAAGGGGGAGAGTGACTTGGGGTTGCCATCAAGTCCAAAGGGGGAGATTGTTGGCACTATGATACAGATTTGGCACTATGACACAGGTGTTTTCCTTGATGGCAACTCACACAATGACAAATCACATTTCAGGCTAATAGAATGAATAAAGAGAGGTATATGTAGGTTTTCCATTGACCAAGCCACGTGTACATGTGGGTTCACAGATCAAAAGGTGTGTATAACGTACACACGCACTTTCACGAAAGGAAAGGTGCGTACATGTTGGAAAACTTGTTTTGGTCCGTGGTATTTGGTCCATGGTATTGGTCCAAGGTATCTTATCCGAAGTGTTGACCCTAGGTATTTGGTCCAAGGTATTGATTCTAAGTTGTTTTGGACCATGGTATTGAGTAAGGCATAAGACTATAAAAGGAGGATAAGATCATTAGGCAAGGGCACTCAAGTATTGAATATCTAATGAAGACTAAGATCTAGAATACAGGTCATTCGGTTATGGTGCACAGCTGGATCTGAATCGAGGATGAACCTGAGTGCTTGATGAAGGATAAGTTCTATTGATGGGTGAAGATATTAAGGCTTGAAGAGAAGTATCTTTGTTTTGATCTTTATCTAAATAATTGGCACATGTTGTAATCTGTAAATATGATGATTTGGGTATAATTGACATCTGGAGTTGTTGTAAAGTTTAAATCATCATTTATAGATATGTATGCAGGTTCACTTTATCAAGGGCACGTATACACGCTGGTTTTGCATATCAAAACAACGTATACGTAGGTTTTCCTTGAGAAAACTGCATATCTACGCAGGTTCGACACATTGAAGTAGTGTATACCTAATAAAATATGCTTTAGCTACTTCTGTTTGCTGTTACAGTGTTCTTGGTTCTGGCTTGGGCTCTGGTTATTGTTACTGTATTCTGGTTACAACATTCTGAGAAGTGGTTGATTGATTCAGTTTTGGTTGGTGCAAAGGAGATTGGCTGATACAGATATAGTTCGTGGTTGATTGATGTTATTGATGGATCCAGTCTGAAAATTTATGAAACATGGTCCCTGGAAGAAAAGAGAAGGTTGTAGCCTTCTGTAGGCTAGTACCTACATACTAGTAAACACATCAGCTAGTACAAGAGCTAGCGGGTTGTAGCTCCCTTCCAGGAGAAGCTAGAGAATGAGAGAAGGCTGTAGCCTTCTGTAGGTAGAAGCCTGCATACTAGTATAAGACTGCACCAGTACAAAATTTGTAAAAAGAAGTTTCTTATTAAAAGGAAGATAGAGACGATTGTAGCAGGTGGTTTTCACCCACATTGGGTTTCCACTTTATATCTTGTGTTCATGTGTGTGATTATCCATTCTATTTTTACTACTCCTGGTTACTGTTTATATGGTTTTGATGCCTAGATTAAAGATCAACATATGAAGAATTAACTAAATTATAAGTTTACAGGGTATACGCTAGTTGCCTTACATACAATTGTGTATACATGAAAATTTCATTAATTGAAGTAGCGTATATGAATCTGAATATGAAAATGAAATATTATTGACTTACTAATATTGATTCACCGCCCTCTCAGTATTACTTCCAACAACATTGATGCAAAGTTATTTACTACTTTTGGAAAGTCATACTTGAGATGCTAGACACGAGTTTCTATTTTTAGAAAGTCACTCCAAAATTGTCAAAAATGCTATTTTATTAAGGAAATTCATCCCTGAGCTACCCAAGAGTGGTACTTTTCATTCTAGGAATAGGGATTCCACATCCCTATCACATGCATCTCCATGACTTAGTAAATTGAGGACTTTTAACCCTAATTTACTCCAAATATCCAAGACTCCACATCTTGATATTTTAAATATTCATGACTTTATGCCCTAATCCTGTTATTATATATCCAAGACTCCATGTCTTTATCTTTCATGGATTTAGGACTCTTCACCCTAATTTCTGTGGATTCTTATCTACTCTTTTTTTAAACTCCACATTCCCCTAAAGGCAATGATTGTAAGATCATACCCATCTGATGGTTCGTTGGTAAGGTCTTGTTCCAAGAACAAGAATTGTGCATGACTTCCGTAGTCATTTTACTTTTGAAGAAATAAATTCCACAATCATTTATAATTTTAACATACTTGTTTTTAAATAACCATGCCCTCTACCACATCCTACTCAGTAGAATATTAAGCCTATATAATCATACAAATAATCTATCATGACTTCTACATGACTTCCACAGTCATTTATAATTTGAGCATCCCTTTTTGCAAATAACCAACCCCCTTTCCACATCCTGCTAAGTACAAGATTCAGCATATGTAATCATACAAATCATGTCTCATCTTTAAATCATATTAAACAAATGTTCCACATAACCATCATCATCCATGGATCTATGTGTCTCAATCCTATATCACCATCCATGTCATACACCTATGTCCAAACTAGGATACCAAAAGAGAAAACATTGATAATATGCACTTAACCAAAATCAACCTTACCAAAATTTGTCTTTATCATAACCACATAGCAACGGTGTGACCTAAACTAGATCTATAACATACATTCATATACATAAGTTTGACATGCATAATATTTATATCATTGCATCAAACTCACCCTCTCTATTGCATAGTTTGACATTAAACTGCTTGATACAAAGCTACATTGATCAATACAACACATATTATTTTTGATATAGGTCATGTTGATTGGTGCAACACATATATGGTAGAGATCACCATCGAACTACTTGACAAAGATTATGTAAATTGATACAACATATATTGTGTGACAAAGATAACGTTGAATCACAAACATAGGCTAAAGCATTAACAAAGATCATGTTAATTGTTATATATATATATATATATATATATATATATATATATATATATATATATATATATATATATATTATGTGTAATAGGGATCATGTTGATCTATATATATCATATAGTTATATGTGATTTGTGCAGTCATCCATCTCTACAAAACCTATAGAAAATAAACAATGTTGTTACAAATCAACTGCCATAGATAGCACCTGTTGCCTTGCTTATATGCAAGTAGTATATTTTCTGATTACATAGCACCAAGGGATTCAAGTTTCCAAAAGAATACAAATCATCTTTTGTGAGAAACTCTATGGTAGCCAAGCGAGTTGTTGAAGCCATGGAAATAGTCCAAGTTTCCATGGGTTTGTCCCATCATAGGGTCACCCATTTTTATCTTCTCTCAATTTTATTCTATTTATTTCCCTTGGCTATGAAAATTTCAATTTGATAGTCGGTGTGTGCAATTTCATGGGGCCTCCAACTTAGACCTTAAATAAGTTATGTAGGACAATGAATATAAGATAATAATAGTGTCTACAATGGTCAACGTGTCTAAGATACCAAGCAATCCCCCTTTAATGAATAATTTTGTGAAAAGCTCACTAGGTCATGAGATATAGCATAGGATCAAGTAAATCTCACATGTGGAGAGGGGAAATCATGGGTTCTAGAATCTTGGATTACAATAAAATTCAATATTAATATTAACTTGGTTTACCTAAACCTATATACATGGAAATCAACAATGCTCAACTTGTTACCATCAAAGTACTTTAGGCTTTTTCTATTATGATAAAACAAAACAACTTTCTACCATCAATGTACTTTAGGATTTTTTTTGTTACTATAAAACAAAATAATAGCCATATATAAATAAATAAAGAAATGAAATTTCAATGATATGGTTTCTAACATAATAATGAGTTGGAGGCTTACATGTTAGAGCTACTTACATGTTATTATTTTCTAGAGATGTAATAGTGAGTTGGAGTTGTGTACACATCATTACCTTTTCTAAATGTTTGATGCCATATTTATAAAATTACAATCTTTTGAATTTGAATTAATAAAAGTCTCTAACAATTCTTCCATTTCTTTGAACTTCTCTATGTTATCTCTGATTTTTTAATTTGTATCAGAGCTATCCTCGAAAAGGTTGTGTGATGTGAGGAACAACACCCTTGTGTGTGTGAATCCTAGCAAATATGTGCATTAGGTGGTTACTATTGGAGTTGTAGGCTAAAATAACCTACTTAGTGAGTTTTCCAATGTGAGCACCTTGCCATCTCTGTCCCATCGACATCTTTTGGGACAATTTTAACCTCTTTGATTGCTTTGATATTCCAACAACTCTTTTTATTGAGAAATTACATTGTTCTTTTTTCTTGAGATGCAAATGTGCACAATTTCTTGTTGGGAATCATAGGTCTTGTAGAGAGATCGAAGAGCCATGGATTCATATATTTTCATCTTACCTTCCACAAATTCCTTTTCTAGATTGGTATAGTTTGAATAGGGTTAGGTTTTGATGTATTTGAAGGCGAGAAGAGAATTTTAGATATATTTTTCCAATGAATAGATTTGCAGATATGATGTTGTTCCTTGACCTCTCATCAAATTCATCTTCTTAGTAGAATTGTCTTTGTCCTTGGGATCACAATTGAATTTCTTGGAGTGTGTGTAATTATTTTTACAAAAATACGATTTCACAAAATGTAAAGTTAACATAACTTCATGTGTCAACTTTCAACAACAAAAATATATAAAAGTGCAAAAAATATTGTGAATAAATGTGGTGTTTGTGCAATGGCTTTGTTCTTGGATCTTTTGTCGTCGTTGCACTTGGAATGTGAGAGGATAAGGTATGTCTGCTCTTTTTTTCTTTATCCTTTTCCGAGATCCAATCTATGTGCATTATGTGGTATTTCATTGAAATAAATGTGCATTTAGTTTAATTTAATGTAATTAAATTCATATTTGGTGCATTATATTATTTTATTTGGGGACATGTGTCTAAATTCAAAATTTTCTTTTTTAAATGTGATCAATTCACTAGCAGATTCATATTTAAATGAGTCTACTAAGCTAGATGGATAAAATTACATAACTTAGAAGTTTGAACCAAAATGAGAGAATTAGTAGCTTTCACATTGGGAACATAGAAATACCAAGGCAAAGGTACATTGAGAATATCCATAAAGGAAAACATATTTCACATATTAGGGATTGCAATACATCTGAATAAACTTGTGATACACTTAAAAGGTTGTATTAAAGTTCAAATACAAATCAAGTATTATCCTTAAAGATGAGGAGTTTTTCAATTAAGATGGATTTAAATGAAAAGATTAATGACTTTCTTTCTAGAATCAACTAAATTCATAATAAGTGTGTGGTGCTATTAGTGAAAAGATTGAAAGCAATGATCCAGTAACAATTACATTAAATGGAATGTTGGATTATTATCATATGTTTAGCACTAGACTTGTAGTAAGGAAAAAGGATCCTACATTTGATAAATTGATAGATATTCTCTTGGGACAGGTAGATTTTATATTTAGCATTGGTTTCCAAAGGGAAACATTCATACAGAGGAAAGGCATGAGATAAGAACACAGGATCCATGTCATAGTCAAATCCACATCAAGCCACAACACCACCAAGGAAAGATAGTTATATGAAGAGGAAGGATGGATTTTTCTACTGTGATAAGATTGGACATTTTTCTAAATACTGCAATAAAAATAAATGTGATAAGTCCAAACATAGAAGAGATTCAGGAAATTCTATTGATAAAGAAGCCATGGAAAGTGACAGTGTCAAAAATCTAAAATTATTCATTTCAGATGCCACTATATCAACATAAACTAATGATGTTAAGGTATGGGCTATAAATTGTAGAGATTCAATTCATATGACATGAAAAATGGACTGGTTTGATTCATATTATGAAAATAATAATGGTGCTCAAATCTATCTAATAGATGATAGATCTCATGAAATCAAGGTTGGAGGTGATGTATGTTTAAATTTTCCTAGCGGCCATGTGAGAAAAATACAAAATATGATATATGTTCCTAGAATCAAGGGACATTTAATTTTAGTGTTCATCGTTGTAGATCAAATAATAGAAGTTGAATTGTCTAAGTCACAATGTATTGTGAAAAACATATATTATCAATACAACATTATAGCAAGAGTATTATTAGGTCCCTATAATACTAGTGATTCCCCCATTACTATTGTCGTTGTATCCCTTATTGTTATTGTTGTGCCCCTATTGTCCCCATATTGTTATTATTGTGCCCCATAGAATCCCACTATTGTTATTTTTGTGCCTTTATATTATTATTGTTAGGTCGGCTTTGGTTATATTGTGACCCCTTAGACTCCTATATATAGAAAGGAGGTTTTGTCATTTGAATCATCTAAGAATTGTTCATTTTTGTAATGTAAAGGAGGTTTCCCCCTTGAAGAGGCTTATTTCTAAGACGTTCATCTATCTTTTCTATCTTTTTGTGTGCTCATTTCATAAAATTTGGTATCAGAGCTTTGGATTCTAGGGTTTTGCTACTCCAAACAGGTCATCATAAAATTTTCGCTATAACTTTGTTTTTGTGATGTTTCAGAAGCTAAACAAAAAACATGTTTGAGACAAAATATCTCTGAACCTCGGGACTAAATTTCAGATCTTGTCTCGCTATATTTTTTGAGATATAATATAAGGATGTTAGGGTTTTTGCAGACCCCCGATTTACATTCAAAATAGGTGACCTTGGGAAAATCATCATAACGTTTGCTCTGAGCATCAGATTGAATTTTCATCAGAAGTTACAGAAAGAGTGCGGACCGTATTTTTTTGGGTATCATTTTTAGAACCTAAGATTGAAAGTAATGACCCTCGATACATTGTACAAGTTAGCTCTACTGAACCTGTCTATACTCAGATCATCGTGGGAGATTTGGCATAACCCTTCATTGGAGAATTCAAGCTTGATCAGACTTGCAGGGTTAGAAATATTACTCAGAGGGTTACCGCAAGAAGAAATTTTGGACCTTGGAGATCTAAAATTACAGAGATACATCATATTCAATATCGAGCTCCTACAAAGTGAAAAAAGGTGTGTAGTCTTTTTTTTTTAATTTTTGCATAAGCTTGGTTTGAACAATTAGTTGGAAGGAATTCAAAGGTCATAGTGAAGCATTATTATCGATAATTGATGCCCTGAAGAAAGAAAATGGAAACACCTAGTAAGCAACCTAAAAGATCTAGCATGACTCGTGAGGAAGAGGAAGAAATGCAACATGATATATCAAAATTACGAGACCAAGTGCAACAAATTTCACTCGCACAAAAACTAACAGAAGATAAGATGGATGGTTTAAAGGAAGGCATAGAAGCTAAGATGAATGATGTGGAAGCTAAGATGGACAACATGGAAGCTAATATGGATGATTTAAAGAAAGGCATGGAAGATTTCAAGACAAATTTGACAAAGTTTCTACACGAAATTCTTACTAATGGTGAAAGGGTAGTACAGGAAACTCATGATGAGAACAAAATAAATTTTAATCATGATTTCGTAGACTCTAATGTTGGATCAAAGAACCACCATGTTCTAAAGATCAATATGAGGAATTTTGATGGAAATGATCCCAGAACATGGATACTACAAATGGAGCAATTTTTTTATCTCCATAATGTGAAAAACACACAAAAGGTACGCATTGCAACTTTATATTTGGAACCAAATTAATTTGTATGGTATTGATGGCTTTGCTCTCGTAAAAAAATTGTCACTTGGGCTATTTTTATAGATGAAATGATAGCAAATTATGAGGATACAAAAAGAAGCACTTTTTTTAGCCAATGATAAATCTCAAACAAAAGGGTTCAATGATGGAACACATTGAGGACATCCAAAAAATGAATATAAGGGTAAAAGATATTCCAGAGGAGCATAGGACTAATGTGTTCATAGGGACTTTAAAAGATAACATCCAACATGAGGTTCTCCTTTGGGAACCAGATTCATTGGAGAAGGCATTCAGGTTGGCAAGAAAAATGGAAAGCAAAATTATGGCAACAAGGAAGCCTACCACTCACAATCATAGATATGGAAGTGTTTCTTCCCCTAGCCATCCACAACCTACAAGGTTGACACCACAACAATTGGAATAAAAAAGAGCAAAAGGGATTTGTTAGAGTTGTGGTAGCAAATACACTAAAGGTCATAAGTGTGCCAAGAAGAAATTATTTTACATAGATTGTGAAGAGGAGGAAGAAAAGGAACAAGAAATGCCAAAAGAAGAGGATATACATGAGGAACAAACCCTAGAAAAAGAAGAAATGAATCCGACCATATCTTGTAATGCATTGGTTGGAATTCCCACTCCTCAAACTATCAAGATAGAAGGGCATATCAAGAAGAAAAAGGTAATAGCGTTGATTGATTCAGGAAGTGCCCATAATTTTATTCATTGTAAGATAGCTAAGGAATTGAATTGCTTCCTATATCCAGCACCAAAGTGTCAAGTGATAGTTGCAAGTGGAGGAACCATAAATTGCTCAAGAAAGTGCCATAATATCAAGCTATCTAGGGGAGAATATGTATTGAATAACCCAATGCTTTCCATTCCAATCGGTGGTGCTGATGTTGTACTAGGAGTCCAATGGCTACAATCCTTCGGTACAATAGCTTTTAATTTTCAAGAACATTTCATGAAATTCTCTTCAGAAGGAGAGGAAGTTGAATTAAGGTGTATCGAAGGGAAACCAGAAAAGATAATCAACTCTAATGAAATGACAAAGCTTCTAAAGAAAGAAAAACGAGGTATAATTGCACAATTATGTTCACTGGAGGTTCCCACATTGAAATCATCCATTTCTCAAGATCTCCAAAAAGTCTTGGACAATAATTCCAAGGTATTTGAGACTCCCAAAGGCCTCCCACCTATTCGTGATCATGATCATGCTACTAATTTGATTCCAAGAAGTGTTCCTCCAAATGTCAGGCCTTACAAATAACCCTATGTCCAAAAGAGTGAAATTGAACGTATGGTTGTAGAAATGTTAGAGGCTGGTATAATTCAGCCTAGTCAAAGTTCTTTCTCTGCTCTAGTAGTATTGGTTCACAAGAAGGATGGATCATGGTGCATGTGTCCAGATTATAGGGAGCTCAACAAGCTCACTATTAAAGATAAATTTCCCATTCCTGTCTTTGATGAATTATTGGATGAATTGCATGGATCAATTTACTTCACCAAGTTGGATCTTCGTTCAAGATATCATCAAATCAGAATGAAGACTAAAGACATTCCAAAAGCAACATTTAGAACTCATGAAGGTCATTATGAATTTTTGGTCATGCCTTTTGACCTTACTAATGCACCTTCTACATTTCAAGGTTCGATGAATTCCATTTTCAAACCCTTCCTTAGAAAATTTGTGTTAGTATTTTTTGATGATATACTAATATACAACAAGTCTTGGAAGGATCGTGTGCAACATGTTGACATGGCACTCAAACTATTGAAGGAGAAACAATTACATGCAAAAATATCCAAATGTTTCTTTGGAGTACAAGAAGTGGAATATCTGGGTCATATTGTATCTCATGAAGGTGTTAAGGTAGACCCTAGCAAAATTAAAACCATTAGGGAATGGAAAATCCGCACATCCATAAAGCATCTGCGAGGATTTCTCAGGTTGACAGGATAATATCGCGAGTTTTTTAAGGATTATGTGAGAATAGAAGCACCTCTAACAAAATTATTGAAGAAATAAGCAATTTCATGGACTCTAGAAGCAACGAAGGCCTTTGAACATCTTAAGGAGGAAATGTGCCAAGCACCAGTCTTAGCTACGACAAACTTCATAGAAACCTTTATTGTGGAATGCGATGCCTCAGGAAATGGAATTGGTGTTGTTTTAATGCAAGAAGAAAGACCCATTGCTTTTGAAAGTCCTCCAATCAAAGGAAAGTATTTAAAAAAAGCTATTTATGAGAAGGAAATGTTGGCAATACTACATGCACTTAAGGAATGGTGACCCTACCTAATGGGAAGGCACTTCAAGGTAAAAATAGATCATAATAGTCTTAAATACTTTTTAGAAAAAAGATTATCTTTAGAAGAGCAGCAAAAATTGGTCACAAAAATGTTGAGTTATGACTTTGAAATCATCTACAAAAAAGGGAAGTAAAATGTTGTGGTAGATGCACTCTCAAGAAAGGATGAGGATGTGGAAGCATTTCTTTGCACCATTTCTGTTATCCAACTAGAGTGGATAAACAAAGCAAGTGATGAATGGAATCATGATGAGGAAGTGTGGGCACTCATTCAAAAGATACAACAAGATCCCAATACATATGATACATTTAGCTGGAAAAATGATTCCTTATGTTACAAGGATTGGTTATACCTATGTAATAATTCACAACTCAAACAAAAGATTCTTAGGGAATTGCACACGTCTCCCTTAGGAGGGCACTCAAGATTTCTAAAAACCTACCACAGGTTTTTGGGATGGCCTTAAATAGGATATTCAAAAGTTTTTGGTGGACTGTTTGGTTTGCCAAAAAAATAATGTTGAAACAATTAAGACCCTAGGACTATTATAGCCTTTATGCATTCCAAGCCAACATTGGGAGGAGGTTTCAATGGATTTTATCACAGGTTTACCCAAGTCCAAAGGAAAAAGTGTTATCATGGTGGTAGTTGACAGACTTACCAAGTATGCACACTTTTGTGCATTATCTCATCCATTTAAAGAGAGGACAGTTTCTATTACATTTATGGAAATAATTCAAAACCTACATGGAAACCCAAAGATTATTGTAAGCAATAGAGATCCAATTTTCACTGGAATTTTTTGGACATAATTATTTTCTTGTCTTGGTACTCTGTTAGCTCATAGCTCATCTTATCATCCTCAATTTGATGGGCAAACTGAGATACTAAATAAATGTTTGGAAGGATATCTTCGTTGCTTTGTATCTGATAAACAGACACAATGGGTCAAATGGTTGCCTCTGGCTGAATGGTGGTATAACACTTCCTTCCATACTGCAACAAAAATGACCCCATTTATGGCACTTTATAGATATCATCCACCATCCATCACATCATATTTAAGAGAAAATTCTAAGGTTCAAGCAGTGGAAGATCACATTGAGCATTGGAAACAAGTTCTCCAACTCTTAAAGGATAACCTCACCTTGGCGCAGAATAGAATGAAACAACAGGCAGATCAACATTGCAGTGGAATAAGTTTTGATGTAGGTGATTGGGTATTCCTACGGCTACAACCATATAAAAAAATGTCCCTCAAGCAAGCTAAGAAGGATAATAAATTATCACCAAAGTATTATGGTCTGTACAAGGTGTTGCAAAAGATAGGTACTATGGCATACAAATTGGAGCTTCCTGTAGCTTCCCGAGTGCACCTAGTTTTCCATGTTTCATGCTTAAAGATGTTTATAGGTGACAAGCTTCCAGTTCAAAGAATATTGCCAGAACTTGATGACGAAGGAAAATTAATATTGGAACTTGAAGCAGTCAAAGAAACAAGAACTCGACAGCTACGTAATCGAACAATTTCAGAGTATCTCATCAAGTGGAAGAACTTACCCATTGAATATTCCACATGGGAGGATGATAATTTTATACAAAAGAATCCAGAACTACTCAAGCGTTGAGGACACCACTTTTTTGAAGGAGAGGGGCATGTTAGGTCCCTATAATACTAGTGATTCCCCCATTGCTATTATCATTGTATCCCTTATTGTTATTGTTGTGCCCCTATTGTCCCCATATTGTTATTATTGTGCCCTATAGAATCCCACTATTGTTATTTTTGTGCCTTTATATTATTATTGTTAGGTCGGCTTTGGTTATATTGTGACCCCATAGACTCCTATATATAGAAAGGAGGTTTTGTCATTTGAATCATCTAAGAATTGTTCATTTGTGTAATGTAAAGGAGGTTGCCCCTCGAAGAGGCCTATTTCTAAGACGTTGATTTATCTTTTCTATCTTTTTGTGAGCTGGTTTCATAACAGGTATGAGTTGAAGGCTTGTACAAAATCGATGTTAATGGAAAAAAATTATCAAGAAATGACATCGACAACCATGAAATTTGAGCATCTATGGAATCAAATGTACGATCCTCTCAATCACAATGATGTTGTGCTACTTAAAAAGAAAGAAATGGTGGAATATCTTCTAAATGTTAAGAATGAATATGTTGAATGCAAAGGATGCACATCAGGAAAATAACACAGGGAAGAGTTTCTTACAAGAGAAAAAAATAGAAAAATGGAATTTTTTTAGCTAATACATATCAATGTGTGTGGTCCAATGAAAAATAAGCCATTGGGTGGAGCTTCATGTTTCCTTATTTTGTTTGATGAAAAAGCTATATACATATCGGTATACTTTATTGGAAGAGACAGTGATGTATTTTAATACATTAAAGAATCGAAAAATATGGTTGAAAGACAAACAAACAAATACGTCAAGATCCTTAGGTCAGATCAAAGGGGAGAGTAAACATCAAGGGAATTCATCAACTATTGCAAGAACCATGGAATTCTAAAAAAAATATAGTGCCATAGTCCTCAACAAAATTGTGCAACTAAAAGGAAAAACATAAATTCGGTTGAATATGCACAAAGCATGATAAAAAAATAAAAAAAATTCTAATGGTTTTTGAGATGAAGTAATTAGCACTGTTGTATATTTGAAAAATAGAAGTCCTACAAAATTTCTAGAGCAGAAAACATCTTATGAATAATTTCATTTCTATAAACTATTAGTGAGTCCTTTAAAAACCTTTGTAAAAGAAATTTTTTCTCATGTTCGTGAATAAGATAGGAGAAAGCTTGATGCCAAGAAAATCAAATTCATTTTATTCGCTATTGTTGTGATTATTAATGTTATAAAATGTATGATCTGATGACTCATAATGCCTTTGCAAGTAGGGATGTCATATTTCACTAATGTGAAAATAAGATTAGAAAAGTGGGAGAGAATAGTGTATGGAAATTTCCTAAATACAACAAACAATAAGAAGCTTAAGATCAACATGTCGATGTTAAGGAAGGTACCTGTTAGCCTTGTTGGCATTTGGCCCAAAAATGGATCCAAAACACTACCGAAGGCTTCGAATTTTGCTTAAATATCATTCAAAGATCAAAACTAGCGTAGGAGGAGATCCCTTAAAATAGTGGAAAAACACTTTGGGAGGCAAAGACCCAAGAAAATAGTGAAAAAACAGAGAAAAACAGAGTTATCGGCAGTGGCAGCAGTGAATGCACAGGAGCCGTCAGATTTGGCCGATCAATGGTCCAGATACAGTCGGTGGATCGCAATTGGCCAACACAATAGAGCACTCAACAAATGGCCCGTGGTTATCTCGATATGTGATGCGATTAGCCAAACCCGATGCTTATATAACCATTATTGTATAAGATTTGGGATCTGCTGAAAGGGATTTTTCCTTATGTATTTTGCATAATTTCGTTATTTAATAAAATACAACAAAACATGCTTGATCAACCTGCACCATTGGATCACCCCACCAAATCTAATGGCAGTCACGTATTTCATGCGGAAAACAAGTGAGAGGGTTTCCTACCTGATGAAAGTGGTTTTCTCTCTCTCCTCTGCTGATACGTGGTGCTCGATGAATGGCGTCGGGCGGACTTCGGCCTTTACCACTTACCACTCGATGAGTACCCAATAGAAACCATTCCCACTTGGGTAAAACTCCTCTCGAGCATTATCTTCTGAGCACTTCCTATGCTCAATAGTGATCTGATCTGCTCATCTGAGATCTGACGGCTCGGACTTATTCTACTCTCGCCATGACTTCAGGCCTCTGATGATTGATATCCATTGTCCATTTCCCTCGATCCAGTGGCCCTCGTTCACCACCACCATAGTCCACCCTCTGCCACCTGACCACCATCCTGACCATCGATCCATCCCATCCAATGGTCCATATGCCTCGTACCCCACTTCCCATCAGTCACCCAGGGAGGAAAGTGGTTGGCTCTGTCAGTATCTGTGGCAGGTAGACAATTGAACTGAAATAACAGAAGCCATGGCTAAAAGGGGAAAAAAGGAGTAGCATGATGCAGCCGAATTAACAAACATGATCATGGAGTAGCACAACACATTTGAGATAGCTGAAAGCACAACGAAGTGACCAGAATTGGTTACTGTGTTTTTTAGAAACAGAACCCTTGTGCTCGTGCTTGTCTAATTATGGCATCAAGGAGTTAGAAGTCAGAGGGGATAGATTAAGACATTTCAAGCCCTAGAGAGCCCGAGAGCATTATAAAAGGCATATAAAAGGCTAAAAGTTAGAAAAAATAAGGGTTCAACCTTTGGAGACTATGGAGACTCTACTTCCAAGCTTCTCATCTTCACTCTAGCAATATAAGCTTCTTTTGCTATTACATGTTCAATTCTCATTTTCTCTGTTGTTTTATGCTTGCACTTGAATAGGTTATTCATCTTTTCTGCTGTGTCTAATGCCAGATAACTGCCATCTTATCTATGCATTGATAAATGAGATTTGCAAGTTCCATTTACTTCCAATAGCTGGCCATTCATATGTGTTTATATATGCATCTGCTGGTACAGTCAGTATTCTCCATCTATCCATTGAATCTATAAACTATTGAACATTAGTGGTCTAAAGCCTTGTATTTTTGAGGGTGTTCATGCATGTCTTGAATGAGAATCGCACTAAAATGGTTATCTGACTTGATCCAAACCATCATGCCTTCCAATAGTTCAAGAACAATATTGAAGATTATATGTTACTATTCATCTCCGAGCTGCAACCTAGGAGAGTTTCCTGGAGTGATAACATAATTGGCATCACTACCGGGGAGAGGAAACTGAAGCTCAGCTTCCCTAGGAAACAACACAGATCTAGCTTTGATGATAGACAAAGTCTGGGTACTTTTTTTGTTGTTATCATCTATCTGGCGACTCTACTGAAGGCTGAAACTCTTGGCAACTCCACTTCATAGTTTTGGCACAGTTTGTGAGGAATACTCAGAGAAATCCTTAGAAATCACAAGCTGATCCAGTATCTGACCCTGAAAAAATCATCAAAGAAAGAAAGGCATTGCAGAAAGGAGAATTAGGTTTAGGTAAACCTAAATAATATTCTATATCTCTTCAAGAAAATCCTGCAATAGAACAAATACATGTTGAGAGTATAGCATCTAATACTAGCAGTGAAGAAAAACTCTCCGAGATTCATAAAGCTCCTTATTCTTTAGGTTCTCCTTTTGTTGTAAGCCCAAAGGAAATCTCACCTCCTATCCATCATACTCCTTTAGTCTTGTCAGTCACTCCTCAACCCTCTATCATTCAAACTGTTAGTACTGTTATAGGCACCATAGCTACGACAGGACCACAAGCACCCACCAAAATGGAAAGAATCATAGTTTCTTGGTATGGACATCTAATACTGCCCACTCCTTTGAAAGCCATGCCTACTAGAGAATATCAGAAATATAGGTCTAATTTCACTAGGACTAAAGGTGTTACAGCTGAGGAATATCTTGAGTCATTCTATAGCTATGCTGATAACCTAGACATTAGTGAAGATGATGTGTGGATGAGAGTCTTCGTCCAAAGCCTAGATGGAGAGGCTAGGAAATGGTTCAGAGAACTAACCCAAAGATATATAGTAGATATTGAGGCTTTAGATGATGCATTCCTAAACCATTGGGGTGACAAGAAGAATCTCCTCTACTACCACACTGGGTTTGGGAACTTAAACATGGAAAATGGTGAGTTGCTATCTGATTTTAATAAGAGACTTAACCATATCTACAACAAGATACCAGCTGAAGTAAAACCCACCACTACCTCTGTTAAACTCACCTATGCCAGTGCTTTTGATTTTGACTTCTACCTACTGTTGAGAGAGAGGTGATGCACTACTTTGGCTGATATGTAGGATGCAGCCTTGGAAGTGGAATCAAACATCATGGTTGCAGAGAAACTCAAAGGAAGGAGACAGACAGGCGAGTCTGCATCATCCTCAGATCCCAAGATAGATAAAATGAATAAGATGATAGAGTCATTAGCCTCTAAAATCTCCAAATTAAAAGTTGAGCAACACTCTGGGAAAGGAAGAGTTCCTAATACCTTTGCTCCCTGAAATCCAAATCCATATAGAAGAGCTAATGAGCAGTTTCACATTTTGCAAAGAAGAAAAGATGCCAATGAAGACCAAAGGGTGAAGACCCCTTTCCAAAATGTAGTCATGGAAGAAGAGTAGTTTGAAGAAGATGATGAGATCCATTGTCTGGAAGACAAAGGCAGTGCCTCCTTTTTGGCCTCAGCTGCCTATGAAAATTCATTATTCAATGAACAGATTAACCAAGAATGGGATGGTGAAGCTATTTTGCAAACTGAAGATTAGCACAGATATAGTCTGAGGTTGAAGATAAATAATGCCAAGGAAACTCATGTTCTAAGAGCTGTTGTCCCTGCAGTACAACAAGCTAATAAGAAGAAGTGACCGACAATTGATCCCATCATCCTCAAAGCTCCAACTCATGAGGTAAGAGGCCTTGACAAGTCTCATTCTCCTTTCAATTTTCAATCAAAAATACAGAAGCTAAGAATACCTATACCTTTGATTGAACTAGTGAAGAATGAGTCCTTCAAGAGATTTATCCTTGAGGCCCTTGAGCCTAATGCCATCCAAACCTCCACCGACTATGTAAATCTTCAAGATGATAAACCAACTATTGTTCTCAGCCCAATGATTGAAAATTATGATGACAACTCCCCATCATTCTATGTCTCTCTGACTATTCATGACAAAATCCTTCACAATTTCCTTCTGGACACTGGAGCCAGCCATAATCTAATGCCCAAGGTTGTCATGGATGAGTTGGGTCTTAACATTACCAAGCCTTATCATGACCTGTTTTCTTTTGACTCTAGAAAAGTGAAATGTATGGGATTAATCAAGGACCTAGCCATCACTTTGTCTCAGCTACCCATGAAGAGCATGATGATGGATATTGTGGTAGTATATGTACCCCCCAAGTTTGGCATGTTGCTTTCCAGAGGTTGGATCAAGAGATTAGGTGGAACATTGCAAAATGATCTGTCCTATACTACTATCCCAGTTTTTGGAGGTGAGAGTAGGAGATTATACAGAGAAGCTCAGTTGGCTTATATCATCAGTGATGAGAAGAATACAACTAATCATCCCATCTATGCTGTTGACACTGATCTTGGAGCATGTATTCTTCAAATTGAAGAATCCCAGTTAGCCTCCATGCAGATTAGGAAAACAGTTTGCCAAATTACAGAGGAAGAAGGCCCACAAATTTGGGACATGTTCTTTAATGGAGCTTGCTCTAAGGAAGTTGCAGGGGAAGGTGTAGTCCTTATGTCCCCCAAAAAAGAATACATTCATTTATATTTCATGTTAACTTTTCAGGTCAAAAATAACATGATAGAGTACGAAGCCTTGATATTGGGCTTAAACGCTGCTAAAGAAATGGGCATCAAATATCTAAAGTTGTTTGGAGATGCACACCTTATCATTCAGCAGGTCATCAAAACCTTCCAAACAAAGCATCCAAGGCTAAAAGAATACAGAGATGAGGTATGGAAGCTCAAGGGTTCTTTTAATAGTTTCAACATTTCTTACATCCCTAGAATGAAGAACCAGCTTGCTAATTCCCTTGTTGTGTCTGCTAGCATGTTTATTCCTCCTTTGCCTCTTAATTTGACTTATGAAGTTCAGGTCAAATATAGACCATCTCTGCCAGACAATGTTAAATACTGGAATGTTTTTGAAGATGATAATGAAATTAATAGGTTTTTACAAGTCATTGATGAATTTTTTGGAATGCAAATTGACCAAGAAAACGAAACCATTGAAGAATACAATTAGTCCAAGCTAAAGGACGAAATTGGTCAGGGTAACATTGTTCTGCTGCCTAGTAACCATATACCCAAAGGATTGGTACCCCTAGAGAAGTTGTTTGATCATAATGATGTACCTTATAAGCCTGCCCAAAAAGACAATGAATCCACAGTTCATAGACATAATATAGGGAGCCCAGATCATCCAAAGTATGTAAATCTATCCACCCACTTGTCTACTGCCCAAAGTTTTGAGTATTTCACCTTGATGAAGCAATTTGCTGATATTTTTGCTTGGGAGTACAATGATCTTAAGACCTATGACACAAACATCATTCAACATAAGATTCCACTAGAGAAGGACACCATCCCTTTTAAGCAGAAGTTAAGACCTATCAGCCCTCTCTTACTTCCTTTGATTGAAAAGGAAATTAAGAAACTATTGGATGCCAAGATCATTGTTCCCCTAAGGTATTCAAAGTGGGTAGCTAACCTTGTGGTAGTCAGAAAGAAGAATGGAGAAATCAGGCTTTGTGTTGACATCAGGAATTTGAACAAATGTTCTAAAAAAGACAACTACCCCCTGCCTAAGATGGAACACTTGTTTCAAAAAGTTTCAAGGGTTAGAGTTATGTCTTTCTTAGATGGATTTTTAGGTTACAGTCAGATTGTTGTACATCCAGAAGATCAGGAAAAGATCGCCTTCACTAGTCCTTGGGGCACTTTCATGTACTCCAAGATGCCTTTTGGACTGATGAATGCTGGGGCTACTTTTCAGAGGGCCATGGACATAGCCTTTGTGGGAGAGAAGGACAAGTTTGTCCTTGTTTACCTTTATGACATAACAGTCTTCTCCAGCAGTCACAAGGACCATTTGTAGCATTTGAAGAGGGTGTCTCTAAAGTGCAGACAATTTGGAATTTCGGTGAACCCAAAGAAGTCATTGTTTGCTCTAAAAGAAGGCAAACTTCTAGGACATGTTGTTTTTGCTGAAGGTGTGAAGATTGATCAAACAACAGTTCAAGCAATTTAGATATTGTCCATCCCAAGGTCAAAAAGGGACATTCAATCTTTCCTGGGTAAGATTAACTTTGTCAAGAGCTTCATTCCAAACTTTGTAGAGCTAGTGAAGCACATCACCTCCATGCTGAAGAAAGGATCAGAAATAAAATCGATAGATGCTGCAAGAAGCTCTTTTGAAGCCATAAAACAAGCTATCATGGAAGCTCCCACTCTAATCAGCCCAGATTACACTAAGGAGTTTTGTATCTTCTCTTTTGCCTCTTATAACACACTTGCAGTAGTTATGTTGTAGAAAAATGATGAAGGCATAGAGCACCCCGTCGCATTTTTCAACAAAACTCTAAGGGATGCTGAACAAAGGCATGACCTTATTGAAAAGAAAGCTTATGCTCTCATAAAATATTTAAAGGAATTCAAAATTTATATTCTGCATTCCAAAGTGGTTGCATATGTACCTTCAACCTCAGTAAAAGATGTCTTAACACAGCTAGATATTGATGGAAAGAGAGCTAAATGGATTGAAAAACTCATAGAGTTTAACATAGAGGTGAAGCCCACTAAGCATGTCAAAGGTCGTGGCTTGGCTAAACTTATGGCTGAGGAAAATTGTATTTTGTTAGATATCAATTGCATGGGTCCAAATTCAGATGATAAGCAGACAAAGGAAGCAGCAGAAGAGCAAAAGTAGGATCAATATTTGGCTAAAAATCTAGCCACTTGTGAATGGTATTCTATCATAGTTCATTTTTTGCAGAAGCTAGAAGTCCCTCCAGGGCTTAGCTCAAGTCAATCCCGCGCCATTAAACTCAGATTAGCCAAATTATGCATTAGTAAAAATCGGATTTATTGGAAAGGCCCATCAAGAATCCTCTTGAGATGTCTAAATAAAGGACAATCTATGGAAGTCATGCACCAGTTCCATTCTAGCTTCTATGGAGGGCATCATTATTGGAAAACCACAGCCCACAAAATCCTGAGAGCTGGGTATCGTTGGCCTACTCTATTATCTGATGTGTTTTCTTTTGTGAAATATTGTGACAAATTTCAGAGGTTTGTAGGAAGATAACAGCTAAAATATATGCCCTTGAAGTTAGTACATGCCAATGGTCCCTTCCAGTAGTGGGGCTTAGACTTTATAGGTGAGATCAACCCACATTCCAGTGGCCAACACAAATGGATCCTGGTAGCCACTGATTATTTCACCAAGTGGATTGAGGCTATACCCACTAAGAATTCCAATCATCAAGTTGTCATAAAGTTCTTTAATGACAATATTCTCACTAGATTTTGTTGCCCAACCAAACTAGTCACTGATAATGCAGCAGCTTTCAAGGAAAAAGAATCGGTGGACATGACTGAATCCATGGCATTCGATTGGTAAATTCTACCTCATATTATCCTCAAGGAAATGGCCTGGCAGAATCATCTAACAAGAGTCTGGTAAGGATAATCAAAAAATTGTTAGAGGACAACAAAAAGAGCTGGAATTCCAAGTTGAAGTTTGAACTGTGGGCTAACAAAGTTACCATCAAAAAGTCCATAGGAAATTCTCCACTTAAGCTGGTTTATGGTGTTGATGTTGCTTTCCCTATCCAGCTAATTCTCCCTATGGCCAAATTCTTGCAGGAAGAACAAGATGAAGAGAATTACATGGTAAGGATAATGAATAACCTGGTTGAACTACAACAGATTAGAGAGCAGCTGGTTGAGAAGTTAAAACCTCATAAGAAGAAAATCAAAGAAACCTTTGACAAGAAGGAAAAAGTTGACAATTTCCAAGTTGGTGACTGGATTATCAAATGGGATACATTTAAGGAAAAGAAAGGTAATCATGGCAAGTTTGACTCCTTATGGACAGGTTTGTTGGTCATCGCTCAAATTCAGTAGAACAATACCTTTATTCAGCACAGTCTGGAAGGAGGAGATGTTTTTGGTAGCCCAGTCAACGGGAGATTCTTGAAACTTTATTTCATTTAAGGCTTTAAATCCTTGTTATTTTAAATATGTTTTTTCAAGTTTTTATTTTCATTCCAAAATAGACTCCATGCCCAATGGAACACTAGGAGGAAGATTTGAATTTGTTTTTTATAGGAAAGGCATTATTCTGCAGTTCTTGAAACCTCACAGGGAGGCTTTCATCCCCAGAAGGAGCAAGTGTTATCCTTGTTAGCATTTGGAAAAATAGATCCAAAACACTACCGAAGGCTTCGAATTTTGCTTAAAGATCATTCAAATATCAAAACAAGTGCAGGAGGAGATCCCTTAAAAGGGTAGAAAAACACTATCGGGAGGCAAAAACCCTAGAAAATAGTGAAAAAACATATAAAAATAGAGTTATCGGTGGTGGTAGCAGTGAATGCACAGGAGCCGTCGAATCTGGCCGATCAACGGTCTAGATCCAGTTGGCGGATCGCAATCGCCAACACAACAGAGCACTCACTAAACGGCCTGAGGTTATCACGATATGCGATGCGATTAGCCAGACTAGATGGCTATATAACCATTATTGTGTAAGATTTTGGATTCAGCGAAAGGGCTTTTTCCTTATGTATTTTGCATAATTTCGTTATTTAATAAAATACAATGAAACATGCTCGATCAACATGCATTGTTGGATCACCCCGCTGGATCTAACGGTTGTCACGCATTTCACGCGGGTAATAAGAAAGAGGGTTTCCAGCCCCATGAAAGTGGTTTTCTCTCTTTTCTCTGCTGATACGTGGCACCCGATGAATGGCATCGAGCAGATTCTGGCCTTTACCACTTACCGCCTAATGAGCGTTCGATAGAAACCATTCCCGGTTGGGTAAAACCGCACCGGAGCATTATCTTTCGAGCACCTCCTCCGCCCGATAGCCATCTGGTTTGCTCATCTGAGATTTGATGGGTCAAACTTATTCCGCTCTCGTCACGACTTCAGACCTTCGATGATTGATCTCCATTATCCATTTCCCTTGATCCAAGGGCCCTCATTCACCACCACCATAGTCCACCCTCCGCCGCTTGACCACCATCCTGATCGTCGATCCATCCCATCCAAGGGTCCATATGCCTCGTACCCCGCTTCCCATCAGTCACTCAGGGAGGAAAGTGGTTAGCTCTGTCATTATCTGTGGTGGGCAGACAATTGAACTGAAATAATAGAAGGCATGGGCAAAAGGGGAAAAAGCAATAGCATGATGCAACGAAATTAACAAACATGATCATGGAGTATCACAGCATGTTCGAGCTAACTAACAGCATGACGAAGTGACCAGAATTGGTTACTGCGTTTGTTAGAAACAAAGCCCCCATGCTCATGCTTATCTAATTATGGCATCAAGCAATTATAAGCGAGAGGGGATAGATTAAGACATCTCAAGCCCTAGAGAGCCCGAGAGAATTATAAAAAGCCTATAGAAGGCTGAAAGTTAGAAAAAATAAGGGTTCAACCTTTAGAGACTGTGGAGACTCTACTTCCAAGCTTCTCATCTTCACTCCAACAATATAAGCTTCTTTTGTTGTTACATGTTCAATTCTCATTTTCTCTGATGTTCTATGCTTGCACTTGAATAGGTTATTCATGTTTTCTGTTGTGTCTAATTCCAGATAACTGTCATCTTATCTCTGCATTGATAGATTAGATTTACAAGCTTCATTTACTTCCTATAGATGGCCATTCATATGTGTTTATATATGCATCTGCTGGTACAGTTAGTATTCTCCATCTATCCATTGAATCTATAAACTATTGAACATTAATGGTCTAAAGCCCTGTATTGTTGAGAGTGTTCATGCATGTATTGAGTGAGAATAGAGCTAAAATGGTTATCTGACTTGATCCAAACCATCATCCATTCCAATAGTTCAACGAAGAATATTGAAGATTATATGTTACCGGGCATCTCCGAGCTGCAACCTAGGAGAGTTTCTCGCTGTGATAATAGTACCATTGAAGCTACTATCTCACCAAGAGGAACTGATCTGATGAGTCATAATGAGTATGAGTTGAAGGATTGTACAAACTTGATGTTAATGGAAAATATTATCAAGAAATGACATCAACAACCATGAAATTTTAGCATCTATGGAATCAAATGTATGATCCTCTCAATCACAATGATGTTGTGTTACTTAAAAAGATAGAAATGGTGGAATATCTTCCAAATGTTAAGAATGACTATGTTGAATGCGAAGGATGCACATTAGGAAAATAACATAGGGAAGGGTTTCTTACAAGAGAAAAAAATAGAAAAAGGGGATTTTTTGAGCTAATACATATCGATGTGTGTTGTCTAATGCAAAATAATTATTTGGTGGAGCTTCATGTTTCCATATTTTAATTGATGAAAAAACTATATACATTTCGGTATACTTTATTGGAAGAGACAGTGATGTATTTGAATACATTAAAGAATCTAAAAATATGGTTGAAAGACAAACAAACAAATATATCAAGATCCTTAGGTCAGATCAAAGGGGAGAATACACATAAAGGGAATTCATCAAATATTGCAGGAGCCATGGAATTCAAAAAAAAATTATAGTGCCATAGTCCTCAACAAAATTGTGTAACTGGAAGGAAAAACAAAACTTTGGTTGAATGTGCACAAAGAATCATAAAAAAATTCTAATGATTTTCGAGATGAAGAAATTAGCTCTGTTGTATATTTGAAAAATAGAAGTCCTACAAAATGTCCAGAGTGGAAAACATTTTATGAAGAATTTCATTTCTATAAACTAGTAATGAGTCATTCGAAAACCTTTGTAAAAGAAAAATGTTCTCCTATTTGTGAATAATATAGGAGAAAGCTTGATGCCAAGACAATCAAATTCATTTTATTCACTATTGTTCTGATTATTAATGTTATAAAATGTATGATATGATGACTTAGAATGCTTATGTAGATTTTCTTCCAGATCCATCGCATTCCAATTCTTTTTTGATCGATGTTTCGAACCAGCAACAGTGGTTCATCTTCAGGATATGAAAGAATTGTTGAAAGACTGGTTTTAATTCTTGAATATATAGAGATGTGTGAGATGCTTAGCTGACAGATTCTTTAAATTATTTTTAATTGTTCTATTTAAATGTATTTGTATTAATTGTTTTATGTTTCAATTTTATTTATTTTAATTACATTTAATTTAATTACGATGGATGGACCATCCATCTTAGCTTCTGTTAGTTTTTGTGCGAGTGAAATTAAATTAAAAATAATTTAAAGAATCTGTCGGCTAAGCATCTCACACATCTCTATATATTCAAGAATTAAAACCAGTCTTTCAACAATTCTTTCATATCCTGAAGATGAACCACTGTTGCTGGTTCGAAACGTCGATAAAAAAAGAATTGGAATGCAATGGATCCGGAAGAAATCTACATAAACATAAGACTCGCAGAAACCTCAAAGACAAAAGACTCAGAATGCCTTTGCAAGTAGGGATGTCATATTTCACTAATGTGAAAATAAGATTAGAGTAGTGGTAGAGAATAGTGTACGGAAATTTACGGAATACAACAAAGAATAAGAAGCTTAAGATCAACATGTTGATTTCAAGGAAGGTACCATTGGAGCTACTAGCTCACCAAGAGGAAGTGAAGAAACTCCAAAATTCAATGAGCCCTTATGAAAATCAATAAGCGAATTTTGAAACCAATAAGGTATAATAACTTATGTATTAAATGGCTCAAGTTATGAATATAATAGAGCCTTCAAACTATGAGCAAGCCAAAGACCATAAAGAATGGATGGATGCCACGAAAGAAGAATATGATTCCATTATTAGAAATGAATCATGGGAATTGACAAAATTATCTAAGTTCCCATAGGCTTAAAATGATTTCTCAAAATAAAATTAAATGTTGATGAAAATATTAATAAACATAAAGCTAGAATGGTAGAAAAGGATTATCCATAGAAAGAAGGGATAGATTATGAAGATACTTTTGCACCTATAGCTAAAATGAATACTATTATAATAATGATTTCATTGGATACTAAGTATAACTAGAAGCTAAATCAATTAGATGCTAAGTCAACATTATTGAATGGTGAATTAAAGGAAGACAACTATCTTACTTAGCCAAAAGGTTTCTTTTAATAGTGACAAGAACATATTATTTTTTAGGTTAAAGAAAGAATTATATGGACTCAAATAGGCACCCAGGTCTTGGTATGTGAATATTGATAAATTCTTCTTTCAACAAGGTTTTACTAAAATTAAAGGAGATCCAAATTTGTATATCAAGAGGGATGGAACATGACACGTCATTTTGACTTATGTATATGTTGATGATCTTATCATAATCAAAAGTTGTTTTTCACATGAATTTGAAATGAATGATCTTGGTTAATTTCATTATCAATGAGGTCTTGATGCTTTGAGAGATAATGGTAGAACCTTTGTGAGACAAAGTAAATATACAAAACAGTTAATTAGAAAATTTAAAATGAATGAATGTATAGATGTATCTACACCATTGGAACATAATGTTAAACTCAGTAGTGATGATGAAACAAAAGAAGTGAATGGCACATCGCATAGAAAATTGGAGGCAAATTTGAATTACATAACTACAACCATGTTAGATATGGCATATTGTGTTAGCATAGTTAGTCAATTCATGACTAAGCCACATAAATGTCAGTGGAAAGAAGTCGAGACAATCTTTCAAGATTTGAAGGAGGCTAAAATTTTTGGTAAAGAATATACTAATGACTTGAATGATTAGTTGACAAATTATTTTGATTTCGATTGGCGAGGAGAAAAGAATTTCACCTTTGGTTATACATTCAAGTATTGAATCTATAATTGTGTCATGGAGCAACAAGAATTAACAAACTATTTATTTGTCTTCCACTGAAGTTGAGTAGAAGGCCATGTTCAGTAACTTGTGAAGCATTTGGATAAGAATAATTCTTGAAAACATGGGAGAAAAACATGAAGGGCCAAAAATCATCGGATGTGATAATCAAAGCTCTATCAAATTTGTAAACAATCCATTTTATCATGTTAGATAAAAAAATATCAAGAAACATAAGTGTATACTATGCGGAGATAGGTTAGTTATAGTAAATAATTAATTTACCCATTAAGGGGGAGTGTTAGAAATAATTAGAGATAGGATGTTTCAATTCTATGTTCTAGAATTTGAGGTTTTCCAATGCAAAAGTGAGTTGGATGTGGATAGGCTTCATAATTTTCTAGGTTGTTATGACTATCTGAAGTATGGATCCTATAGCTATATAATGCGACTCTATTATGTATTCTGTGTGTGAGCTTGAATTGATAAAAGTCTCACATTGAGATAATTCTTCCATCTTTGATGCCTCTATTTTCTATTTATCCATACACGTTTTTTTTCGTGCTCTTCATGCGCCATAAATATTTATTGCTATAAATAAATAAATATGAATTATAGTTAAAACAAAAGAAAAAAAATTAAGAAAAAAATAATATATTTTATTGAAATAAAGTTAAAAAATTGCAATCTGGATTCCCATGGATTACTCTACTATGTTGAGTATATGTAATATAATTGATACAAAATAGTGAACATACCTTATTTCTTTCCTTCTGTGCAACATTGAATCCAATGATGGTCAAATAAGCTATTCAAACAATTTGGTTGCTTTGCTAATCAACTTTATAGAAAGAAAACTTAGCAATGGTGACAACACAAATTTTATGTAACAAACAATTGTGAGGGCTTTGGGTAGGAATTCAGTTGTCCAATACCAAAAGAAGACAACATTGACCTTTCAACTCAAATCATACACATTCGAAGGTTTCCGTGGAATATAAAAACAAAACCCTTTTAAGATATTAAATGATAGAAAGTGGGTTAGCTTCCTTTTGGTGAACAAACATGGAGCAAATCTATCAGAGCCGTCACAACAAGATTTGAGTGGAAAAATCCCTTAATTCTAGAATGTGAATATATATGCAAGATTTTTTTGAGAGGAGAAATGAACAGCCTTATATTAAGTTATCTTTGGTGTTTTCTAGATTCTCTACATCATTTTATGGAGTCAGATTCTGCTCACTCAAATAAGCTTATCTTGTGATTTTCTTTTATGATTCTAATATATTCATCATCTTCATACTTCGCATAATGGGAAATGCTTAGACTCGTGCATTTCATTAGGTGCTGACAACAACCAATCTTCGTAGGAAGGTTTTCGTGCTAACAAGGACCAATAATTTCAGTGAAGGTTTGCCTACCACTGGGTAGGTGACTGTGGGTAAGCGTAGTTCCCCATCTTAAATAAATAAAAAATATTTAGTTTATTAATAGTAGAGGCAGGAAGAATCGAGATCGGGAGAGGAAGCGATGTCGAACCCTAGCTACGCAGTCTCCATGCCCTCGGCCGCCGTCAGCTCTCGGCCTGCTCTGAGCGTGAAGGGATTCGAGGGATCTGGGCAAAAACTAAAGAGCTGTATCTCAGATGCAGAGACGCAACACGACCAAGCCAGGATCGCCAGCACGATCCCCAGCACTGCTATCCCCATGCCCCAAGCCGCCGTTGGGTCTCACACAGTTCCGAATGCAAAGGGGTTAGAGAGATACGGGCACAAATCAAGGGGTTTCCACTCAGTGGCAGGCATACAAGATTTCCCAGCCATGAACTATGAAGCCGTAGATCTAAAAGGGCCTGCAGATTTCTTTGTTGTGCGTGCAGGGATAGCCGGACCCCGAACCCCTGCTTCCATGGCGTGTCGTTGCAGCCCCCTTCTGTTTGTTGGAGCAGCGGGCAAGAAAGTTCCTACAGATGCCTTAGCTCTTCCTCTGATCATGGCCCCCAGAAAGGAAGGGACAGTACCAAACAGAGGCACACCGCCCCTGTTCATTAGACAAATACAGGAACCGAAAACATATCAAGGCACTTGTCTACCTTTTCCACAGATCGGTGGGGGAAAAAAGCTTTCAGAATCTTCCTCTGCATTCCAGATAGAAATCAAGCTCCTTTCAGGAAAAACTATGCTACAATGGGTCTGCCAGACAGATCAAGTGCGGAATCTCAAGCATGCACTGGACATCAAATTGGGGATCCCCTCTGCAGCTCAACGGCTTCTCTTCGAAGGTAAACATCTTGAGGATCTCTTTCCTATTTCTTTTTATGGCATTGAGAAAGACGCATCTATTACCTTAACCCTTCGTCTTCGAGGAGGTGCTGTGGGGGAACCCTCCTCAGCTAAGGCTTTTTCATATAAAGATGTTGTCCATGCCAAACAGACTGAAAAGACAGATCCTCCAATGCAGACTTCACCCAAGCCTTTTTTGGTTGACAAAGTGGAGGAGGTCCCCTCGGTTGAGATCTCCTACCCTGATCTTGAAAACGATACCCAGAAATTTGCTGAACGAGCCATCATCTGCAGATTTAATGGGCTCTGGCCGCGCTCACAGGATCTTTATGTCTGGATCAAGGACAACTGGACTGACCGTTGCAAGGTCTACTTCTGTGCAAAAGGATACTTTATAGTACTGTTCGATGACCTAGAGCACTGCTACAATGCCCTAGACGAAGGCCCTTGGTTCATGGGTTCAGCCGGCCTTTTCCTAACTTCATGGTTTCCAGACTTTGACCCAGCTTCAGCAATCATCACCAAAGCCCCGGTATGGATCAGACTTCCAAATCTTCCAGTTCACCTGTGGCGTACAGAAGTTTACAGGCAAATAGGCAATGCCTTGGGTAGCTTTCTAACGGGAGATTACAAGAGAGAGAGGCAGGGTCTCTATACATACGCCAGAGTTTGTGTAGAGCTTGATTTAAGCAAGGGACTGCCATAATACATCAATCTCAAAATCAAGGACTTTGTTTGGACTCAGTTTCTAGAGTACGAAAACACTGCCTTCAGATGCCGCCACTGTCGCCTAACGGGGCACTTGCACATCTCATGCCCTTCGCTGATAGCAAAAGCGAAAAAGGGCCTCTTCCCTCATTCTAAGCCCAAGCGTTGGACTCCCTGTCCGCAGCCGCCAGCTAGAGGTTCCAGTCCCCCAAGTATGGAAAAGGAGGAAAGAGAGTCAGAACCAGATCAGACGCCGCAACCGATGGATCCGCCCAGGGACAATAAGGGGCACTCCCATGTCTTTGCTATCTCCCAGAAACGTCCCCATGAGACTTCGTCCTCTGATTCAGAGAAGGAGTCCCCGATGATAGAGAACTCCAGTCTTCAAGTTGTTCTAGCCCATCCTCCCCATGAGGGCTGGACAAAAGTTAACAAAAAGAAAGGGAAAAAACAGTGTGGTGTAGTCACTGTCCCGCAGGGATAATAGCCTGTTAGTTAGTTCTTGCTCTCGAATATTCTGTTGTAGTTGAGAGTGTTTCTTCCCTCCAAGACCGAGGTTGATGAATCCATTATTTCCGGTCTGTCGGTCTTTTGTTTTTCCTGTAGCTCTGTGATTGTATCTTTCTTCCGGGACCGAGGTTGATGATTACATCATTTCCGGTCTGACGGTCTTTTGCCTCTCCTGTTTGTACTATATTTTACTTAATAGATTTAGTCTTTACCGAGAAAAAAAAAAATAGTAGAGGCAGGCATATAAGTGTGAATAGCAAAGGAATCTAAGCCATGAATGGTTTAAACACCGCCCCTAATAGATGAGGTAGTTGACCTTTCTCCAAATACAATATAATAGATCCAATGCCATGTACATATACATATCTAGCAATACCGCTTAAAAAGCCATAAAAACCATCAATAATATGACATCCACTATTAATCTATTTTATTTTTAATTAACCATCAATAATACGACATCCACTATTAATCTAGTTTATTTTTATTTTATTTTAAACATAACCAGAAACAACTATAACAAAATAAGTATATCAATGAATAAGATTGACATTTGAAACAATGATGGGCATTGATCTATCAATTAAAAATCCAACAGCATATAGATATATAATTTACTATAATTTTTTTTAATTTTAAAATCAAAATATAATAATATATTATAAAAATAATTTGTATTAATTTAATTATAATAAAAATCTAATTTGAATTCAACATTGGATATCAAAAATAAATTTAAGGAAACACATCAAAGGGAATCCTTATTCATTGTCTTTTTAATAAAAGGATATCATTCCAATTGATCAATTTGGCTTCAGTTGTCACCCAATCTGGAAACTCTATATTTACTCGACTTGTTTGAGAAAAAGTTCATTTTAATTAATAAACTGATTAGACCTTTACATGATAAGGGTCAGTTTTGGTCAACTTGTTTTGACGAGCATTTTCATTAATAAATTTAAGTGTACTTTATATTATTAATAAAGTTATATTGATTGCAGATTTGGAAAATGTTTTGGCCTCACTATCAGAGTGAGAAATATTCTAATCTACAATCTGACATAAAGATGCCTTCACGTCTTAGTAGCGTTTCGGTTATTGTCAACATTGTTAACATTGGGATTACTCTCGGTCTTCAGGAACATGTCCTATTTATAAATATTATTAAGAATTGATTGAAAATTTATGTTTTTGTGTATCGCTGAAAATTAATTTGAAAAATAAACATAAATAAAACTTCGTTGTTTTCCAATGTAAATTTCAATGGTAGAACAGAACCACTTCAAACTTCTGCAACCATAATATTGGATTATTATTATTGTATTTGTAATAAATGATGTATAAAGAGAGATTTCATCCAATACAATTATATACTATTAATGTGGCGTACCGAGATTATGTACTATACACAGTGGTTCGGTTCCCGCTTCACTGAATTACATTCATTTGTGGCTTTATTGGATGCAGTTTTTAATCGTCAATGGACATCTGATTTGGTATTTATTTACATACAGCAAATTCTCCTTTTGAATGAATTGTTCACAGATGTAGGATCGAAACAGCCTGTGACAAGATGCCTTGTGCCAGGATATTGTAAGTATTTTCTGTTGGATGGTAAGAATCCCAGAACACGTGTTTCGTTGGTTCACGGCAGACTGGGGTCAAGGGGGTGCACAGTATTGATGCCTCCAGCAAACCCGTTCCGCAGCAACCTCTCCTCGCTTCTTCAAAGCCTTTCCACACATTAATCTATAAACGGTCACCGAAGTCCAAACACAATTGCGCTGAAACTTATTCAAGCATGAAGGGATGAGAGAGAGAATATTACCATATTTACTGGGATTCTTTATGATGTCAAGCAGCTTATCATATATGTCAATATAAGCCATTTTAAGACCAGGAAGTGTGGGTCTCAAAGTCTCCAGTAAGGCTGCAGCTTTTTGATTAAATGACATCGCAACACCATTAAATTTATCAACGCACGCGTTACGGAACAAATTGTGCAGAGTAATTTGTGAAGGCAAACATCCAAACGGAGGAAGACTGATGAGGCTAAATAGTGTGGCACCTTCACTGTAAATACCCTGTCACAAAATCATTTGGTATCCACAATTATATCACCGCCACGTTCCCATTAGTAATTTATTTATTCATGGTAATAAAAGAAATCCAAAATTTCAACTCATTATCACAGAGTTTTCTTTGAAAGCTGCTTCTTCATGTTGACTCAGAATTGTATAAATCTGTATTCCAAAATAAAAACTATTTACTTTTCAATAATTTTAATATAACTTACTTATTTCATCATCAATGGTAAACCAATTCATTCCTTATCAATCTTTGTTAAAAACACTATGATCCAGTAATTATCAATTTTATTAAAATCTATTGCATCAAATCCCTTAAAAAATAACAACATTGAAATTAGAAATTTTCTTAAAAACGATTAAATCAAATCCTTATCAATTTTGATATAAACAGTTCAACACGTTGCTTATCACCTTTTATACATACCAATTCATTCCTTTATCATTTTTTTAAAACAACGATTAAATCAAATCCTTATCAATATTGATATAAACGGATTAACACATTGTGTATCACCTTTCGTACAAACCAATTCATTCCTAATATATTTTTTTAAATACACTATGATCAAGTAGTTATCAATTTTATTAAAATCAATTCAATCAAATCCAATTAGGTAATTATCAATTTTCTTAAAAACGATTAAATCGAATCCTTGTCAATATTGATATAAACAGATCGACCGTACATTGTGTATCACCTTTTGTAAAGTCTAATTTTTTTTATCAAATCATTATCGATTTTGATATAAACAGATCAGACATTATTTATCACCTTTCGTAAAGTCTAAATATAAATATATATTCTTCAACACGAAATATCATAGTTAATGTGAAGTCAATATGATCACCTGGATAAATTTTGAGAGAGAGTCGAGAAGATGATCCTGAAACTCTGTAACATTATACTGTGCTCTAGTAATTGGATTGATATAATAAGTATTGGTGAAGTCATCGGTTCCAGTACTTATCACAAACAAGGCTCCCGATATTATCTCGCTGGCATTCTTCTCGCCTACCATATTTACGAGCTTCTTTCGATAAAGCTTGAAATTTTCCAATTGTTGTCCCAGAGTTAAAACTTTCTGCATGAATTCAATATTATATTTCAGCTATGAAATGCTTTTCTATATATCTAAATCCTTATATCGGTGTAGCATAACATATAAAACATATACTAACCATGGTATTTGAGGTAGTATCATCGTATCCAGAAGCAGCAGAAGCAAAACTGGCACCTCTCAGAATTCGTGCTCCTTGGAATTCTGGAAGGCCTGCCAACCTGGCTGTATACAGTGGGAAAAATTAAACCTAGACATTATTACCCACAGATAATAAGAGTACTAGAATTGGAAAAAATAAAGCTAAACATTTTTCCAATGGATAATCACAGTCATAGAATTGTGATCATTATACAGAAAACTGTATCGAATCAATTAGAAGAACTTATAAAAGAAGGCTGCTATCAGTTCCTATGTCCAGCCATGCAAAACTAGCCATGATATATTTTGCTTCTACATTAAAATAGAAAGTGAAAAGAGGTGAATGGTAGTAAGTACAAACTTACAGAGTATATCTGTTACTAATTTTCCGTTGGTAAATCGACCAGTGGGTTTATGATCCATGAAATCTCTCCCATATGGAAGAAAGTTGGCCTTTGCAATAGTTGCTAGTTCATTGTTATTACCAGGGTCTACAGTGAAATCTCCGAAGAAGTATATGGCTGGCACCAAAGGCTTTGTGGCCCTAGTCTTTGTGTCACGTAATGCTAGAAAAATACTGAGACATGTGATAAATATAAAAACAATAAGACGCCGCTCCATAGCTGATACTTTGTCTGAATTGCTATGGCACGCCCACCTTAAATAACAGCGTAATGGGTTTGCATCGGCAGTTGACGATAGCGATGAGTTACTTGCCTGCGTGACCTGTCAAAGGATGGAATTTGCGTGACGGATCACAGAGTAGAATTTGAAAAGGTAAATTTGCTTATCCAGTGCGATTAAAAGTTATTGTTATGACTATTTTAGATTAGAGTGTGTTTACATCGAAGTTAATTTATGAATGGAACAACAATTTGTTCAAATAATGTGATGCCATCAATTCTGTGAGATTGGGTTGAGTTTTATTATGCTTGCATAAATTGTAATCTCCACAATTCATTTCCACCTTCAATTTTTTATTAAAATTTAAATCCAACCTATAATAATAATAAGATTAAACTTCACAGAAATTAATACAAACGTTTGCTGCTTAATTTTGGAATTAAGCACCTCATCAATACACATTGTCGGGGCTGAATTAATTAAAGCTGATGTGAGAGGAAGATTGTCAAGTCATCTACACGGAACAAACCTCTACTTTATCAACGCTCAGTTAGGTTTGAAAATGACTCGTTACTTTGTTTACTTTGCTTCACAAAAGTGGAGATTTCGAAAAATATGTTAGAATTTCACCATCAGGAGAGATCCATCAGATTCCAAAAGAAATTACGACAGATTTGCAACACACGGGGTACATTGCTCTAGAATCTAAAAACAGTTAGAACACATCATAAGGGAAGATTTGTATCCGAAAATTTATATCCTATTATGAAAAATGAAAAGGAAACGCACTTCTTAAATTTCACTAGGAGTTCGCTCTGTATGAAGCTCGTAACGTGGACATAACCATCTAATCCTTTAAGAACTCAACCCTCACAAGATACCTTAAGAAACACTTCACGCAAAAATATATTTATATCGGATGATTTCACCATTGCTTTCTTTTCTAAAGTTGGTTTGGGATGCGGTGGTTGAAGAAGGATGCACACCTAGATATTTTTGGTTCTGGTCCATCCGTATAAAGACCTATAGTGTGAGGTTTTAAGAGTATGGATTTGCTATTTATGTAAAGCTCTAAGGTAGCGTAATTGAAGATGTATAATTTTCTATTATTTTTATGTGAGGATGATGGTGATGTTTTGACAATATGGCTTATTTGTTTTATCATTTTCTATTTATTAATAAATAAAATAAGTGTTTAATTATATCTTTTTATTTTTATTTTCATAACCATAAGAAATATTTTAAATTACGAATATCAAAGCATTAATATCTATATCAAAACATATTTCAAGTTGTATGATTATGTGTTTTTGTTACCCTTCAATTTTTTTTTGGGCTAAATTATTGTTTAAAATATTTATAAAATAATATAACTTGAGAAGCCTAATTTTTAATTAATATGTACCACAAAGCATATATTTATTCATATTTAGAGTTTCAAAAATTTATTTATTTATATTTAGTGTTTTAAGTTTATTTAGGCATACTTTACTTAATAGGTAAAATGGATTTTTTGGCATTAATGTGACAATAAAATTTCTGGCAAGAGTATGTTTTCTTTGTTATTTAAAATGCATTTTTGAATACATAATTGGATTCAACACCCTAAACAACCTTTGAGACAGTTAAACTTTGCACAACTTAAACTCATGATTCTTAAAAATCTCTACAAAATTAACAAAAAAAATGATAACAATGTAAAATGACAAAAAAGAAGAAGAAAAAATGATAAAAAAGTCATGTCATTTATTAGTTACACTATTTATTTATACCTATTACCTGTAAAATATGTGATTTACAAGTGGTTATTCCAATAAAATTTACTAGATTTGTTACTTAAAATTTCACTAGTAATGATGAAATTGAAATTGTATGAGTGATAAAGGTATTTAAATAGCTTTATATTTGTCAAATTTTTATTAAATTTAAAATTGGAAAATTATTTTAACATCATATTTTAATCACTAAAATTTACATTGAATTGAAATTTTTTATGAAAATATGACCAAAAGTATGAGGAAATTAATAAATTAATTAGAAGATATTATCATAAATCCCATTGGAGTAAGGCTTAGCAGAGGTTGACTTTACCTTGATGATGGTAAAAAATAAAATTGTGATCGATTGACTAGTGTCAAATTTATGTTTAAATGTGGAAATTAATTTAGTGATGGATTAACATGTGAGTTGGAAGTCATTATGTATTACATTCAATTATGAAAGTTATGTAAAATACTTCATTATCTAAAAATATAAATATTACGTTTATTGTAATTAAAAAAATATGTCTTGATATTTTATTTTTTCATATTATTGGTTTTGAACTTCAACTTTGAAGTTATTAAACTATGTTTTTAATTAAATAATTATTTTTTCTGTAATTAAGGTTATATAATTTTTATAAGATTTTAAATAAATTATTTGAACTTCTTTCTTGTAAATATCATTATCTTTTATGAAATTTTAATAGACAATTGTGTGCATGTGAATGTGGTGATGTTGGTGGCATTATCAACTACCATTCTATAATTTTTGTAGATGATTGTGTGTATGTGAATGTGATGATGTTGGTGGCATTTCTCACCACCATTTTTCTTTCCCTTCATATATTAGAAAATGTCTTTGACATATCATAATGTTCTTTCTGGAATAACTATTATGTTTTTTTCAACTTTAGATTATTACATGTTTGTATGTAAGTATGTCATTCTTATTGTTCCAATCCAGATTAATCTTCAAGCATTGAATTAGATAAAATATGAATTCTAATAGCCATCCATTCTAAATGTAGGCTAGCAATGTGTAATATATTCTAGTCGATAGCTACAAGTTAACATCACCATCTCATTATGGACAATTCAATGCTACTATAATACACCTTCCTCCTAAAAAGTGGCTTGCAAGCAAAGCTTCTTGCAATTGTGTTCCATTCTGATCTTTGAGGTTTAGGTACAAACTACACATTTATGCAATTCATTAATAGGAAATATATGCATATCTTAGTTGCAAGTACAAAACAATGATATGCCAATTCTAAATTGATTACTTTGATAACATAATGCTATATAACTAATATCAACCATGAATCTCCCTTCCCAAATAGGTACCCGGAGTTCTTATATATTAAGAAGGATATACCCAGCATTATTTTATGTTTTTAAGAAGAGCATTCCAGGTATCATTTATTGATTTTATATCTACAATTTGTAATAATTGTGTCTCCATCAAACTTAGGACTAAAATAGCTAATGATTTTGAATCCCTTGCTTCCACTTTACTGCTCCATTTGATTCAAAGGGAATAAGGATCAACCCATTAATGTGTATATAAATATTCTTGTATATCCATTTATTTCATCTTGAAATAGTGATACCCATTGCATCAACCTACACAAGGGGTTAGCAAAAGTGGCTCAAAAGCTTCACATAATGATTGGACTTATCATGAGTCATATTCCTACTCGAATGAAGATTGTATTTCTCAAAATAGATCAAATTATCATACTTTATATGGAACAACATATATAGGTAGCTTAGAATGATAATGAACTTGTTAATTTGCTTGGCCTTAATCTTGAATATGGTTTGAAATTTATATGCACATGAAGAAGCTAGCCTCTACAAATTATTTTACTAGAGTTAGACCCACAAAGCCAATACGAAGTAATTTTTATTAATATTAGCCAGTAATATTATTGTCATTGAGACTCTAAAGGCATGAACAAGATCACTAGTTGAGGATTTGAGTGTTATAACACATTATCCTCATCTTGATCCAATAAAATTGACCAACTTACTATCTTTTCTACTAATTTTATATGAAATAATACAAAAATTTCATCAAAATTAATTTATAGAAATATGTCTACACTCTATATTTTATGGAGGTGAAGGTGGCCATGAAAGTGGTACCATAGAAACATACGAAAATAGAATGAGCTATATTTTCTTTCCTCTTCTTTTTAATACTAATGAGATTCATAAGCAACAATGCCAACTATAATTAGATTGATAATAAAGCTAAGAACATTGAGTAGAACATCCACTTCACTTTGGTCATGATGTAAAGGATAGTGATCCAGAAATGAGGAACTTAAGTCGATCAATGGAAATGTAAAGGAATGAAAGTCAATGCTTATTTATACAATTCACTAATTCTTATTATTCTCGTCGATGATTATCTTTGCAATTACAACTCAAATTATGGAATTATAAAGTACCATGTATGCAAGCTTTTGTGACATGAAAATGTGTCACATTATATAGGTGTGTGCCAAGGAATTTTATTAAAACTTAGTTTGTGTGTCTATTTATAATATCGTGAACAACATGCCATTACAACTTGGAAATCATTGCATGTTCAAATATAACAAATGAAAGTATTAACAAGAATACAACCTTAATTTATCCCATCAAGTTTTGGGATAGTAAGAGAAGATGGATGATGCTTGAAATGCCAAGTGGATAATGCAAAACATCGTGGTGCAAGATATCCAACTTACAATGGTTAAAGAGGCGAACTAATAATTAAATTGTCACTTCTCTACATCATTGTTAGGGATTTTTGTTTTAATTGATTGAACCTACTCAACATTTTTGAAATAGATTTGTTAGCGATATTGCACTTTTAAGCTAATATATGATTTTCGATTGGACAAGTTTTGGCTTCTATAGATTTTATTACTCCCTAACGAAGGTCAGGGCACTGCAATGATTACTTTTTTTTGGTTGACTTTACATTAATTATGATTTGATTATTCATATTTAAATTTTTGCCACGAAAATATTTTTTTATTTTTTTGACATATTAAAATTAGTTTTTTCTATCATTCTATTAATGGAGAGAATTGAAATCTTATATCTAAGTAGAAAATGAGTGATAATGATTGAGTTGGAGATATAACCTAGCATTTGATCCTACTGGTAGTCTTTCCAATTTAACTTTGAACATCTAGCCTCATGATTTAAGTGTGCATTTTTTTACTTTTTAATCATGTTGTCATCTTTGGATTGTATTATATGATTTTAGACAATATTGTAGATAGTAAATTTTGAACATAGTAAAATATTGTACAGAGTAAATTTTGGCATCATTTTTTCTACTGTTTTTCTCCACCACCACCACCATAGACTATAAGTGTTGGGGTTCTTCACTATTTTCATTATGCATTCTACGATTTAATACATCACTTTGAAAATCACAAATCTTGAATATGTAAGTAAGATTTATGCAATAATTTGTTAGCTAAAGAACTTTCTGATTATTGAATGTGAAATTGAGTTTGTAGTAAGATACGTTATTTTTTGTTCATGTATCATTGATTCAATAGTAAACACTTTTTAGTATACACAGTTGTATCTTTCTTGCTATGAGGAATTGTCGATAGGATCTTATTTTTGCTATGTAGTATACTATTGAAATATAAATGTATAGGATCTTATATTTGATATTCTTACTTCAATGATATAAGTTTATCTTATATTCTAGTGTTCATTAATTTAATAAAAAAAGGGAGCTACATAAAACTACTAGGATTTCTTACTTGTTATTTGATTCCATTAGTTGTTTTCCAAGAGTATACTTCTTGCATTCCATAGTGATGAAATGTACTTCATAATGTCGATTGGTATGGAAGTATATAAACACGCTTATCACAGTACTCTATGACTTTTGCAAGCTAAATATACAAAAAAATAGAGGATAAAGATAACAGGTTCGAACTTGTCCAATTGAGTGGTTTGTAGTTCCCTTGGATCTCCCTAGCTAATTTAATGGTAGATGAAGCAAATCTTAAAAAGAAACAAAAATCATAAGCAATTATTATCCACTTCTTTAGTTCATGGTAGGAACCAAAATCAACCAAGGGCATACTTTTTTTGGACTCACAGGGTTGTGAGTGTTGGATAGAAAGAGAGCACAAAAAATTTAACCATTCAAGTTAGCAATTGTCATTTTTAGTCCCACTACATTGAATGCACACAATAGGAAGAATGAGATCCCATCACCAACTATCTTGTACGGAAAATACATGCATTTTTCTCCTTCTCATAATGGATTTGGGTTTGTCATCTCTACTAACCATAACATGAAAACACTTTGTACAATAGTAGACACTATTATAGATATCTTATGGATGTCTTCCATCTTCAATAACTATTGTGTTTGAAATAATTATGTTAGAAACATAAACTCTTGAGATTAATTATTGTGGATCAAGGATGAACTTGTGGATTTTGATAGTGGCTTCCCTTCCCTAGCGCACTCCCACTAAGAATATAAGACAATTTATGAGAATAAAATGACATGTTGGGAAGCCAATACTTTTATTGAATTCCCACCCTTAATTTCTTTGACAGAAGGGGTTTTGAACTTTGAATTCTCTAATAAACACCCCTAACTCAATAATTTCAATCATTACAAAAGTCTAATGATCACCAACGTAGAGATGTTGTAAGAAGTTTGACTTACTTATAAATGTGTATAAAGCATTGGCCTTTAAACCACAAAAACATAACCTTTTTGAGGTCAAATTCATTAGTTATCACCCTTGGTTATGCACAATTTTTTTGCTATCTAACTATTCTAACTACCTCTACCTTGGCCTTTTTCCCATGCTAGTGTTGGTCATGTCTAGATTTCTCTTACTCTCGTCCAATAATCAAGAATGTACTGGGAAAAGGGCCCTTAATGTATATGATGCCCTAAATGAAAACCATAAACAAACATCATTTCCATTAAAAATAGTCATCTGTATTGGCGAAGGTTATTATTGTAGTACCCCTATGTTTCTATAATAATTGTTTTCATTTTCAGACCGAGTTATGTTACTGTGGATGGAAAGAAACCCAAGAATTTTTGGTGAAATAGATACATTAAAATGCTTCTGTAATAAGTAATTTTATTAATAAATAAAAAGGTGTTAAATTACTTGGGAATGAGATGCTTGAGTAAGAGATTCATGCCAAAGAAAGAAACACTTTCAAAATCCGAAGATAGTATCTACTGCAACCACAGTTTGTAGAGTCGCACTGTGTGAAAAGAGTAAAAAAATTTTAGGTGTCATATCCACCGTCGTGAGCAACAACTAGAGTTGCGGTCTATGAATCGCCTCGCAAAGCCACAGTAGAACCGAAGAGATAAAGAGCCTACAGTCGTAGCTTGCAAAGTGAGAGTGTGTGAGATGAGCAAGCACGACTGAGAGAAAGGCCGAGAATAAAAAAAAATTCCACCCCAGCGTCCACCAACCGCTCCTGTCACCAAGTCGTCTGAAAATATATAAGGCCTCGATATTTGCGACGGGTCTCCACGAAAAGTCAACACAACAAAATACGACTGCTCTTTTCGAAAAGTAAAGAGTAAGGTTAAAGTCATAGAGGTTCTTTTGAGTTACGTTTTTCTAATTCGGGGGAGGTAAAAGAATTTTCTACAACGAGGTTATAAAGTTTTATAATGGTTGTTTTTTAAGGAGGCATATTACAGGATATTTTTTTAAAACCTAAAAGTGCATGGTATAATAAGAGGTCTACGCTTAAAGAACAGTTTAGGTCTTTTGAAAAGTTTTGTTTATCTATAAAACATTTTGGCTTCTTATCAATCATGATAATTTTTTGGGTGAAGATTGTGTTTTACGAGGTGCATATTAAAAACTATATTTTTTTTTGGGGCGATATGGAATACAACCTCATGCAATCAGGAAAGAAACTATAAGCCAGAGGAATGAAAACAGTCACGGGTCACAAAGAGCGACTGGAGAAGATTAAGAAAATGAATAGAAAATAAGAGGCATAGATTGTTGTCGTGTTTAGAGAGGTTCAAGCCGCATCTAAGGAACAAAGAAGTCTAGCAGAAGACAAAGAAGAAATTGGGGTTGATTGGTGTAGCATGGATCTTCTACCACCTCCTTTGTTTAATTATGCCCTAGCTTGGAGTTTCATTCAACAAGAAATGGATGAAATGGTTATGTGTAAGGTAGAAAAAACTATAACTTCCAAAGAATCATGGAAGATCTAGGAAGAAGAATTTGGTGCAAGGGGGAGTGACATGCAATAGCAGGTTATGTCACAAGTAAAAAAGTCACCCGCAGATCTAAGAGTAGATGAGAAAGACTCTGAGAGGATGATAGAGCTTGGAGAATCCCACTCAAAAGTGGATGATGGTTGTGAAGACTATAAAATTGAAACCCATCATGCAAACATGCATATGGATGAAGAAGATGCAACAAAGATTGCAGAGAGAGAAGTTGAAGCCTGTGTGTGTGAAACAGAGCAAGAGCATATAAATGATCGAGGACTCCACTATAACATGGATGGTGCAGATGATGGTGAATCCTATTGTGACGAAACACATGTCGATAATAATTGCAAAGTGATATGTGAATTGGTGCATCTAGCCATAGCTGATGGATTTGATGAAGTTGAAATTGTCAATGAGAACATGCATGCTCAGATAACCCACCATAGCGTGGATGAAAATTATGTTGATGTTGTGTGTGGTTTCTTTTTTGAAACAAGGATTGATTGTGGCAATATGGTAAGTGCCACGTTTGATGAAGAATTGAAGGTTGAAGCTGCCACTGTAGCAGAAGATATAAAGCAATTGGAACTATTCATGAAATGATATATGATATAACAACAATAGATGATCAAGAACATGATAAAGTGATTGAAGTTTTTTTTATGAGAATATCCACTAACATCATAACAGTGGAAGACAACTTCCATGCAATGAAAAACAAAGAATAGAAGGAAGAGGTAGAGAAGGAAGCTCCCACTGAAGAGCATAATAAAGATGTTTTTAACCTTGTTTTTTAATATGCAGGTGTTCAAAATAACATGGGAGCAGAAGTTGAAAACAAGGTTGTTAATAAGTTTGATGCAAATTTGAAGCTCATTGAAGAATGGATTCATAAACTAATTGAACAAATTGATGCAAGTCTTAAAGAAACAGCTGGAATATTAAAAGAATTGAATGAAATTGTGAATGGTGATATTGAGTGTGCATATTACAAGAAAAAAGTACCAGTAATTGATGATGAATGTGAAGAGAAGGATATGGAAGTTTCTGAAAACAAGGAAGAATGTATTAAAACCCTTTTTGAGCAATGGATTCAAGAAGAGATAAGACTCTACTATCAAGAAATACAGTAGAAAGAAAAACAGGAATATGAAGCACAAGCAATAGAGGGATGAAGACAATTTGAAGATGGAGAGTTGTGGTAGCAGTCCATAGTTGAATGAATCCTTGAAGAGGAAGTTGTAGAAGACCGACTCAGATCAAATTCAAGACAAGTCAAGGTAACATTTCTACAACAACTAAAGAAATATGGAGCCTATAGTAAGAATGCGCAACAAATAATGAAGCAATTTCGAAGATATAGAATTTGGAAGAAGAGAAAAAGAAAATGCAAAATTGTAAAAGTATTGAGTCATTGTAAGCCTAGCTGAGACATATACTAGGAAACATTTTTGAGTGATAATTGAATCAATTTCTATTGTAATCCTAACCGACATAGTTAAGTCATTTTAAGTCATGTTAAGTCAAGTTAAGTCATGTTTGAATTATGTTGAGTCATATGTTCGCAATTAACGGAAAGTATTAGAAATTGTAATTACTCCCACATGTTTGGCTAAATTGGGAGACCTGAGTCAAGTCTAGTGAGTTCGAGTTAAGTTAAGTGAGTTCGAGTTAAGTTATAGTTCGGGAAAAGTCAAACTTAGAGTGTTTGTGCATGTGAAGTTATTTTAGATGAGTCGTTATTCGTAAAAGGTTTAAATACCTCTCATCGAGTTCATTGTAAAAATCAAATGTGTGATCAATAGAGAAGAACAACAGTTTCTATGTTTTATGTGTGTTAATTTTTGTGTTTCTTCTCTTTGCCTTTCCAACAATCTCTACTAGTATTCACATCAAAACATAATATAAGATGTAACGCAATTTGTAAATGATGTAACAGAGTTTGTAAGCATAATAGATGTTTATGTTTTACAAATATAACAAAAACATCTATTACGCTTACAAACTGCTAACGACCACTAAAAACAAGTCAGTGTAATCACATTTATATCTTAAACTAATTTGATCTTCGAATTGCAAATATTTTTCCATTTATTTTAATAATCAAATGATTAGTGTTAAAAAATCAGTCTTCGTGGCTTTGTCGTCTTTTGTTGTCCCTTTGGTATTTAGAGAATGGTCTGGTTCATTTCTAGCCTTCTTTCCATTACCTAGCGAGTTGGTTCCTTCCCCTCTTCCTTTAGTCACCCTTTTTTGAGCATGGCTTGCAATCAAAAACAAACAGCCTGGATAATTAATTCTTCACATCACTAACAATTTCCAATTGTGTTGCTCGCATAAAAATTAATGCAGATGGTTAAAAACCATGGATTAACTTGGATCACCCTAATCAATAGCATTTATGGTCTCTATTCATCATTTTAATTGATTGGATATGGATTCCAGATTCTGCTGTCTTATCCAAGAGAATCTGCTTAAAATCCATTGTGACTTGTGAGATGAGTGAGCACTATGACTTGTCTATTCCATTTGTCCACGCCTTTCGCCAACCGTACTTTCTCTGCAACTATATTCCATTTTCCCACGCCTTTGGCCAGCCGTACTTTCTCTGCAACTATATTCCATTTTCTCACGCCTTTGGCCAGTCCTACTTTCTCTGCAACCATATATATTTCTAATTCCTTGAATTTCTAAATAAAGTATTAATGAGGTTTTTAAATAAAAATAAACCGTAAAAACTCTGCAACCATATATATTTCTAATTCATTGAATTTCTAAATAAAGTATTAATGAGGTTTTGAGATAAAAATAAACCGTAAAAAAATAAGTTTTGCACACTTCCAAACACATTGAGAGAGACGGTCATTAAAAAAAAATCTGAACATCATATACCCCAAGATACCCCATAACAAATAAAATGCACGTTAAATAATAAAAATTTATGTAAAATTAACCATAATAATTTTAACTGAATATGTAACGAGTGTTGTTGCACGGCAGCTTAGTCGGAAGTGAAATATGCAAGGCTGAGCTGCTGAAACAACAATATGGATTAACACTGGTGGTTGTTTAGCCCGGGCACAACTATTTCATCTACTTTTCTCTGATCCACCAAACCGAATTGTCATTTACTTTTCTCTGATCCACCAACCCCAATTGGCACAGTGAGCGAAGGCTCTTCAACTTTGTTACCATATTCATAACCTCAAGACTTAATTAGAGAGGCATTTGGTACCGAATGAAGTCAAGAATCTCTTTCTTTAGCTGGTGGATTTGGGAAGCATATTTGAGTTTCTGGCAAACATTAAAACTAATGGCATTTTCACACTTTTTCAATAAAACAATGTCATTTTGAAGATGCTCCGAAACTGCTCATAGATGGGCTTTTATTTCCTTTTGGGTTTTCATTGATCGGACAAATGACTCTTACAGCCAATCAAATTTATTGTAAAATTTGTTGCATATATCCATTTTGTAAATAGACTATTTGCAATTAAACATATCTATCTTGTAAATGATATAGTCTACCAGGGTGAGCGGGGAAAACATGACTAAGCAAACCAAATAATTTAACATATTTTTCTTTAAAGTTGGTCTGAATTTCGTTTCAACTTTCTTTGCTATGTTGGTAAATTTGCATGAACATTGGTTTTACCATGGAACTTGAGCAATCATATTGGTATATATGCTAAAAGCTATAACAAAATATTTACCAATTTCAAGGTTCGACCCAATATTTAAATGAGACTAAAAAAATGGCATGTAGCTTACATGACTCTACACTTTAAATAACTCTTAGGGTTGTTTTTGGCACTAGGATTGAAATTTTAAATGGATTCAACTATTTCCGAGGGCATGCGTTAACATTAGTTGTAGTCGATACATGTCCACGTCAACACCTTGCAACTTACTTGTTGTACCCAGTCCATCTGCCATCAAACTTTGTCATGATTTATTTACTAAGTGCCAATGCCATCTGCCATCAAACCGTGTCATTATTTATTTACTAAGTGCCAATGCCATCTGCCACAAACTCTGTAATTATTTATCTACTAAGTGCCAATGCCATCTACCACAAAGCTGCCACAAGAGGTAAGAAAGGGTTGGGATTCAACACAACACTGTTAGCCTCTGGAAAATCAATGTTCTCTTTCCTTTTAATTGTCCATGAAATCTCCAAAATACTTTCCAGTTTAAAAATTAACTTCAATAACTCCCAACAACGTTACTTCTTCAACAATATCTATGAAAATATCTTTATATGCACATAAAATATTTTTTGCTACAAAAGTTTTATTTTTATCAAAAGTATATGTATAAAAATAAACAACAAGGCATACGGATTCCTAATTATGATCCACAAATATATTGAATAATGGTTCATTGCAATTTTTTCATGATCCAAAACATCAATATATCTTTTGGTTTCTATGAACTCTATTAAAATATTTCATATCCATTTTCATAGAAAAGAATTTCAACAATAATAAGATGAGCTGCGAGGCAGCAAGTCCCTGCGTTAAGTTCATCCTGAGAATGCAAGAGTGGGCAAGTCACGAAAACCGTACTAGATGCTGAGAAGAAGCTAGAGCAAGGGAACTTTGTTTTTAAGCATTTGCCAGCTACAGTTAAGAAATGCTGCTGCCAATACTGCTGAAATAATACAGAGACCCACAAGCAATGCTGCTGCCAATACTGCTGAAATAATACAGAGACCCACAAGCAGCACTAGAATTTGGTGATAGCGGCCTTCAAGACCAGCATGGCTTATAGAATGAAAGTTAAACAGCAGATACTCTGCAAAAAACGCCATTGCTACAATGATCTCCAACACTCCATGTGGAAGAGGAAAGTACCTATTACGAAACATGGCCATCTCGATTAGAACACAACAGCAGAAAAACAAAAGCACTAGTAACTGCAATCTAATCTGACAAGCATAACATAAACAAACAATACTAAGAATAGCAAAAGAATAACACTGAGTCAAGAATTATTCAACTGAAGGTGAATAATTTAAGTTCGTAAAAGGCTTTAAGCCAACATGTAAATTTTTTGCTCCAAAGTTACAATCCAATAAACAAAAAGATTATTTCAAGGCTTTCTTGAATCTTACAAATTCATCCCACACATTGCCAACCTAGAGATCATGAGGGATTGATCTCCACAGATTAGAAGGCATTTCTGGGTTGATAGAACAGAAGAACGTAAATATGAACAGAAACAGAGCAGCATGAACAGAAACAGAATAGCCTGAACAGAATAAAGCTTACAAGCAAGAACACAAATCGGTATTTATGAACAAGGGAAGAACAATAACATAACCTAGAAGAGAACTCAGAATAGCAAAAGAATAACACTGAGTCAAGAATTATTCAACAGATCAATGCACATTGCACATGCAAACAGAAGCTCAAGGAGACAAAGACTCAATTGACAGTGTCAAAAAGGAATTAAAATGCAAGGAATGAAATAGAATATATAAGAGATACAGAAGCCAAAATGGGTAGTTCACACATGGGACGTTGATCTGCATACTCACACAAACAGATCAATGCATTCATGATAATCGACCATATGGGAAATTCATCCCCAACAATCTATGGGGCAAAACTCCCAATCTATTAAAAACGTTGTCTTTGGCATTGAATAGTTGTAATCAGCTTGCAATTTGTAAGTTTTCTAGAAAGCCCTGTATAGCACTCTGCTTACAGATACAGCTGCGGCAGTTTGGAAATTCTTTTATTTCAATATAAAAAAAAAATATTTTCTTTAAAATAAGGGAATTCACTGATGGTAACTTTAATTTCTATTTCTGACGTGTTAAATAACCAACAACATATGCACCTAAAATTGAAGTACTAGGCTTGGGAGCAAGCCAGAAATATTACAATAATAATACTAACAGATGTAGGTGGCTACTAGCAAACATACTAAAACACTTAATAGAATGGAAGCAGCAGCTTTAGAGTTGTCCCCTCATTTCAAATTCTCTGGACTCACATGCTATTTCATGATCCTTGATGCCGCAACCAGTTGGCATCATAGGGCGATACAAAGTAAATGCAACCTGATAAAACCAAATACCCTGCAATGTAATGTAATGCCACCTAATAAATCTACCACAAAGCTCTTGGGAAATGTTGCTGCCAATACTGCTGAAATAATACAGAGACCCACAAGCAGCACTAGAATTTGGTGATAGCGGCCTTCAAGACCAGCATGGCTTGTAGAATGAAAGTTAAACAGCAGATACTCTACAAAAAATTCCACTGCTGCAATGACCTCTAGCACTCCATGTGGAAGAGGCAAGTACCTGTTACGAAACATGGCCATCTCGATCAAAACACAACAACAGAAAAACAAAAGCACTAGTAACTGCAATCTAATATGACAAGCATAACATAAACAAACAATACTGAGAATAGCAAAAAAATGACACTGAGTCAAGAATTATTTAACTGAAGGTGAATAATTTAAGTTCGTAAAAGGCTTTAAGCCAACATGTACATTTTTTGCTCCAAAGTTAAAATCCAATAAACAAAAAGATTATTTCAAGGCTTTCTTGAATCTTACAAATTCATCCCACACATTGCCAACCTAGAGATCATGAAGGGATTGATCTCCATAGGTTCGAAGGCATTTCTGGGTTGATAGAACAAAAGAACGTAAATATGAACAGAAACAGAGCAGCATGAACAGAAAAAAATAGCCTGAACAGAATAAAGCTTACAAGCAAGAACACAAATCGGTATTTATGAACAAGGGAAGAACAGTAACATAACCTAGAAGAGAACTCATAATGGAAAAATAATAACACTAAGTCAAGAATTATTCAACAGATCAATGCACATTGCACATGCAAATAGAAGCTCAAGGAGACAAAGACTCAATTGACAGTGTCTAAAAGGAATTAAAATGCAAGGAATGAAATAGAATATATAAGAGATACATAAGCAAAAATGGGTAGTTCACACATGGGACGTTGATCTGCATACTCATACAAACAGATCAATGCATTCATGATAATCGACCATATGAGCAATTCATCCCCAACAATCTATGGGGCAAAACTCCCAATCTATTAAAAATGCTGTCTTTGGCATTGAATAGTTGTAATCAACTTGCAATTTGTAAGTTTTCTAGAAAGCCCTGCATAACATCCTGCTTACAGATACAGCCGCGACAGTTTGGAAATTCTTTTATTTCAATGTAAAAAAAAAATTCTTTTCTTTAAGATAACGGATTTCACTGATGGTAACTTTAATTTCTATTCTCTTATTTCTGGAAACACACTAGTAGATAGGGGAAACTTAACAACCTATATAAATGAGACAAATTAGAAAACCTGATTTACTATCATATATTTAATCTACAATATCAAAAATTAATAGTAAAAGCAATACCTTATCAATAAAAGAAGCCGGATAACATCTATAAGTCTGCTCGAATGATGTAGCAGGATTTTTTATTTTATGTGAAATTGAAACATGAAAAAAGGAGGAGATCAGATGTTCCTTTTAAGTCAATATTCTATTAGGCTGAAATAAGGCAACTAAATTCCGATAAAAAATCCATATTTGGAAAAGTATATGAGTGGAAATAAAACACACATTTCATACCATTGTGAGAACAATTGAATTTTTCAATCAGTTTGGATTTCCAATGAATGAACCTGCAAAGAACAATCCACAGATTCCTTCACTTCCCAAGTAAGGGCGACGTAAACTGTCTATTTAACATAATGTTGGATAAATCAAATATTAGCATACAGTTTTTTAAATTACAATTTGAATTCTTAATTCAACAATGTTACAACTTACATTTCTGCATGACAACCGTGTAATGACCTGAAACAGATCTCAAAGTACAGCCCATGGATTACTGACTTAAATGACCAATGAGAAAGAGCTCCCTGAACAAAGATGCCTCTAATTTTGAATTTTTAATTCAGCATTATATTTTTGCATGGCTCCTCTTTTGATGTGAATTGTGCCAATTAATAGCTTGCTCGCTCCTTATATGAATATGGAACCTCGCTTCAGAAACCATTATTGAACACCTTTCGAGTTCTGTTGATCCCCTTCGGTTATGCATTCGCATTCCCTGCTCACTCTCATAGCTATCTACCCCTCTGTAGCATTGAAATTGAGGTCATCTATCTCGGCACTTAAGAGTGGATCTGGATATTGTGCATTTGGTCATGCTGCCCAACAATCAATAAGGGAGGGGAGCTAGAGTTGATGTTTCCGAAGTAACCGGCGGGGAGAGCAATTCAAGTCGTTTAGAAACAAAGAAAGCTCCAAAACCGAAAGAGGGTTGTTAAGTCGTATCCGTTGATAGAGGCGAAGAGTTAATCAATGGGGTAGAACCCTGGTAAGCTCTCAACTGAGAAACGACAATGCACCATGAAATTTCAAATTTAAATAAAAATAATAGAATCAATCGATTTCAATAAAAATAAAATTGAAAATCGAAACTTTTATCCACCTTGTGGGCCCTACATGAGGGCCATGTGCCTAACACCTCTCTCTCCATACCATAACACATGCAAGCTCTACAGCAGGCCACCTAAGGTTGCATCATGTTAACATCTGTGATCAGGCAGATTGAAACCTGAAACCCGAGCAGGAAGATTGAAACCCGAGAAGGGTCTCTAAAGCAGGCCACCTAAGGTTGCATCAGGCTAACATCTGTGATCAGGCATATTGAAACCTGAAACCCGAGCAGGAAGACCCTGCAATGTAATGTAACGCCACCTAATAAATCTACCACAAAGCTCTTGGGAAATGCTGCTGCCAATACTGCTGAAATAATACAGAGACCCACAAGCAGCACTAGAATTTGGTGATAGCGGCCTTCAAGACCAGCATGGCTTGTAGAATGAAAGTTAAACAGGAGATACTCTGCAAAAAACGCCATTGCTGCAATGATCTCCAGCACTCCATGTGGAAGAGGCAAGTACCTGTTACGAAACATGGCCATCTCAGAGCATAACAGAGCCCAGAGAGCATTTGTTCTTTGTTCTGCTCTATCATAACAGACCCCATTTCAACTTCAGAGAAGATGACGGGCTCCAGAGCTCTGAAGAAGAGGCGCAGCTGAACAGGCGTATGTCGACGATGTTCATGGTGACCATCTCTAGAAGCCCTTCAGGTGCGTGGTCGCATTTGGTGACAACAACCAAAGTTCATTCGCCGTGCTCGTCCACATACTTGGACCTTTTGACTGAATCACAAGTGAACAAGTTTAGAAATCCTTTGTTTATAAATTGTTTTGAAAATAGGCTCAAGCCCTGCAACACTTATATGTTTATTAGTCATTCAAAAAATTGCTTTGGCCCTCGGCTATTTTCAAAGATTTCTAATCCTAATTTCTGTCGTTACCAACATTTTTCCTACGTTTATAAATTGTTTTGGAAGAAGTTTCAAGCCCTTCTCTATTTATAAATCAATCGTTTAAATTGTTGTGTATCTACCAGCTAACAAATCATGATTTCTCATCTGATTTTTAATAACTAAGGACTAACAACTCATGATTTCTCATCTAGTTCTTACGGAAGAAGTACTTTAGCTTGGTTCTTACAAACAGAGAACATAAGGAAAAGAAATTTGGAAAGCAGGTACAGGCATACCAAGCAATGCATACGTAGGTAACGAATTTCATGCCTGGTAAGCTATCATAATGCATTCAATTGCAATACTGATTACTGATAATATTTGGAAAAAATGCAAAACTAATTACTGATTACTAATAATATCTGAAAAACACAAAAAATTCTAACAATATGAATAGTAGCTGGGTGTGGGCATCACAACAACCGGATGTGGGCAGGATTCAGTGATTGATCGGACCCAGACCAATATCAGTTCAGTGATCGAACTGAGATCACCGAGATCACTTCAGTGAGTGATCTAGCTTCACTGAATGATCGGGCAGGCTTCATCGTTCCGCAAAAATTCCAATAATTCACAAAATTCCACTGAACCGATATAGAATTTTCTGACCCACACAGATTTTTCTGAATTTTCTCAAGCGGTCAGGGAAAAGTGTCAAGCGTATAAGCGGTCAGGGAAACGCGTCAAGCATATAATAGAAGAGAAGACGCGTGGACCAGCCTTTAGAATATTGTGACCAGAGTCCGTAAAGTTGCGTGTACAGAAAACTTTGGTTAAATTTTTTGTTGGGTGTACATACGCCTCAGAGCTCAATGCAATTCGATTGTAATAGTCCTTTAATGCTTGCATTAATATCCACTTCCCAAATAATGAAAACAACGCAACTGGAAAATAACATATGCTTTTGGCCTCTTCTCCTCGGGAAGAGGCTAAATAAGATGATGAAACAAACTACCATATAGTTAACTTACGGAACGGGTTGCATAAGTCGCACACTCAGGGTTTTTTAGTGTATAAACCATGTGAATTAATGCTAAAAGTCGTGAATCCGATTACTATAGTCCCTGGCCATTGCTAGATGGTAAGGACTAAAAACAGTGATTGAAAAGTAAGTAAAAAGAGTACATAGGAGTAGAAAAGTGATGCACATGCAAGAAAACCAATAGACGCTATTTTAAGACAGGACAATTTATTTTGGGAAAAGTTGTAAGATCTGTCTTCAGCCACTAGTTTTGTGTTCTAGATTAGAATATATGGTATTGTGCAATGCAAAGAAATATGAATGAGCCAAAATATTTCTTTAATTATATCATCGCTGTCGTGCTTCGATAAATGTAAGACGGTATTAATGCTATTAACAAGCCTATCAACTTTTAAGGAAGAAGATAGTTTCAAACGGGTGCACAGTGCAATTTGATGAACACGAAACCTGCTAAGAACCATCGCATATAATGATTTTGTCGCATATGGATAAGTCTTTCATGGTAACATACTAAACATTTAGGGTTGTTTTAGTAAATTTAATTTGGTAAAGATATTGGTAATATTTTGGTTTTAAGCATATTGGCATTTATGGTTTTTGTCCTTGGTATTAATATCCAGTGAAGACTATTTAAAGGAAAGATAAAAAATATATTGTCTCGATGTCCACTAAAAACACAAAAATAATGTTTTTAGACCCCATCTCTCTAAATGCTATGAGATCCAAATGCAAAGCCGGGTGAATATCTGAGGCAGTGTGAAGTTGTGCTGCATTGTTGAAGTGCTGCGTGCTTTAAGTGTAAAACATAAAATACCTGCGCGTGTAGAATGGGCGGCCAGACGTGTCGGAAGGTGCAGCGTGTGAAGGAGGAAGTAGCTCAGTCAAGATCAAGCATTAGACTCGAACAGTACTATAAGCAGAAAAGTTGTCCGATTTAATTCTGTTGGATTGAGCAGCCAGTGGTATTTGCATGCGTGGGCTAATTTCTAGTGCGGTCTGCAAGGAGACGACTGTAAAGTGACCCGTGTAAAGGACCGTTAAAACCTTTTGGAGTTATAGAGTGTTCAAATTTTGAAGGAGCGTGGAGGTGACAAAAATTCCTAGCTTGAGGTGGAAATGGACATGTCCACATTGTTCGCAGATCTAGGTGCAGAAGCTAGAAATCTGTGCTCGTAGATCTGAAGCCAAGTTTTGGAAGCCGTGAAAAAAATGTGCATGCGTGTGATAAAGGATGCTAAAAGGCTTAGTGCTCCCAAGCTAATGTTGGGAATTGTGATTTCCTCATGCTGCGAATGGAGGATTTGTTGTTTGAAGATGGAGATGATGCCAACCATAGCATTCACATGATGAATATTGGTTGATTTAGTAGAAAACCTATTGTTGTGGTGTCAAGGTAGAAGTCTCTGCAATTACGAATAACAATGTTGGTAAAGAAGAAAGAGCAACGTGGTTGTAGCAAGCAGCGTGCGATGGGATTGCTTGTTAATTACTAAAAGAAATTTGCGTATTTAAGTAGATGATGTGTTTATGGAGTTAGATGCCAGTAGACAGATGGCTAAGAGAGCCATGGAATGGTTGCCCGACATGGAGGTACAACACCCAATAGTTCTGGGGTTTGATGGATGGTCAGATTTTGAAGTATATGAGTATTTATGGTATTTATTTATTTTTAATGGAGACTATTTAAAAGCTGGAAAGATCAAAGATAAATTATCTCCGTAGTTGTTAAAAACACAACAACGTTGTTTTAAATACCACCATCTCTCTAAATACTCTTTGATCCCATCACCGAGGATGGTTGTACATTTCAGTATTTACAACAAAGTTGTCTTTAAACACCACCATCTCTCTAAATACTCTTTGATCCCAACACCAGAGGATTGTTGTACATTTCAGTATTTATGCTTTGAGTGCCGCAATGTAACTTTGGAGACCCGTTTCACGCTGCATCCATCAAATTAGCATAGTCAACCTTATTTGTTATCAGGGATGGATCTCCTGAAATCCACTTATGATTTCCAACCCAACCATCTAAACATTCAGTAGTGAACCGATTTTTACGCAACCTAAAAATATTATTTGGAGCAACTATATTTGAGGATTTGAAATATGTCCAACATGTCAGTAGTACGATACAAGAGTCTAACCAGGATTTCGTGGGCCTAAGAATATGGTTTTCATGTTTGTCCTATTTTCATGCTTTCGCTAACCAATGTAAAGGCTATTCCTCTGTTTTTACGGGCCAGTCACCAGTGACAACATCCAGATGTATGATTTTGAATCTCAAAGGGTTGAATTTGTGTTAAAAGTGTTTTAAGGTGTCTGATGGATATTTTTAAATGGAGAAATACCAAAACCAGCAAAATAAACACCACAGAGACAAAGCTCTGTTTCCTCTGTCCAGGATCTTTTGACAAGCAACCTCTTAAAAATCAAAATGACTCAGAAGACACCATTATACAGTCACAAAGAACATTTCCATTAAAACAAATTTTCTGTTACATATTTCTTCCTCTGTGCAAAGAGGGAATCACAAAAAAAACTCTGCTGCACTCACAGATTTTCCACTGCTGTGGATTTTACAAAAACAGCTCTCTGTTCTTCAATGGCAGAAATCAAAACATTACAATTCCATTTCTATAACGCACTGCTGTGCAATTACAAAATAAAAAAAACACACACACTCGTGCGTAGCCACTCCACTCACTACTTAAAAAAAAACACATCGTGCGCATGCACCTTATATATAAACTACAACACACAAAACCATTTTTAACATATGACGTGTGTATATAAAAAAATATAAACAACGTATGACATATGGGACATATGCCCATAAAAAATTAAAGACATGCCCATATCTATATTGAAAGCCTTCACCATAATATTAAAGGCCGCCACCAAAAACACTACGACAAACATTAAAAATCATAAATTCCTCCTACGGCGGTCAACACAAACGAGACTTCCACTTCACTCAAAATCTGACTTGTCGGGGGTCCGTGCACCTTCAGGAGATCGACGGCGGAGAACACGCAACCAGATCGGACGATGGAGAGGATATCGGAAGGCAGATTTTCACCGAGCTTTAACTTCCGATGGGTTTCGTTTGCTGATGTCATGCGGGTGACACGCGTCGCCTCCAAATCGCATCGGAGCTCAACAATACGGAAACCACTTTTCATGGATGGCGGTGTGATATGATCCTGGCCGGTTTTATGGTTTTGTTCGGTGGTTTTAGGCTGCGTACGTAGCGCGTTGAAATTACATTTTCAACACTCCCCTTTAATTTCAACTGCTGGGCATTCGGTCATACCCAAACACTTCCTCAAAAATTCAAAGCTTTTCTGATCCAGCGGCTTTGTCAAGATGTCCGCAACCTGTTCTTGAGTCCTGCAGTGTTCTAGGATAATTTCTCCATTGTTCACCAATTCTCTGATGTAGTGAAACCTTGTATCAATGTGCTTCGTTCTCTTGTGAAACACTGAATTCTTTGACAATGCAATAGCTGAGCTATTGTCACAAAATATCACTGTCGCTTTTGCCTGCTCTTGGCCTAAGCTTCTCAACATTCTTCTCATCCACACTGCCTGACATGCTGCTGCTGTAGCTGCCACATATTCAGCCTCTGCTGTAGACAATGCTACAATGGACTGCTTCTTAGAAGCCCATGAAATGGCTCCTGAACCCATATGAAAAACATAACCGGAAGTGCTCTTCCGATCATCTACACTTCCAGCCCAATCGCTATCAGTGTAACCAATTAAATCTGAACTTTCTGAGACACTATATAATATGCCAAACATTTTGGTACCTTTGACATACCTCAAAATTCTCTTTGCTGCCTGCCAATGTGCCTCCTTCGGCCTCTCCATGAACCTGGAAATTAAACTAACAGCATACATTAAATCAGGCCTAGTTGCTGTTAAATACATAAGGCTGCCAACAATACTTTTATACAAGCTAGGATCAAAATCCTTGCTGCTGTCCTCTCTGCTGAGCTTTAATCCCATCACTGTGGGAGTGATTGCTGCCTTGCATTCTTCCATCTTAAATCTGCCCAAAACTTGATTTACATATTTTGCTTGAGATATGAAAATTCCTTTTTCATTTTGCTCTACTTCTATGCCTAAGAAGTATCTCAGGAAACCCATATCAGTCATTTCAAATTCATCCTTCATGACTGATTTAAAATTCTTAATGAGCTGATCATCATTACCTGTGAAAATAACATCATCAACATATAAGACCACAATCAAAATCTTACCATCCTTTTCCTTGATGTAGACTGTGGGTTCTCCTTCACATTTGTCAAATTCATTATCTAATAGATATGAATCTATCCTGCTGTACCATGCTCTTGGCGCTTGCTTCAGCCCATAAAGAGCTTTCTTCAATTTGCACACTTTGTGCTCTTCACCTTTCTTCTCATATCCGAGAGGCTGTTCCACATAGACCTCTTCCATTAACACTCCATTTAGGAATGTTGATTTCACATCCATTTGGTAGACTTTCCATTTGTTTTGTGCTGCTATGGACAGCACTGCTCTCACGGTTTCCATTCTTGCAACCGGTGCGAAAGTCTCCTCATAATCTCTCCCATACTGCTGCTTGTACCCTTTGACAACCAGCCTTGCCTTGTGCCTTTCTATCTTGCCTTCAGCATTGCTCTTGGTCTTATAAACCCATTTCACTCCAATGACTTCTTTGCCTTTTGGTAGCTCAACCAAATCCCATGTTTTGTTTCTCTCTATGGCATTCATCTCCTCATCCATAGCTTCTATCCATTTCCTATCTTTAATTGCATCCTCGAAATGAATAGGATCATCAACATGACAATACAAGGCAAATAAGGAATTCATTCCTTCATCATAAATGTCACTTAGATTTCTAAACTTCTTACCTCGTTCACTTGGTGTGCAAGTGCTTGAAGATGCACTTGAATTTCCTCCTTGTGGTGTGCTTGGAGAAGCACTCTCATTTATCCTCAATGGTGTCCCTTGCTGTCCTTGTGTTGGCGCTGCTGTTTGGGGATGCATTTCAGCCACCTGCTCATCATCTTCATCATGAGACAAACAGTTTTTGACATTCACTGTTTTCTCTATGCTTCCATCCCAAGCTTCCTCTTCAATGAATTGAACATCCCTGCTGACAAAGAACTTCTTGGTAGGTGGAATGTACAGCCTGTAGGCTTTGGATTCATCACTGTATCCAATGAAGATGCATTTCTCCCCTTTGCTGTCCAACTTCCTCCTTAGCTGATCTGGTATGTGTGCATAGGCCACACACCCAAAAACTCTCATGTGGGTAACTCCTTGCTTTCTCCCACTCCATGCCTCTTCTGGCACTTTGTTCATGACTGCTTTTGTAGGACACCTGTTCAATATATAAACTGCACAATGTACAGCTTCAGCCCAATAATCATTTGGCAAATGCTTTGCCTTCAGCATGCTCCTTGCCATATCCATGATGGTCCTGTTCTTCCTTTCAGCAACTCCATTTTGCTGCGGAGTGTACCTTGCTGTAAACTGTTTATGAATTCCATTTTCTCTACAAAATCTTAGGAATTCCTTGGAGATATACTCACCTCCTCTATCAGTTCTCAATACTTTTATGTGCAGCCCGCTTTGGTTCTCCACAAGTGCTTTGAAATTTTGGAATTTCTCAAAGACTTCACTTTTGTTCTTAAGGAAATATATCCAAGTCTTTCTTGTAAAATCATCAATGAATGTTAAGAAATATAGGCTGCCAGCTAATGATGGAGCTTGCATTGGTCCACATAAATCTGAGTGGATGATCTCTAAGGGTGTCTTTGCCCTTATGCTCTTCCCTGATGGAAAACTTTCTCTGTGTTGTTTTCCCAAAATGCAGCCTTCACATAGGCTGTCCGGTTTCTCTATCAATGGTAATCCCTTTACCATTCCTTTTCTGCTCAATAAGTTTAGGCCTCCAAAATTAAGATGTCCAAATCTCAAGTGCCATAACCAGTTCTCATCCTTTGGCACGCTTTGGAAGGCCTCTTGGGTGACTGCTGCCATTTCCCCTTTGTTTTTCATGTCTGCCCTAATCCGGAGAGGGAACATCCTGTTCCTTGTCATCTTCACTTCAGCAATGCATCTTTTGCTGGGTGGTATGTCCATGATGGTGCACACATCATTTACAAAGTAAACATTGTAACCCTTTTGGATAAGCTGTCCAACACTCAATAGGTTACATCTCATTCCGGGGACATAGTAGACATCTGCTATGGTTTTCCTTTCTCCTTGTTTTGTAAATATTTTTACCTCCCCTTTTCCCATAATAGAGACTTTGCTATCAGTTCCTAGTGTGACCTCTGATTTCAAATTCTGATTTAAGGCTGAAAAGAGGGCTATATTCCCTGTCATATGGTTGCTGCAACCTGAGTCTAAAAACCATATGTCCTCACTATGTGTTTCAGCCATGTTACAAGCTAACAGGACATTTTCTTGACTGCTGTTTTCTCTTGTAACATTTGCATTTTGTCTGCTATTCATATCATGTTGTTTCTTTCTACAATCACTTGCATAATGTCCATACTTTTTGCAATAATAGCATTGAACATTAGATTTATCATACCTTTGTCCTTGAGCATGATATTGTCCTCCTTGTTGGCTGCTGCCTTGGCCTTGGTTCTAATTTGGATTGCTGCCTCTTCCTTGTGCATTTGATGTGCTGTTCCTTCCACCTCTGTTCTGGCTTCTGCCTCTTCCTCTTTTGTTTCCTCTGCCTTGACCTCTTCCTCTTCCAAAGGACATCTGGGTCTTGAAGGCTTGCTCAAGGGATGAGTTTTCATTCCTACTCAACCTCTGCTCATGAGTTATTAGTGATGCATGTAGCTCATCAACTGAATAGTTTGAGAGATCCTTTGTCTCTTCAATAGTGGTGACTATGGCATCAAACCTTGAGGGTAAGACCCTCAATATTTTCTCCACTATTCTTCTATCTTCAATTGTTTCTCCATGAGTTCTCATTTGTGTGATTACACCAATCACATGAGTGAAGAATGATTCAATGTTGTCTGACTCCTTCATGTTCAAGTTTTCAAAATCCTTTCTCAGCAATTGTAGCTTTGCTGTCTTCACTCTCTCCATGCCTTGATAGACTGTCTTGAGGGTTTCCCATGCATTGTGTGATGTTTTAGCTGCTGCTATCCTTGGAAATATACTCTGGTCTACTGCTAGATGCAACAATAAAATGGCCTTTGCATCCTTCTTCCTATTGCTCTTCAGGAGATCTCTCTCTCCCTGAGTTAATGCATTGAACTCAGTTTCATTTGCTGGTTCTTCAAAACCATCTTCAACTATTTCCCATAAATCTTGAGAAGCAAACAAGGCTCTCATAGTTATAGACCAGTAGTCATAATTCTTCCCATTAAACTGTGGGAGCTGGGTATTAAACATACCCATACCAGTGCTTGTGCTGGCCATTCCTTGACTCTGTATTTAAAAAAAAACTGACTGTCTCTTTCAGCAGCAACACAAAGAAAAACTTTTGAAATACCTGAATCCTTTGATGTCTGAGTCTTCTGACTGCCTGAGAGGTTTTGCTGCAGCTACAAACCTTCTCCCTTCAGCTTCTTTAACTTCTTTAAAGAGCCTGGTCCTGCTCTGATACCACTGTTGGGTATTTTTAAATGGAGAAATACCAAAACCAGCAAAATAAACACCACAGAGACAAAGCTCTGTTTCCTCTGTCCAGGATCTTTTGACAGGGAACCTCTTAAAAATCAAAATGACTCAGAAGACACCATTACACAGTCACAAAGAACATTTCCATTAAAACAAATTTTCTGTTACATATTTCTTCCTCTGTGCAAAGAGGGAATCACAAAAAAAACTCTGCTGCACTCACAGATTTTCCACTGCTGTGGATTTTACACAAACAGCGCTCTGTTCTTCAATGGCAGAAATCAAAACATTACAATTCCATTTCTATAACGCACTACTGTGCAATTACAAAATAAAAAAAACACACACACTCGTGCGTAGCCACTCCACTCACTACTTAAAAAAAAAACACATCGTGCGCATGCACCTTATATATAAACTACAACACACAAAACCATTTTTAACATATGACGTGTATATATAAAAAAATATAAACAACGTATGACATATGGGACATATGCCCATAATAAAAATTAAAGACATGCCCATATCTATATTAAAAGCCTTCACCATAATATTAAAGGCCGCCACCAAAAACACTACGACAAACATTAAAATCATAAATTCCTCCTACGGCGGTCAACGCAAACGAGACTTCCACTTCACTCAAAATCTGACTTGTCGGGGGCCCGTGCACCTTCCGGAGATCGACGGCGGAGGACACGCAACCAGATCGGACGATGGAGAGGATATCGGAAGGCAGATTTTCACCGAGCTTTAACTTCCGATGGGTTTCGTTTGCTGATGTCATGCGGGTGACACGCGTCGCCTCCAAATCGCATCGGAGCTCAACAATACGGAAACCACTTTTCATGGATGGCGGTGCGATATGATCCTGGCCGGTTTTATGGTTTTGTTCGGTGGTTTTAGGCTGCGTACGTAGCGCGTTGAAATTACATTTTCAACATCTTTAATTTAAGCCAAAAAAATAATTCTACCTAGTTGATTTTTTTCAATAAAAGATTACTTTTAACAGAGCTTCAAAAATCTCAACTCTTCATGACACTATCTCCTCAAACATGTGAGGTATAATTAGTATTTGATTATATGTCAAACTTTGACTAGACTGTAGAAATAAAAGCAAAACGCTAATGATAGAGAGTCGATACAGCCAATCCACGACTTAAAAAAAAAAGAGAATTAGGCAAAAGCAAAATATTAGTGGCAAAATGAAATTTATTACAAATGATATCTGAGTTTCAACCTTCTATGTCTAAGAAGGGCTTACAAGTTTCAATAATCCAGGGATAAGTCTAAATTATGCTTGCTACAGATTTGAGATTTTTATTTTCATATACATTCGAGAAACGTCTAATTTAAGACTTATAAGAGCAATATCGTGGTAGCAAAATTAGTAATTTTCAGTATCGACTTAAAAGCACACCAAAATTTTACCAAGAGCAATTTTCAGTAATGTAGTACCTCTTTTTCCATCTGTTAATCAGTTCTCCCTTCTACACTGTGTTGTTTTTTTTTATTGGCGCAATTTCTTTTCGCAACGTCTCATTGAGAGAATCTTTCATGAGTTCGAAGGCCACAATTGTGTAATCTTTGGGCATTTTCCTTGCCACTTCCAGAGGACTCTTCAAGGTAAGGGATTTTGGGCAGCTAATTATTTTTCAAAGAAATTTAAGTGATCCTTTTATAGAACTGTATTTTTTGAGAGTGCAACTCCTCAATCTTATCCAAACCATTAGCATCTTGAATTAGGCACACATATACATTAACATCTGTGATGTTTGCATTTTTTTCAGCCGCGATAGCTCTTTGAAGGAAGATTGTTATAATCTTTGGATTCAGGCAGGTTAGTACATTACAAAGTGCTTGTATGCAACCATGAATGGCATGGTATCTATAAAAACAAATGTTGGAAATAATAATCCCAACCACATTGACAAACACCATGCTTGCCCAGTCTACCACTGTACGATTACAATTTTGTTTGCAGACATAAGCACTGAAGTCAGAACAGAAGTACAGCGTGGACCATTCAGCAATGCAGCAGAGGAGTTCGGGCATTTAATAAATTTTGGTAAATAGATATGGGCAAACATTTACTGCAAGTTCAGAAAATCATTTACTATGTAAAATCCTCCATGTTGGGTATTAAATATTTTTTCTGTCATGTAATTAATGTGAAATTTGTATGTTAAAATAATTATGCAAGTAAAGGTCATTTGTAATGTTGGGCATGTTGGGCAAGTTAGAGAGGAAGAGTCTCTCACGTAATGAGGAGAAAATCACTGAGGAGATCATGGAGGAGATATTGGTGGACGCATGAAAACTAGTTTTACAAAAGTTTACTCCGCAACCCAGTGATTTCTGTATTGGTGGACGCGTGAAAACAAGTTTTACAGAAGTGATGCATAAATCGGGTAAGTATTTTGTAATTTTTTTATGTTTTGACATATAATATAAAGTGTGGTCAATTGTGTTACGGTTTTAATGTTACACAAGTAAATTTCGGCAACCTCTTTTATTTCTCTCTATTTTATCCTGAGTGAACTCTGTTTTTAATTATGCCCCTGCATGGTTGCTATATTCTCCCTTCTCAGCCAGTTGACTTTGTGTGGTCGCGATATTCTCCCTTCTTGGCCAGTTGACTTTGCTGCAATTGATTTCTGAATTTCTTTAACATGGTATCAGAGTGGGTTAAATATTGTTAATGTAGAAACAAGTGTTTTTACTACCAATTAAAAATTGTTTTCAGGGAAAATTTATGAGCACTCAGAAAGTTTTTTTTAAACTCAGAAATGGCTACCTCAAGCACAAGCCAGAAGGTAGAAAGTTTTTTTTACACTCAAAAATGGCTACCTCAAGCACAAGCTTGACTAATCCTTAGATACCTTGTTTAGTGGAAAAAATTATGATCACTGGGCTATTACAATGAAGACCCTGTATTTGTCTCAATACATTTGGGATTTGGTGGAGAATGATTTTCTAGAACCAGCAGATGCAACAGCATACAATGTCATGTCTCAAGCACAAAGAGATTTGTTAAGGGACAACAGGAAGAAGGATTCAGAAGCCCTGTTCTATATTTTCCAAGCAATCCATGAAAGTATTTTCCCAAGGGTTGTAGAGCAATGAAGTCCAAGCAAGCATGGGACAACCTTCAGACGGCCTACCAAGGAATAGCAAAATTCAAGACACCAAAGCTGCAAATGTTGAGAAGAGACTTTGAAACACTTTGTATGAAAGAGTCTGAGAATGTAGACTTGTTTTTTACACATGTAATTGGGTTGGTTTCTCAAATCAGGCCTCATGGTCAAATGCTTGAAGAAAGGAGAATAGTTGAGAAAGTTTTGAAAAGTTTGCCAACAAAGTTAGATGCCATTGTTGTGCCCATAGAAGAGACAAAGGATCTCTCATAGTTCTCAATGGATGAGCTTCATGCATCACTGATTTCACATGAACATAGATTGAATGGAGCAACAAGATCCTCATTGGAGCATGCCTTCAAGACATAAGTTTCCTTTGGTCAAGGTCAAGGCAGAGAAAAATCATATGCTAGAGGAAGAGAAAGAAGCCCACACAGAGGTGGTAAAAGTAGCCCTTCAATCTTAAGTGGAAGAGGCAACAATCAAAATCCAAGTTAAGGCCCAAGCCAAAATCAAGCACAATGTTAGAGGTATGATAAATCTCAAGTTCAATGTCATTACTGTAAGGAGTATGGTCATTATGCAAATAAATGTAGAAAGAAGCAATATGACATTAGTAACAAAACAAATGTAAATTTCACAAAAGAAAATCAGAACCATGATAGCATACTTTTAGCTTGTAATGTAGCATAAGAAAAAGAAAGTGATATATGGTATCTAGATTCGGGGTGTAGCAACCACATGTCAGGAAACATAGAAATGTTTTCCAATCTAGAAGAAAGTGTGAAATCTGAAGCGACATTAGGGACTGATAGCAAAGTCTATGTCATGGGCAAAGGAAGAGTTAATATCCTAACAAAGAAGGGGGAGAAGAAGTACATCTCAAATGTTTACTTTGTCCCTGGTTTAAAGCATAACCTCATAAGCATTGGACAGCTCATGCAAAAGTGCTACAATGTCTTCTTCAAAAATGATGTGTGCACAATTTTGGATAGGCCTCCAAACAGACCGCTGATTGCAAAGGTCTGAATGACAAGCAATAGAATGTTTCCCCTAAAGATAAGATCAGACTTGAAGGAAGAAGGCGCACAAGTACAACTATCAATGAACTCACAAGAGGATGGAAGCAAAGAGGCAACTGTCACACAAGTAAACTATCAAGCAGAGGTAAAAGATGAAAATTGGTTATTGCATTTGAGATTTGGACATCTCAACTTTAGAGGTTTGAATTTGCTGCATAGGAAAGGCATGGTGAAGGGTTTGCCACTCATAAAAAAAACCAGACAGCCTATGTGAAGGATGTATCTTGGGCAAGCAACATAGAGAGACATTTCCAGTAGGAAAGTCAGTAAGGGAAAAATCACACTTGGAGATTGTCCACTCAGATCTATGTGGACCAATGCAAACACCATCAATTGGTGGCAGCCACTATGTATTGACCTTCATAGATGACTACACAAGGAAGACATGGGTCTATCTCCTAAAATAAAAAAGTGAAGTGTTTGAGCGTTTTCGTCACTACAAAGCTCTTGTTGAGAAGCAAAGTGGAAACTACATCAAAGTCCTCAGGACTAACAAAGGTGGTGAATACATCTCAAATGATTTCCTTCAATTTTGCGGGGAGCATGGAATTCACAAGCAATTTACAGCATGGTATACACCTCAGTAAAATGGTGTGGCGGAAAGGAAGAATAGGACCATTATGGATATGGCAAGGAGTATGTTGAAGGCAAAGCATTTGCCAAATGACTATTGGGATGAAACTGTCGCTTGTGGGGCATATATCTTGAATACACGTCCAACCAAAAGTGTTCAGAACATAGTTCCTAAAGAGGCATGGAGTGGAAGAAAGCATAGTGTCACACACATGAGAGTTTTGGTTGTTTGGCATATGCACATGTCCCGGACGAGTTGAGGAAAACGTTGGATAGCAAGGGGGAGAAATTTATTTTTGTTGGATACAGTGATGAATCCAAAGCATACAAACTCTACATTCCATTAACCAAGAAGGTCATAATCAGCAGAGATGTGCAGTTCATAGAAGAGGAAGCATGGGATGGAAGTTTAGAGAATATAGTTAATGTCAAAGCATGTATACCACATGAGGACAAAAAGGAATTGGCAGAAATAAGAAATTCCTCAACAGTGATTCCCTCTACTCCTATTCAAGTGCAATAAAGCAGGTAGCAAGGAACACCATCATCAAATAATATGAAAGCGTCACGCAACCAAGCAAGTGCTTCTCCAAGCACGCCAGAAAGCGCAACACCAAGTGACATGTCAAGCCCATCTTTAGCAAGCACAAGAAGACCAAAATTCAGAAATTTAAATGAAATTTATGAGCAAGATGAGGTTAATAGAAATGCTTGTCTTAATTCATTATTTTCATTATTATTTCATGTAGATGACCCAATCCATTTTGAAGATGTAGTCAAAGAAGAAAAATGGGTTGCGGCAATGGAGGAAGAAATAGAAGCAATAGAAAAGAATGACACATGGGAGTTAGTGGACTTGCCACAAGGAAAACAAATCATTGGAGTGAAGTGGGTCTATAAGACCAAGAGCAATGTCAATGGCAAGATTGAAAGGCACAAAGCAAGACTAGTTGTCAAAGGGTACAAGCAGCAGGATGGAAGATATTGTTTAGAGATGTTTGCGCCAGTCACGAGGATGGAGACAGTGCATATAGTTGTGACGATTGTTGCGCAACATAAACAGAAAGTGTATCAAATGGACGTAAAGTGAATTTTCTTGAATGGAGTGCTGAAAGAGGAAGTGTATGTTGTGCAACTACCTGGTTATGAGGTAGAAGACCAGGAAGACAAAGTGTATCAGTTGAGGAAAGATCTTTATGGGTTGAAGCACGAACAGTGTGGATGGTACAACGGGATAGATGCCTACTTGTTGGACAATGGTTTCGACAAATGTGACGGCGAACCTACTTTCTACATCAAAGAAAGCGATGGTAAGATTCTTATTGTTTTATTATATGTATATGATTTGATTTTTATGGGCAGTGATGATTTCCTCATCGCTAATTTGAAACAAGTCATGAAGAATGAATTTGAAATGAATGACTTGGGGCTGTTAAGATATTTTTTTGGGCATAGAAGTGAAGCACACAGAAAATGACATTTTCATTTCTCAAGCAAAGTATGTAGCAGACATTTTGGAGAGGTTTAAAATGTAGAAAAACAAGCCTACACTAAATCCAACTATCATGGGGTTCAAGTTGAGCAAAAAATATTGCAGCAACAATGTCAATTCGACATTATACAAAAGCATGATAGGTAGCTTGATGTATTTGACCGCCACTAGGCCAGATATAATGTATGCAGTGAGCTTGGTGTCGAGGTTCATGGAGACACCCGAGGAGATGCATTGGAAAGCACGAAAAGGATTCTAAGGTATGTCAATGGGACAAAGAAGTATGGCTTTTTGTATACCGTAACAGATGATTTTAGGTTGGTTGTTTACACCGACAGTGATTGGGCAGGGAGTTTTGATGACAAAAAGAGCACGTCAGGATATGTTTTTCATTTGGGTTCCGAATCCATTTTATGGGCCCCCAAGAAGCATTCAATAGTTTCATTGTCAATAGTAGAAGCTGAATATGTCGCTGCAATAGCAACAACGTGTCAGGCAGTTTGGATGAGAAGGATGTTGAGGGATCTTCATCACGACCAAGAGGGAGCAACAACTATTTTCTGCAATAACACATTTGCAATTGCATTGTCAAAGAATTTGGTCTTTCACAAGAGGACCAAGCATATTGATGCTAAATATCATTTTATCAAAGAATTGATTAACAATGATAAAATTTTGTTGCAGCACTGCAGGTCACAAAAACAGTTTGCTAATATTTTCACAAAGCCATTGGCACGTGAAAGTTTTGTTTATCTCAGAGATTGTTTGGGAATTGTCAATGGAGGCAGTTGAAATTAAAGGAGAGTGTTGGAAATAATAATCTCAACCACCACCTTAAACAAACTGATAAACACCATGCTTGCCCAATCAACCACCGTAAGGTTGCAATTTTGTTTGCAAGGAGAAGGATCAAGGTTAGAACAGAAGGATTGAAGTCAGAACAAAAGTACAACGCAGACCATTCCGCAACGAAACAGAGGAGTTTAGATATTTAATAAATTTTGGTAATAGATATGGGCAAACATTTACTCTGCGACTGTTTCCCACACTTCACAACCCCTACAAGTTCATAAAATCATTTACTATGTAAAATCGCCCATGTTGCGTATTAAATATTTCCTATGTCATGTAATTAATGTGAAATTTGTATGTTAAGATAAACATGCAAGTATAAGTCATTTGCAATGTTGGGCATTCTGGGAAAATTAGAGAGCGAGAGTCTCTGAGGTAGTGAAGAGAAAATCGATGTCATATCTCCAAATTTAAATTAAAAAAGCATTCCACTAAATAAAAAAAATTTCACACGCATAATAACGTTACCCTATCTATGTCAAACCTTATCGATTTAATCAATACTACGGTAATGAGCGGATGGATGGTACACTAAGAAAATACATTGTATTTTTGCAGCTGTACTGCTATGTTAATTTATTTGTTTCACTGACAGACCATTGTCGGTCTATTTAAGTTGACACTCTCCCACACAGGACACCTTAGCTCGCTCCTTGAACTTATCACACACCGTATGGTTTTCATTTATGCATCAGGATCCTTCACCACTTCAATGGTGGCGAGGTTGGGTTTGTCAATCCCATGAATGTGGTTTCTCCAAAAGGATATCAGGTTAGACTTGTTGGGTTTTGTGGTTCATTTGCATCTGCAACCCTTGGCGCCATGCTTTGCTGTCTTTCTCCTTTCACATATGGCTATGCTGACAACCTTTGAACTCCATGTTGTCAACATCCTTCGGGTACAACCGAGGGGTTACCTATCCATGGTTTCTGCGATTCACAACCAGTTATCAAGTGAGGGTTTCCTTCTTTTTTCTTTCTTGTTTCCTTTTCCTATGTTTCGCATGGTTTCAGACTTGTCTTCTGATATGTTTGACCTGCAAACCTCTGCAGGTTTGGTGAAGGTGGGTCCGAGGGTCTCGAGCTGCAACAATGGTGAGGCCTACCTGGCTTGGTGCTTAGAAGTTTCTCGGGTAAGCTCCTCGGCATCCTTGCCTGGATTTTGCCCAAAATGAAAGGTTCCATGGTTTTTCAAGCTTTGCAGGCTAGGATTTTCTTTCAATTCTGTGTAGCTAGTTTTGAATACCGACCTGGAATCTGAAAGGGTTATCCATTTTCCTGCTAAACTCCAATTTCCTGATTTTCTGACGGAAGGAGTTGTAGACATTCTCTAGAGAATCAAGCCTATCTATGGTTATTAAGGCTATGGATCTGTATTTGTGATTGCGCTGTAATTTTTGTTCATTTCTCAATTCTGGACATGTACCAGTTTTTCTTTTGAGATAAAGAAAGATGTTGTTAAATTTACCATGTTGCTGAATTAAGGCAGAATCATCCTTCTTTTGAAAATATAATGTATGGTTGTTTTCTTTTTCGTTTCATGATTATTTATTTTTCGGTTGGTAGTAACACTGCTATTTTTTAATAAGTCTGTACAGTTTTTGTTTGTGGAATTTTGTTTCATTTTGAACGTAGTTGTTTGCCATTCATATTAAACATGATTATTCCTATACATTTGTACTGAGCTTGAGGTTTGGGTTCACATTTTTGTTTCACTGTAAGGTGTTAAGTTAGGGTTCCTTCGCCAAGGATTATGATTCTTGAGGCTTTATAACCCTAGGCATGAACTTAACATTGTTGGTTTTTGGTACTTAGGGTATCGATTTCCTGCATATGGGTTTTCAAGAGGGTTTTGCAAGGTTACAGGACTACCAATTTTATGGTCTCTACCTATTATCCACCACCCATTCGGCTTTAGGAATAGACCCTGTTTAATTTTATGGTAGCTCATTCTCTGTTTCCGGGTTCGAGCTTGCTGAAAACTACATTACAGTGTTAGTGTTATTTCTATACTTGCATCTTCAGTAAATTCTTCCGGTGCTTAGTTTACTAGGTTAAACAGGATTCTTGTTTTTCATACAGATTATTACATTCTGGTTAAGCTTCCACATGTGCTCATATTACAATGAATTCATATGTTAAGCTATAAAAAAATAAATAACTTGCACAGATCTTCTTATAAATTTTTAACTAGTAGAACATAGCTATATACATATGAATCACTTGCACAGAATTTCTTATAATTCCTTAACCAGTAAGGACATACCTGTAAGAACATACTTATATACATATGAATCACTTACACAGAATTTCTTATAAATCCTTAACCAGTAAGGACATACCTGTAAGAACATACTTATATACATATGAATCTCCTACACATAATTTTTATAAGTCTAGCAATACATATCTACATACACAGACTCTATTGCTTCAAATAGTGTTAGTCGGCCAGAGCTACCCTGTTCTGGTCAAGTAGTATGCTTTTGCCCCTTTTGCACATAGTAAACATTTTTATCTTTCTTACCCGCCTAATTCATTTGTTTTCCTGCAGTATTGAATTTCTCAATATAATGGAATTCCATTCCACATGAGCTATAAGCCCTATTGTCACTATGTTTTTCTGACAAACAAATTGAGAGCTTTCTCTCTCTGCAACACTCACAGTTACTCAAAACACAAAAGTATCTATCACAGAATAGTAGTCATAAATGTTGTTTACCTGTGTTATCCTGAGCAGTACAATCACAGTCACCTTTTCATTCTCTGCTTGTCTTCCTCCCGACCATGAGATTCATCTTCAAGACCAAATCTCCCAGCAAGCCTGTTTTGCAAGACTACTGTCTTCAGCAAAAATCTCGCACTTCATGCCAATGCTATCTAGTCCTCACCAGACATAGCATTTCCCCCTCCTTTCTGTCTGTTCCAATAGCACGGTTTTTCCTCCCCTCCACCCCTTTTCCTTGGGGCCGTTTTCCAGTTAGGGGAGGCAGTTAGGGTTTCCTCTTTCTGGTAATTTCCTCTTTCCAAATTCTTTCATGAGAAGTTGCAAGATTTGTTATTGCTCAAATCATTTTCTAATCTTCAAAAAATTAATAATATTATTCTACCAAATAGAAAATAACAATATTATCCAGTTTTTTTTTTTTTTTTTTACAATGGTAAATAAAATATTTACAGTTTTTCTGGGGACATTACATCTTCCCCCTGGAACCAAATATCGTCCCGATATTTTTCAGCCTCAAATAGCTCTGGATAAGCTTCTTTCATGAGTTTTTCATCTTCCCAGATGGCCTCATCTTGCCTAAAGTGCTGCCATTGCACTTTAACCTAGGTGATGGCTCGTTTCTGAAGCATTACCTCTCTCCGTTCAATTATACTCAGCTATTCGACCAAGAATTCTCCTTTTGATTCAACTTGAAACAATAGAAATTAAGTTAGTTTTGCCTTTAACATCGCAATTAATCGATCTACTTAATATTTTTCCTTTACCTGTACATCTTTCCAACTAACTATGTGCTTAGGATCATAGACATATCTTTTTAATACTGACACATGGAATACATTGTGGACTCGGATATGGCTTGGTAGGGTGAGCTGGTATGCCACTAGCCCAACCCTTGCTAAAATTTGAAATGGTCCACAAAACCGAGGTGCCAGCTTGGTGCACCCACTCCATTGTAACGTACTCCTTTTTGCTCGAATTCTCACGTACGCATGAGCTCCTACTTGATAGTCTTTAAAACTTTTCTTCTTATTGGCAAAATTCTTTTCCCTATCTTGGGATGCTTTCAAGTTGGATCATACCTTCTTGACCATTTCTTCCATGTCCTTTAACATTTCAGGCCCCAACATTATTTTGTCCTTTGGTCCCCCTAGTTGGAGGGTGTGCGGAATTTCCGGCCATACAACACTTCAAACAGACTCATCTACAAGGAAGTGTGATAACCGTTGTTATACACAAGTTCGACCAGGTGCAGATAGTCCTCCCATTTCAAGGGTTGCTGCATCACATAAGACCTCAACATGTCTTCTACTACTTAATTCACCCATTTAATTTGTTCGTCTTATTGGGGATGATAGGAAATACTAATGTTTAATTGGGTCCCTAATCCTTTAAACGGACTTTTCTAGAAGGCTGATGTAAATTTCACATCACGGTTAGAAATTATGGTTTTTGGTAACCCATGCAGCCTAAGAATGTTTTGCATAAAAATATGGGCAATTTGCACTACTCTGTAAGTGGATTGTACTAGTATAAAATGAGTTGATTTTCTTAATTTATCGACTACCACCATAATGGAATCGTTGTTTCTTTCTTACTTGGGTAGTCCTGTTATGAAATCCATAGAGATGGTTTCCCACTTTTATTCCGAAATTGGTAGTGGATGTAATAATCCAGCAGGGTGCTGATGTTCCGCTTTAACTTGTTGACATTCCAGGCAACGTGTCAAATATTCTGCTACATCTTTCTTCATACCTGGCCAATAGTACTCCTTCTAGAGTGCGGTAATCAGCTTTTGATATCCTGAGTGTCCCGCATAAGGTATTTTATGAAATTCATCTAAAATCAAGTTTTTAATGTCTTTTTGGTTGGGCACTTACAACTTGTTTTTATATTTCAGCGAGCCAACAACATCCATAGTGTATCCTTGCCGATTTTCTTTACTGGTTGGATTCTAAACTTGTTGTCCTATTTGCTAATATTTTGAATCTTGTTCAACTGCCTTTTTAATCATTTCATCGAAGGTAGTCCACACCTCGTTGCAAGCAATTTCATAAAGACAATGCACCTTTTGACTTAAAGCGTCTACTACCCGGTTCTCTTTCCCTTTCAAATGCTTAATCTCGAAGTGAAAACCACTTAGGAAATCTACCCACCGTGCCTGTCTGGCATTTAAGGTAGGCTGACTGAAATAACTAGTCAAGTTGTGATGGTTTGAAATTAACAAAAAAAATCCCCCATTAGGTAGTGGTGCCACATTGTTAAGGTGTGAATTACGGCTGCCAATTCCAGGTCATATGTGGAAATTATTGCTCATGATCCTTCAATTTCCTTGACTCATAAGCAATTACCTTACCTTCTTGCATCAGTACCCCTCCTACCCCTTCCTTACTTGCATCTATACAAACCAGATAGTCCTTAGCTGGATCTGCTATGCTTAATATAGGCGTTGTGGTGAGAAGATGCTTGAGATATTCAAAAAAAATTTGGCATTCTGCGATCCATTTAAAGGTTTTCCCTTTCTTTTGCAGGGAGGTGATGGGGTAGGCCACTCTAGAGAATCTTTCCACGAACCGTCTGTAGTAACCTGCTAATCCCATAAAAGATCTTATATCTGCCACGTTCTTTGGTACTGGCCATTCCATTATGGTCTTTATCTTCTCGAGATCCACCACGATTCCATCCTTAGTAATAATATGTCCTAAGTACTGAATTTTCTCCTTAAAGAAATCACACTTGTTATATTTGGCATACAGTTGATGTTCCCAGAGGGTTTGCATCACCAGTCTAAGATGTTCTTTATGCTCCTCAATATTCCGGGAATATATCAATATATCGTCAATAAATATTAATACAAATTTATCTAAATACTGATGAAATATGCTATTCATCAAACACATAAAGGTCGCAGGAGCATTGGTTAACCCAAAAGGTAATACAACAAACTCATAGTGACCATAGCGAGTCCTAAAAGCAGTTTTGGCTATATCCTCCTCTCTGATTCTGATCTGGTGATATCTCGATCGTAAATCAATATTTGAAAATATGGTTGCCCCTTTTACTTGGTCAAATAATTCGTCAATCCGGGGTAAAGGGTACTTGTTCTTAACTGTTAACTTATTCAACTAATGGTAGTCCATGCACATTCGAAGGGTGCCATCCTTCTTTTTGACAAATAGCACGGGGGCTCCCCAAGGTGACACACTGGGGCGGATGTAATTTTTATCCAACAATTCTTGCAATTGCATTTTCAGTTCTATAAGTTCCGATATACTCATATGATAAGGCACTCGGGACACCGGAGCTGCTCCTAGCATCAAATCAATAGTGAAGTCTATGTCCCTCTTAGGTGGCAGCCCTAGTATCTCTTCTGGAAATACATATGCAAATTCTTGAACAACAGGAATGCTTTCCAAGGTGGCTATCTTGTCCTTTGAGTTTGAATACCCAACCTGAATAGCATAAACCTAACTCCCTTTCCTGATACACTTTGAAAGCCAGGAGGCGGTTATTAGCCAGACTTGCACAGGCCTTGGAATGCCTTGCATCTCCTTCATTCCTCCCAGTTCATCCTTGTACCAGATGGTTTTTATTTTACATTTTATAATGGACCAGCGTTTTTCCAACCAGTCCATGCCTATCAACATTTCATATGATCCAAGGGGAAGTATGTTTAGGTCTGCCATCAAAGGTTGACCTGCTATTTCTAGAGGGCAATTATTGACCCTGACCAACACTTATCTCGTTGTCTCTATTGCCAGCTATACTAGCCAAGGGATTTTAAATTTAACAGACTGTAATTTAAATTGTTCCACAACCTTAGGACTAACATAACTTAATGTAGCTCCATGATCAATTAAAACAGATATGGTACGATTAAAAGTCTTACTTTTAAACTCTACAATAGTTGGCCTATATGTTGCTTGATGGTCTTTGAGAGTAGCATTAATTTTTGGAATGCTCCGGGCCACATCGCCTACTGTTGATGCCTTGTGAATTTGTGAAACCTAATCAATGCCTTTACGATGAGGACAATTTTTAATGTAATGCGGCCCCGCACATCCCTGGCATTGTACTGGGGGTATTGTTGTTCCTTCGTTATCAAGTCTACTAGCTTGCTCGATGATTCTCGATTCAGATGGTGGCTTAATTCTGAGCTAGGTTTTAGGCAGATTTTTGTTATTTTTCCCTTTGGGAAAACTTTTGCCAGTGCTACCCCGATTTCCCTTATTTCCCATAGCAATCTTATTGCCTTTCTTGTCAACCCACTTCCTGCCCAAGATTTCACCCTTCTTCTTGATTTGCTGGTAGCATACCCTGGCCTTCTGTATAAATATGTCCTTTTTTTTTGGGTTATCGAACTCAATTTGCTCCCTCATTTCCAGGGGTAAACTGCTGATGAAACGTTGTACCTTAGCCTTTTGCTCTCATATGTAGGGTACATATTGGAGCAAAGAGGTGAATCGGGTGATAAAATCATCCATGGTTTGCTATCCAAGCTGCAGATCATGAAATTCTCTTGCTTTATCATCATAGAATCATTCCGTTAAATATCTCTCCTTGAAGTATTTTTAGAATGTCTCCCAAGTTATATTTTGTTCGTTCATCCCTCGTACAATCTTGACCTCCTCGCACCATAATGTGGCCTTCCCTTATAGTTGGAAGATAGCCAACCGAGCTTTCATATTATGATCATACTCATATAGTTGGAAGTATTTATTCATGTTTATAAGCCAGGATTTGGCTGCTTCTTCCATCTCTCCATCGAAGAGTGGTGGTTTAATTTTCCAAAACTCCCCTTGCAACTCTATCTGCTGCCTCTTTGATGTTGGGTGCTCAGAGGCATTATCCAACTTCTCTTCCTAATTCTCTTTCCCACCTACTGTTCCTTCATGCTCTGTGTGATAACCCTGTTCTTCATACCTACGTTCCTGTTCAGGCCTGGGAATTGTCTGATGCTGATTCTGCTTATCCGACAGGCTCTTCATAATTTTTTCCTACTCCAAGGTTAATCTTGCATTGTCCTCCCGTAAGTGGGCCATCTCATTCTTTAGTTCCTGTACTGTTTCCAATATTGCAAGATTTGTGTTACGAGCCTCCTCTCCTAACTACACCCATATTTCAGGGTTATTTTTAGGAAATGCTGCAGGTCCTAAGCCAACCATATTCTTGTTTGGCACACTGTCTATTCTTCCTACAAACTACTAGTGTCCTATTCCTCTATTTTTAACAGGTGCATAAACTAGGCAACAGTTAGAAATCCAAAAGTAAATAGTAACTAATTTTTACAGTTCGATTGCCAAAGGTCAAAGTTTTGTAACCTTGGCTCTGATACCACATGTCATATCTCCAAATTTAAATAAAAAAAACATTCCACTAAATAAAAAGAAAAATCATGTATAATAACGTTACCCTATCTATGTCAAACCTTATCAATTACTATGGTAATGAGTGGATGGATGGTACAGTAAACAGATACATTGGATTTGTTCAGTTGTACTGCTATGTTAATTTATTTATTTCACTAACAGACCACTGCTAGTCTATTTAAGTTAACACTCTCCCACTCAGGACGCCTCAGCTCACTCCTTGAACTTATCACACACCATAAGGTTTTCATTTACGCATCTGGATCCTTCACCACTTCAACGGTGGCAATTCTGGGTTTTTCAATCCCATGACTATGGTTTCTCCAGAAGGCTATCAGGTCAGACTTGCTGGGTTTTGTGGTTCATTTGCATCTCCAAACCTTGGCGCCATGCTCTCCTCTCTTCCTCCTTTCGCAGATGGCTCTCCTAGCAACCTTTGAACTCCATGTTGTCAACATCCTTCAGGTACAACCTAGGAGTTACCTATCCATGGTTTCTACGATTCACAATTGGTTATCAAGTGAGGGTTTCCTTCTTTTTACTTTCTTGCTTCCTTTTGCTATGTTTCGCATGGTTTCAGGCTTGTCTTTTGATATGTTTGACTTGCAAAACTTTGCAGGTTTGGTGAAGGTGGGTTCGAGGGTCTCGAGCTGCAACGATGGTGAGGCCTACCTGGTTTGGTGTTTAGAAGTTTCTCGGGTAAGCTCCTCGGTGTTCCTGCTTGGATTTTGGCCGGAACGAAAGGGTTCCATGGTTTTTCATGCTTTGCAAACTAGGATTTTCTTTCAATTCTGTGTAGCTAGTTCTGAATACCGACCTGGAATCTGAAAGGGTTATCCATGTTCACGCTAAACTCTAGTTTCCTGATTTTCTAGAGGAGGGAGTTGTAGACATTCTCTAGAGAATCGAGCCTGTCTATGGTTATTAATACTATGGCTCTGTATTTGTGACTTCCCTGTAATTTTTGTTCATTTCTTGATTTTGAACATGTACCGGTTTTGCTTTTGAGATAAAGATAGAAGTTGTTAAATTTACCATGTTGCCAAATTAAGGTGGAATCATTCTTCTTTTGAAAATATAATGTATGGTTTTTTCTTTTTCCTTGCATGATTATTTATTTTTTAGTTGGTAGTGCCACTGCTATTTTTGAATAAGTCTGTAAAGTTTTTGTTTGTGGAATTTTGTTTCATTCTGAACGCAGTTGTTTGCCATTCCTATTAAACATGATTATTCCTATACAACTGTACTGAGCTTGGGGTTTGGGTTCACGTTTTTCTTTCACTGTAGGGTGTTAAGTTATGGTTCCTCGGCTAAGGATTATGATTCCTGAGGCTTTATAACCGTAGGCATGAACTTAAAATTGTTGGTTTTTGGTACTTAGGGTCTCGATTTCCTGTGTATGGGTTTTCAGGAGGGTTTTGCAGGGTTACAGGACTACCAATTTCGTGGTCTCTGCCTATTATCCCCCACCCATTTGGCTTTAGGAATGGACCCTGTTTAATTTTATGGTAGCTCATTCTTTGCTTCCAGGTTTGAGCATGCTGAAAACTACATTACAGTGTTAGTGCTATTTGTATACTTGCATCTTCAATAAATTCTTTCGGTGCTTAGTTTACTAGGTTACACGGGATTCTTGTTTTTCATACAAATTATTACATTCTAGTTAAGCTTCCACATGTGCTCATATTACACAAAATTTATATGTTAAGCTATAAACAAATAAATAACTTGCGTAGATCTTATTATAAATTTTTGATGAGTAGAACATACCTATATACATATGAATCACTCGCACAAAATTTCTTATAATTCCTTAACCAGTAAGAACATACCTGTAAGAACATACTTATATACATATGAATCACTTGCACATAATTTCTTATAATTCCTTAACCAGTAAGGACATACCTGTAAGAACATACTTATATACATATGAATCTCCTACACAAAATTTTTATAACTCTAGCAATACATATCTACATACACAGACTCTATTGCTTCAAATAGTGTCAGTCGGCCGGAGCTACCCTATTCTGGTGAAGTAGTATGCTTCTACCCATTTTGCACACAGTAAACATTTTTATCTATGCTACCCGCCTAGTTCATTTGTTTTCCTATGGTATTGAATTTCTCGATATAATGGAATTCCATTCCACATGAGCTATAAGCCCTATTGTCACTAAGTTTTTCAGACACAAACAAAATGAGAGCTTACTCTCTCTGCAACACTCACAATTACTCAAAAACACAACAGTATCTGTCACAGAATAGTAGTCGTAAGTGTTGTTTACCTATGTTATCTTGAGCAGTACGATCACAGTCACATTTTCATTCTATGCTTGTCTTTGTTTCGACCATGAGATTTGTCTTCAAGACCAAATCTCACCCCAAGCCTGTTTTGCAAAACTACTATCTTCATCAAAAATCTCGCACTTCGTGCCAATGCTATTTGGTCCTCACCAAATGTAGAATTCCCTCTCCTTTCCATCTGGCCCAACAGCATGGTTTTTCCTCCCCTCAACCGCTTTTCTTTGGGGGCATTTTCCAGTTAGGGGAGGTTGTTAGGGTTTCCTCTTTCCGGAAACTGCCTCTTTCCATCTTCTTTCATGAGAAGTTGAAAAATCTATTATTTCTCAAATCATTTTCTAATATTTAGAAAATTAATAATATTATTCAACCAAACAGAAAACAACAATATTATCCAATTTGTTTTTTTAAACATTGTACATGTTTAAAATGAACAACATATTTCATCAGTATTTAGACAAGTTTGTATTAATTTTTATTGACGATATCCTGATATATTCCCGAAATATAGAGGAGCACAAGGTGCACCTCAGATTGGTATTGCAAACTCTCCAAGAACACCAATTATACGCCAAATACAATAAGTGCGACTTCTTTAAGGAACAAATTCAGTACTTGGGACACATAATCACTAAAGATGGAATCACTGTGGACCTTGAAAAGATAAGAACCATAATGGAATGGCCAATGCCAAAGGACATAGTGGACATAAGATCCTTCATGGGATTAGCGGGTTACTACAGGTGATTTGTGGAAGGATTTTCAAGGGTGGCTTACCCTATCACTTCCTTGCAGAAAAAGGGAAAACTTTTAAATGGACCACAAAATTCCAAAGAATTTTTTAACAACTCAAGCATCTGCTCACCACAGCACCTATATTAAGTATAGCTGATCCAGGTAAGGACTATGTGGTGTGTACATATGCGAGTAAGGAATGGGTAGGAGGGGTACTGATGCAAGAAGGAAAGATAATCGCCTGTGAGTCTAGGAAATTAAAAGAACATGAGCAGAAATATTCCACTTACGATTGGAGTTGGCAGTTGTTATTCATGCCTTAAAGATGTGGCACCACTACTTGATGGGTAAAAAGTTTCTATTAATGATGAACCATCACATCTTGACTAATTATTTTAGTCAGCCTACTTTAAATGCTAGGCAGGCACGGTGGGTAGATTTTCTAAGTGGTTTTGACTTTGAGATTAAGCATCTGAAATGGAAGGAGAAATGAGTAGCGAAAGCTTTAAGTCGAAAAGTACAATGTCTTTCGATATTTCTTGCAGCAAGGGGCGGAGTACCTTCGATGAAATGATTAAAAAAATAGCAGAACAAGATTCAAGATATTAGCAAATAGGAGAGCAATTTCAGAATCCAATTGGTAAAGAAAATCAGCAAGGATATACTATGGATGCTGCTGGTATGTTGAATTATAAAAAAGGGTTGTATGTGCCCAACCAAAATAACATTAAAATCTTGATTCTAGATGAATTTCATAAAATTCATTATGCTGGGCACCTGGGGTATCAAAAGATGATTACCGCACTCCGAAAGGAGTATTATTGGTCGAGAATGAAAAAATATGTGGTAGAATATTAACACGTTTCCTAGAATCCCAACAGGTTAAAGCGGAACACCAGCACCCTGTTGGGTTATTACATCCACTACCAATCCCAGAGTGGAAATGGGAAACCATCTTTATGGACTTCATAACAGGATTACCCAAGTCAAAAAGAAACAATGATTCCATCATGGTGGTGGTAGAAAAACTAAGAAAATCAACTCATTTTATACCAGTGCAATCTACTTACAGAGCAGTGCAGATTGCCCATATCTTTATGCAAAATATTTTTAGGCTGCATGGGTTACCAAAAACAATAATATCTGACCGTGACGTAAAATTTACATCGGTATTTTGGAGAACTCTATTTGGGGAATTGGGAACTCAACTGAATTTCAGTACTTCTTATCATCCTCAGACCGACGGACAAACAAAATGGGTGAATCAGGTTGTAGAAGATATGCTAAGATCATATGTAATGCAACAACCATCCAAGTGGGAAGATTATCTGCACTTGGTCGAATTTGCGTACAACAATGGCTATCATATGTCCCTACAGATGAGCCCATTTGAAGTGCTGTACAGACAAAAATGCCGCACACCCTCAAGTTGGGGTGGACCAGAGGACAGGTTGATGCTGGGTCCCGAAATGCTTAAAGAGATGGAAGAAATGGTCAAGAAGGTACAATCCAATTTAAAGGAACCCAAGACAGACAAAAGAACTTTGCCGACTGAAAGAGGAATTTTAAGGAATACCAAGTAGGAGATCATGTGTGTGTGAGAATTCAAGCTAAGAAGAGCACGTTACAATGGTGTGGGAGCACCAAGCTGGCACCTCAGTTTTGTGGACCTTTTAAGATCTTAGTGAGAGTTGGACCGGTGGCATACCAGCTCGCTCTGCCAAGTCATATTCGGGTCCACAACGTCTTCCATGTGTCTGTATTAAAAAAATATGTCTATGACCCCAAGCATGTAATCAGTTGGAAGGACATACAGGTAAGAAAGTATCTCAGGTAAACCAATCAGATTTATGGTTAAGGAAAAAACTGATTTAAAATATTATGTGTTTTAGGTCAAGTCAGAAGGAGAAATCTTGGTGGAGCCGCTGAATATACTCAATCGGAGAAAAGTAACGCTGCAGAAACGAGCCATCACCCAGGTTAAAGTGCAATGGTAGCACTTTGGGCCAGATGAGGCCACCTGGGAGGATGAACAACTCATGAGAGAAGCTTATCCAAGACTGTTTGTGGCCGGAAAACATCAGGACGATGTTTGATTTCAGGAGGGGGAGATGTAATGTCCCTAGGAAACTGTAAATATTTTATTTACTGCAGTAAGAACAAACTGAATATTTAGTGTTATTACCTATTTGAATTGAATAATATTTTTAATTATTGAAAAATGAGAAATGATTTAAGTATCAGTAGAGCTGGTAACTTCTGGGAAAGGAAGTTGGAAAGACAGTTGCTGGAAATAAAAACCCTAACTACCTCCCCTAACTAGAAAAAGGCTTCCAAAGAAAAGGAAGGGGTAGGGAGGAAAAACTGTGTTGTAATGACAGGTAGGAAAAAGGGGAAATGGCTAAGTCTGGTGATGACCAGATAGCAATGCACTGAGTGCGAGCAACTTGCTGAGGACTGTGGTCCTGCAAGTAAGCTAGGGGGGAGATTCTGGTCCCGAAAGACGAATCTCAAGGACAAGTGGTTGACTAGCAGCGAGAAAATATAGGTGATCCTGGTCTTGGGAGTGCTTCATAAATTACAACATTTTAGGTAAGTGGAATTTTCTGGAATAGCACTTCGAAGCATAAAACAAAAAGAATTAGATGTGTGTTTTATTGTCTATGTACAATATTTAGAGGTACATAATGTCTTAGGTGGTACTGGGCATACTTGTAATAGAGTTACTTCTTTACTCATTAACTAGCGAGAAACAAACAATAGAGTTGAATTTAATTGGTAACCATCCGTATTAATGTCCCTTTTACTGTAGTAGCTATTGTCTGGATAATATCTATAAACCGGAACATTTTATTTGTATAAAAGAATTGTATATGAATATGATTCATGAATTGGAAACTTTCTAACTATATAATTGCACAGATCTTTTTAGAAGCAGGAATGGACTTCCTTGAAAAAAACCAGAACCATCATGGCAGAGAGTCAGTGAACCATTTCTTTATTGACCATGTAATATAAAAAAATTACAAGTAGAGAATTCAGATTAAAATTCTCAAGGAAATTCCTGTGTTCAATTGAGGTAAGAACCAAAACCATGAGTTAGTCGACCCCGGTCTGACCTCAGAGAGCCGAGAAGCACAGGGTCGACATAGCAGGGTTCATCAAGTAAATTCCATAACCCTACATATAAACCCCAACTTGGGTACGAAACCCCATATTACCCACACCGATGGAGCCAATCTCCGAATATGGTGAATGATAAGAGCCAAATAATATTTTGCAAAAGAACAGAGTAGATTTCAAATCGTAATTAATTCAGAGCACAAAAATGGAAAGGAAAAAGAAAAATAAGCAAAACCTAGATTCCTAGCAACACATCAATTTTTAGTTCCAACCATTCTAAACTGTACAAAAACTAAGAAAAAGAAATTCATGAACAATTATAGAACGACAAAGATGTATATATAAATCAAAATAGAATCTCAAATTCATGTGTCATTCGGAACCTAGACTTAGAACATAAGAAAAATCTTACATGGCTTGTAACTCCAAGAAGCCGACCATAATGGCTCAATAGTTCTTTACCAGAGGGGTAAAACCCTCCTCAAAATAAGCTTAACATGATAAATATGTCAACGACCATGGCCTCTGGACCATAACTAGAAAATTGAGGACTCTTGAATATACAACAGAAGTGCATACATGCATTTCTTAAACCCTTGTAGGCATTTGCCAGAAAAACAATTAACTTATAACAGAGAAAAAAGATTAACCATACTTGATATAGAATTGAAGCTCTAGCTTCAGCACCCAAGCAAAACACCCATGCCGAATAAATACCAGGTTGAAGACCTTCATACCCAGTGAAAACCCTCGGATGATGTCTCTGTTCAAGATAGCCATGGACGCCATTCGACAGCAGCTACAGTCCTTGGTCCTGTAGCCGAGATTTCCTACGTTTTTTTCTTTTTAAAAACACCACAAAACAAGGTTAGATTCAGAGTTGCCTTAACCCGAATTAACTCAACCAATTGTAAAAAAAAATATAGCAGTATAGCGATTCAACCTATTGCCAAACTCATTCGAGACACGTTCACTAGAAGGAAGACCATGAACTGGACCTCTGAGAGACCCCCATCTGCAACTGAACTCTGGAACGATAAACAAAGCGAGCCCGCGAACGGGAGCAAGAGCCAAGAGAGCAACCGAAAAATGAGACATCGTTTCAACACAAAGGAAGGTGTAAGTCTTTGGAATAATTCCAGCCGTAGGATCGCCCATCAGTCCATCCACTGTCGATGCAACCAAGGGCCCAAGGTGGCATCTGTGGCATGACAAACTTGCACGCACCAGTACCAGGGAAAGGAGCAGGCATTCAATACCGCAACCAGGTTAATGAAAAAACAATACAATAAACCATGAGTTTATAAGTTTAAAATAAAACAGAGAATTTGATATGCCTCGGGTCCGGGAGCAACAGTTGTGGAGGGAAAAGCCAATGCACGGGAAATAAATGAAACAACATCAATGACATAAAACCCAAAACGATATCTCGGGATTTGTATCAATAGTGTCATGTCGTATTTACACGGAAAATCCTATTTCCACCTCTATTGCAATATTAATGCGCCCTTACATGCGGGGGCGATAGCCAGATATAACGCGCGCCATTTTTTTTTCTCTAGTCATCACGGCACGCGTTATATCTGGCTATCGCCCCCGCATGTCAGGGCACATTAATATTGCAATCGAGGTGGAAATAGGAGTTTCCGTATTTACACCGTTGTACCTATATTATAAATGGTAATGAATTAGATATAACGGTTGTAACTTTGATGTTGTTATACATTTAATTTTTTTTTTTTAATTATTTTACCATATGTATTAACAGGGAGATATCACAAGTTTACTTGGAGCTGCAGCCACCATTTATGAGGCCAATGTAATTTTTTTATGTTTTGACATATAATATAAAGTGTGCACAGTGGTGTTATAGTTTTAATATTACACAAGTAAATTTCTGCAATCTCTTTTATTTTATTCTGTTCTCCTGTAAGTGAAATCTGTGTTTTAATTAAGCCCTTGTGTGGTTGACTTTGCCACAACTGATTTCTGAGCTCCTTTGTCCTCGTAAATTTTTTCTAACAATTAAAAAATCTTGTGTTATCGACCAATCGTTATCAAAAAAAATGCAGAAAATTACACACGCAAAGAAAGAAAGGCTTCTTAGCTTTATCTGTTTGCCACTTCCATGAAAAGTTGCCTCTTAAACTGTCCACGCTCCCTCTTTCTTTATATCCAATTCAGAATTCCCTAATAGGGATAACAGCATGGGAAATATTTTGGCATTGATCACAACGTGCAATGAAAATGGATGCATTAAAACAGGCATAGGTTATCTTAGACACAAAAATCTGACACTGGTAGCAACAGTGGAAATTCAAAGCCAATTCCACTTGAGCATGCTCTCTGTCCCCGCCACTAATATTGGAGAATGTCCAACATGCTTCTTAAACTATGGTTTTCTTTGTTCGGCTGCGAGAAGACACAAGATATGAGGAAGAGTCTAATTGTCAATAATAGCATGCACACAACAAAACAAAATATCAGATAAAAGGGTGAACAATGAACTAAATCTACTTCGGTCTGAACTTGGACTCTTTGCAGGGTAGCCTCCGGTCTCGACCGTTATATGTCAACCCGACAGATACAATATAACAAAACATTTATATGCGAAAAATGAGCGAAGTAGAACCTAAACCCTAGCATTGAAAATTCTGATAAAAACCGAAATTCAGTTGAGAGTTGTTATCATAACATGAACAGTCCCGCCATGGATGCTAAAGCCTTCACGATGCACGTATATCACAGTGGCTTTTTATTTCTGACCGAATTTTTAAATTTCAAGTGGTCAATTTTGATTCAACCTCTTTGTATTCCTGGATATGGATCTAAATACCTAAATTAATTAATCGCAATTGCTTCCAAAAATAACTACAAGAAATTAGGAGATAGTTATTCATATTAATTAATAATGGCAAACAAATTAGGATTCGATCATCTATGTTAATTAATTAGATTTCCATATTAGTATAAATCACATATCCATAGTATAAATATTTGCAAAATTTATTGCATAGTTATTCACATCATATTGTGTAAAAGTTGCGATAAGATTTTCAGATCATTCTCCAATTACAAGTTAAAAAATTAATTTTTTAATAATATGTAAACATAAATATTTATTTTTTAAAATTAAATATGATAATTATATTAATTTTTAGTAAATTAATAATATTAAAAAAAAATCTTTAGTAAATTAATAATATATAAAAAAAAAAACCAACGGCTAAAATCTTTAATGAAAACTAAGAAGTTAAAAAAAATTGTTTTGATATGATATATTAAATTTTGTACAATATTAAATAGACCTATTTGTATGGCCATATGTTATCATCCTTGGAAATTAACATAAACTTGCCCTGGTTTTTATGTAGCATATTATAGCGAAATTAGAAAACACATAATAAGTGCTTTGTTAATGATTGCACATCTGATGGTACATGAAGATCCATAGCTCATAGAAGTACACAAAATATGTACAAGCATAGTGTTAGATTTGTAGCTTTTGAGTTGAGGACATAGTGCCTTCGGTATTTCACAATGTGGGCACCAAATGTATTCAACATTGTAGTTCTATGTCATTGGCTTAATCTACTTAAATTTGCTTTCTTGAAGGCCTAAATGAGAATATGAAGACACATGAGAATATTGTGTTGTCCCAAAGGTATAAACATTGTTATTAATAAGACTATAAACACAAAAGAAAATAAAAATACATAAACTTTGTTATTATTAGAAATATAAAAAATTATCACATACAAATCAAATTGCAATGGTACTGAGCATCCCGAAGTAAACATTGCAGTTAGACTAAAAATCACAAATATGACCACTTCAATGATAAAGATAAGAATAATTACAAACTTCTATATGGAACATTTGTTGTAACTCAAATTTTGCAAAACCAAGCCACTTTTTAAACAAAACTATAATACAAATATCGACTATCATCAATCTATCAATTTTTTTGTTATTTAAATTTTTTATTATTTTAAAAGATGATAGCAGATTAAACTGATTTTCATTTTTTTTTATTACAACTTTAAATTTAGAATTTCAACTGCACATAATTCTACAAGTTAAATTAAAAATAAAAAAATAAGAAGTGGCTAAAATTTAAAAAATATTATAGCTAATTTTAAAATTATGTTATATAGATTTAGATATTAAGTTATTTTCAAAATTTTATAATTTATTAAAAGATATAACAATACATAAAAAGACAAAGATATAGATATAGATGCTTTTATAATATATAAAGCAAATATATATATATATATATATAAACATGGAAATATTTTATTATTATGATGTTATAAAAAAAATTAGTATATAAGCTAAATATATATAAATTTAAAAATAATGGAAGATGGTTCTTAACTATGGAGATTTACCTGTATTTTATCACAAATAAGCTTTGTTATAATATCATGGCTTATCGATACAACATGTTTAAAACCACAACTCACTTTATATGACTCTTGTTCATATGACATTTTTTAATTAATCGGTTTAATTAAAATGACAAAAATGACATAATTACTTTAGAGATAAATCTCAACCTTAGATTTGTGTATACTACTATGATATTCTAGAATATTTCATGGAGGTTAAATCTCTACCATCCATCTAATAATATTCATAATTAAATTAAAATTTTGGAAACATTATTTTAAAATAAATTCACCTGTTTGTAATTAACATTATAAGAGTATCTTCTCTCATTTAATTTAATTAATACATGGAAGTATGCTGATCTCCTATGTTTTCATGCGATGGCCATGAAGATGAAAACGTTAATCAATTATATGTTACTGATTGTTATCATATGGAAGATTATACACCTCTTAATAGTTGATATTAATACTTCTTCCTTTTGGCATGCTTGTAGCAATAACCAACATAATCTAAACTAGGTTTTTGAAGCATTGTTGGGAAACATTTTTATTATCGGTTTCAAAACTAGTGTTAAGGGGCACTAGTTGGAGTGTATGCATTATGTAACTACTGACCCCACATTGACCTGTTTTTACAAGCTATCCAAGGTAAACATGAGATGAGTGCTACTATGACATGACTCGACCTCCAAGTTCTAGTTATGAAAATGGGGCCTACAATTCAAAAACTTATTGATACCTCTTAGGAACACTATATCACCCATAAATCAATCCACAACCTCTAATAATAGGATCATGCGCTGAAACTATTTTTTCATAAGCCTAACACCCCAACCGCACCCACAACACAACACACATGAGGTTATGAGGCTCCAACCAAACCCATAAGCCTACTTCCATGTGGTTATGACCCAAAAAATCTAGTTCAATGCGAGTGGTTCTAAGATCTAAGCTAGTTTTCCAGGCTATCATCCAGACCACTGCCTAGAACTGCATGTAACTTTCCAAAAACATAAACAATATGCTAACAATGCTAATCATTCATAAATTAAGAAAGAACTTTACCTAGTCATGTGTAATCCTGGAACAGGATACACCTTTCGTCAAATATATGATAAACATATAAGCTACAGGTCATGAATGCATATATGATCATAAACTTCTGAACCTTAAATGAGAATCACCAAGAAGGTCTAATGCCCTCTCAATGTAGTTGTAATAACACCTGTTAGCCCATGCATTCATAAACCATTCAATAGCTTATAAAATCATGAACAAGAGCCATAACTAGAGCAGATCATAGAACCATGCATATAACCAACATATAACTAGAATAGAGACAATGGAAAATCTGCCATAAAATCACCATAATAACAAGTACAAGTGCTCATTGATCACAATAGGAAAATAAATCTTATTAAATTATGCAAAATCCAACCATGTTAGGACTTCGACGTACCAAGCAACCATATATTTGGCTAATACAAATATTTCTTTTCTCCAATCAACCTCGTGCCATATTCCAAACATGAACGTGGGATCTCATGGGATAAATAAGACATAATCAACCAGGGAATCCAGAGGTTAAACCACCTCCACCCTCAAGTTACCGTGATATCACCTAAATTGGTCCCGAGATCACAAAAGCAAACCAAGCTTGGATGCCTTAGAATTTCTTCACCATACCTTGAGGAATTGGTCATCTAGGTGGATGTTGGTGGCCACCCACCTATCCCATTTGGACCCTCACAACTATCTCTTTCAGTGTTTCTGTTTCCTTAATTATAGCACAATTTACTATTTTTAGCAGTTTTTCAGGTCCTAAACTTCCGAAGTCGTTTTGAGGCCCTAAACGACGTTTTTTGGGAAATCCACCGCCAGAGATTTGTTTGTCTAAAAATCATCTTTTCTGTCGTAGTCCTTAGAGAGATCTTTCCAACAGGCTATCTTGCGCGTCAAACGGAGATAGTATGACCAATTCGCGACCCCGGGAAGTTGATGTACCAACTTACCTAAAAACGGGGCCCACAATTTGCCATTTCATCTTCTAGGGTTAGGTTTTGGAATGTGAAGGGTTTTCCATTGTTTATCGACAATAAATAGGCCCTCGAGCCTCATTGTAACACACTTCTTGGAAAAACAGTTCAGAGGCATGTAGCCGACACATCTCTTCTCAGAGATAAGCTACCATCGCCCTAGCTGGGTTATTTCCATTTCTATTTGTAAGAATATTTCAATATTTTACAGTAATGAAATGAAGTATTATTTCCACTGCATATTTTTATTTATGGTTATCTCTGTATTTTATTGCGTTCCAGTTTAAATCCGGATCAGTGGTATCAGAGCGGTCTGCTTTTTCTCTGTTTTTCTTTGCATGTCCCCAACGAGGTCGGGATATAAGGAGTTAGGTCTAGAACTGGTCAAACCTTTGCATTACCAGCCTCGGATGATGGACAGCTTTGCCCAAATCCTTCAGCGGCTACCTAGAGGCGATGCATCGGCTTCCAACAGCTACTCTAGAAATTCCACACCGTTTAAGGTACAAGTTAATTTTGAAATCCCCATCTTTGAGGGTCAAATAGACGCAGATGCTGTAGATAAATGGTTAAATCTGCTTGATGGGTATTTTTCTGTTCATGAATTTTCAAGTCGGGAAAAGATTGTTTTTGCTCTTCTCAAAGCAGCCCCCCATGTCATGCACTGGTGGGAAACCTACTGCGAACAGAAGGATGAAAGTACAGGCTCACTGTTTTCAGCCACACCCACTTGGAATGACTTCCGGGATGCCATCAAGGAGCAGTACTACCCTGTCAAAAGCTATGAGGACAAATACATCAAATGGACCACATTGCGGCAGGGACGAGACCAATATGTGCCAGAGTTCACAAACATTTTTCATACCCTTCGCACACAATTGGGTATCAAAGATTCTGAGCTACATCTGGTACTCAAATACCACGGCTGCCTACACAGATACATCCATGAAGAAATGGAGTTCTTGAACATCTCTTCACTCGGCACAGCATACCGATACGCTGTCAAAATCGAGCAAAAGTTCAAACAGAAGAAGCGAGACTTTGGATCTGCAAAGCCCAAAGGACAAAGCCAAGGCGGGGTGACCCAAGACAACCCGTCGAAGCCGCAAGAAAAGAACAACACCACGAAGCCGAAGAAGGACACAGGAAAGTGGTGTGAGTTCCACAAGAGTCTCACTCATAACACAAGTGAGTGTCGGACCAAGCAGTCGCTGGTGGCCGAGTTGAAGGCTTCCGAATCAGATGCATGTTCCGACTCTGAGTCAGAACCCAACAAGGGGAATGACAAAGGGAAGCAGATCATTGATGCGGATCCCAACGCCACTGTTGCTACTGCCAAGATCCAAAAAAATGAGCCCGAAGATCCAGAGGAAGGGGAACGTCTTTTCCACTCACAAATGTGGGTAAAGGGTTCACCGCTGCAATTCATTGTCGACAGTGGCAGCCAAAAGAACCTCATTTCAGCAGAGGTCGTGAAGCGGTTGGGCCTACCAACTACACCACACCCACAACCGTACAGTATCGGTCGGCTTCACGAAGGACGAAATCTTAAAGTTCGCCAGCAGTGTCGCCTTCCCTACAGCATCAAGCCCTTCAGAGACGAGGTATTGTGTGATGTTACACCTTTGGATGTTTGTGATGTACTATTAGGCCAGCCATACTTGTGGAGGCGACATGCTGTTTATGAGTCAAGACCTCGTGCTGTCATCATTTCATTGGATAATTCATTATACAGGATACCAGAGGTAGCCCCACCTACCGCCACCTCTTTGATCACTGCTAAGAAAGGCAGCAAGCTCATCTCACAGACTAGGAAATTTATTTTCTGTTTGGTTCGCGCCCAAAGTAAGGGGAAGATCGTAGCTACATCCATGACCCCCGCGAAGGGTTCCTCCACACAACAGCAGCAACAGAGGGATACAGTCGTGACAAAACACAGGTACAACTTCTCCTTACCCGGAGGGGTACCACACAAGTTTCAGGTGGGAGACAAAGTTTGGTTACATTTGCAGAGGGAGCGCCTTACCAGAACCCATCAGAAATTCAGACCACTTCGACATGGTCCTTACACCAGTAACAAGGCTACGGGAAACAATGCTTTGAAGCACAGCATTCCTCCATTCCTTCGCTTGCAGCGAGTGTTCAATGTGGACCGTCGCCGACCATGCTCCCCACCATTTCTGGACACATCAGAGATTGCAGAACAACTCACAAGAGACCCAGCTCAGCAGAAGCTTCCTCATCTCAGGGAGGAGCTCAACGCAATGGGGACCATTGCTTCCTAAGGGGGGAGGAATGATCCAGGTGGATGTTGGTGGCCACCCACCTATCCCATTTGGACCCTCACAACTATCTCTTTCAGTTTTTCTATTTCCTTAATTATAGCACAGTTTAATATTTTTAGCAGTTTTTTAGGTCCTAAACTTCCGGAGCCGTTTTGAGGCCCTAAACGAATTTTTTTAGGAAATCCACCGCCAACGATTTTTCTGTCTAAAAATCATCTTTTTTGTTGTAGACCTCGGAGAGATCTTTCCAATGGGCTATCATGCGCGTCAAACGGAGATAGTATGACCAATTCGCGACCCCGAGAAGTTGATGTACCAACTTACCCAAAAACGAGGCCCACAATTTGGTGTTTCATCTTCTAGGGTTAGGTTTTGGAATGTGAAGGGTTTTCCATTGTTTCTCAACAATAAATAGGCCCTCGAGCCTCATTGTAACACACTTCTTGGAGAACAGTTCAGAGGCATGTAGCCAACACATCTCTTCTCAGAGATAAGCTACCATCGCCCTAGCTAGGTTATTTCCATTTCTATTTGTAAGCATATTTCAGTATTTTACAGTAATGAAATGAAGTATTATTTCCACTGCATATTTGTCTTTATGGTTATCTCTGTATTTTATTGCGTTCCTGTTTAAATCCGGATTAATTGGCTTGTCTCCACCCACCTTTTGAGAAATTCACGAAGAAAACCTTATCCACCCCTAACCCTTGAGATTTTCCTGAGATCAACTCACCAAGTTCCAAAACCTTATGGCAATCCAAATCTCAACTAAGAATGAACCCCATCATACCATGACTATCCAAGAAATGGAAAGACAAGGCTAAAACCACTATCATTCTAGTAAAAACCCATGCCAATGACAACAAGTGAACCAAATAAATAAATTCATGTACCATGAATTCATATCCCTACAAGGAATCACACATGCAACTTGTTACTTGTAGGATCTTCCTACTAAAGCCGCAAATCCAACCTTTTCCTTACTTTCCTTTGATTGTTCTTTTCCTTCCTTTGCTTACTTGTTGAAGTGCTTATTATTTTTCCTTTGCTACACCTGCTCCAAAGATGGGAAAAAGCTATGAACTGGTTCTCTGATGCCTTTTTATTTTTGATGTCTCAGTTTCTCCATTTTCCTTCATTTTTCGTCTAATTTCCCTTGCATGCAAATTTGTGTCTCTTCACCTTCATTTTCTCCTATTTTCCTTTATTTCCTTAATTAAATGCCATTTAATGCCTCTTTGCCTATGCTAATGCTTTTATCAATTTCCATAGCCATAAATAAACTACAAGTTATCTCCACTATGATGTTCACCCACCATTCATCTTGAAATATGTGTCCCATGACCTTGGTCTTATTTCATTTACATGGAAAATCAACTAGGGTTTGTTACACATTTGTGCTTTAGTGCATTACATAGATCACACCTTATCTTACTTATGCTCCTTTAGAAACATTTTAAAGAGAGGGAAGACAAAGTAAAAGCCAAAGGAAACTCACTTCAATAATTAAGTAATGAAGATAAAAAAAATGATGAGAAGCAACCAACTACTACAAAAGGAAATTTTAGTGGCACATGAATAAAAAACTGCCACATTCTCCTCCTCGTTGAAAAATGACATACAAAAGAAAAGGAACAACCACAACCTTATATGAATGCACACAATGAGGAAAATGCCATATTTGAAGGTAATTGGGTGTTAACACTAATTACATTACTTGTGGTAAGAAATGAAAGCCATAGTCCCCTCTTGAAAGATATGGAAGAATCCCTCCGGGTTGAGAAAGCACATTTTTCGAACATCCTTTGTAAAAAACCCTCTCACCCACTTGGGTCATTCTCAGGGAGTGAAAGGTATTACATCAAGCTAACTTGAATTTCATAGCCCTTTCATGGAAATGGGGCACAAAATTCTTCAATTTTTAACTTCACCAAAACTAAAAAATAACACTTCCATTGAGTTTGACTTACTGAGAGCATTCCAACAATATAAATTTTATCACAATCTCAACTACTGATTGAAAGTTATGGCCATTTGAACTCATACCTATTTAAACCCTACCATGTCATCATGGTTGTCACATGTCACTCACTATGTGGCTCATGTGGCTTGCCCTGTCAATATTCAAATCCAACATGGTAGGCCACATCTTCCATATCTTGCCACATCATCTCACCTGTCCCTCTTTGTTAGGGTCCCACCCTAACCCCCTTATTTATGTAATGGGATCACGTCATAGTCAAGAGTCAATAAAGCCCATATTAATAATTGTAAGTGGTTAATCCGCAATTAATGACGGAACCACAGTTAGTTGCAAATGGGTCATAGTATTAGATAGATGGTATTAATAAAACCCACGATATTGGCCTGTGGTATTGCATGTATGAGTCATATATAAAGGATAGAGACTCCCTGCGAGGAGCATCGTGTCTTATTTTGTAATCGAGCTCTACTCTATTGGAGGTTTCCCCCTCGAAGAGGCAAGTGAACATTACTCTCTGAATAATAAAATCATTGCTATTATGTGTTCTGGGTATCTTTTCTTCGCATATTCTGTATTTGGGTATCATTTTGCAGGTTAAGAGCATAACAAGTGGTATCAGAACGCCTTCCAGGGCCGGTGGGATCTCCATTTCTTAGCAAATATTTTTTTTTTTGGCTAGAGACGTGTTTCGGCGTCTTTAAACCACGGGATCTGTCGTTGAGCGCATAAACCTGCGGATTTGGGGAGGCATACACGTAGGAAATACAAGAGGTGGTCACGTCTATTGGACTCCCTTGTAACCCCTGTGGGTACCCCTTCGAGTAGTAGCGCATTAGACAGAACCGCGTATGCACTGTCTTCCACATACCCTCTGGGTATATCGGAAGCCCCCTAGGCTCCCTTGAAACCTCGCCATAGATAAATCGTCTGCCGTCTCGCGGCTACAGTACACCGAGAACAGCACTCGGAGAGATTACTCGCTCGTACGATAGGGTAGTCAGGTTGTACGGCTAAGGGTACGGTAGATCCTCCTTAGTTAGAGCCCTGAAACATTGGGCCGAGTACTACTGTCAGACCCTTATGTATATTGCGATCTGTAGCACCTGACACTCCTCAAGACCATAGTTCCCTTTTCTATTGGGGGATCACACATCATCTCTTCCAGATCCGCTGGTGTAAAGGGGTGCAGCAGTAGCAGACATTAGTCCCGCAGTCTCGAGTTCGCAGATCAGCCATTCTGATCTGCAGAACCAGTCTGTTCCGCCGCCCAGAGCTATCAGATCCGCCATTCAGATCTCTCAGATCCACCAAATCGGAGTCGTTGTGAAGGGTTCCTATACCGGGGTATAATTTTCGCAAGACTTTTGGCTGCATTGACATTTTGAGGATTTGGCCACTGCAGTATTGATAAGGAAGGAGTAAAACTCCATTAGGAGTTTTCAGAAAAAAAGAAAAAAAAAAGTCTGAGATCTTTGGGGGCGCTTATTGGTCATCTAGCCCATCAAAATCAGGACGGCGAGCTGAGCACAGTGGTACTATTCACTTCTTAGTGAAAAAAAATTTTAGGCGGTCCCAATTTTCAAAAAATCTGGTTGGTGTATGGTAGAAACTAGAGCTCAAGCAATGGCCAATGAAAGGATGGACAAACTTGAAGAATCATTGCAAAACCTCCACATTCAGCTTACCGGACTATGTAGCATGGTCGAGAAAATAGGCCCAAAGGGCAAGGAGCAAGCCCACGAGGAGGCGTATAATGGCAATGAACACAATGAGGGTGAGTCTAGCCACTCTCCTCACATTTGGCACACCCACCCACAACCCAGTCAACGACCTCCCAAGTTGGATATGCATAAATTTGACGGTTCTCACCCGTCGGCATGGATAGCACAAATGGAGCAGTATTTCAAACTGAATCGCGTCTTCGATGATGAGACTCAGCTTATGTTGGGGAGCATGTACTTGGACAATGAAAGGTGGCAATGGTGGGAATGACATCAACGTTGCACTGGACCTTTTAAGACTTGGACCAAATTCACCAAAGCTCTTCAAGACCGCTTTGACCAGGAATCATCCTTTTTGGGTCGTCTTACTAAGCTCCGAGAGACTAGTACAGTGGATGAATATATTACAGCTTTTGAAGCCTTAGCCTTCCACACTTGGGGTCTCTCAGATGTGTTCTACACGGAATATTTTATTAGCGGTCTTAAAGAAGCTATCAAAGCCCAAGTCCTACTGCACCACCCTCCCACATGGACAGAGGCTTGCAAGGTCGCTCATAACGTGGAACGTGCATTAGCAGCCCAATACAGTCGCCCAAATTTCTCTGCTAAAGGTCACCCCCCACAGGCTCACAACACGACTCAAACACTTAAGGTCCAAAAGGTGTCACCTGTGGAAATGGCCAAAAGAAGAAAGCAAGGCCTATGTTACTACTGTGATGAAAAATACTCTGCATGTCATAAATGCAAGGAGCCCAAATTTTTTCGAATTGATGCCACTGACTATAGCTCAACAAAGGAATATCCACCACTGGAGGAACATGAGCCGCTAGAAGAAGACAACCAAAATGACAATGTCTCTGATGAACCAGTTATTTCGTTACATGCTTTGGCAGGGATTTCTTCCCCTCAAACTCTCAAAATCAGAGGTTTTATTAAACATCGCCCAGTAGTAGTCTTGATTGATAGTGGAAGTACACATAATTTCATCCATCAAAAAGACACAGAAGCAGTGCATTGTTTTCTACGAGCAGTTTCTAACTTCCAAGTACAAATTGCGGATGGAGGCACAATGAAATGTGAAGGCCGCTGTGAAAATGTCAAACTTCAAATGGGGGATTATCAGTTGAAAACTCACATGGTTGCCATACATATGGGGGGTTGTGACATTGTCCTCGGCGCTGAATGGCTCCGCACTCTTGGGCCAATCACAATGTATTTCCAGGAGTTATATATGAGTTTTAAGCAGAACAACTACACACATACCCTCCGTGGACTCCATGCGGGAGCCCCCTCTATCATCAGCTCGCATAGGATGGAAAAATTGTTAAAAAAGGGCAATCATGGAGTTGTAGCTCAATTTAATGCCATCCAGGCAGTCAAAACCAAGCCTCTGCAAATTCATCCTGAGATGCAATAGATTTTTAATAACCATCTGCCGGTCCTTGACAAGCCTCATGAGCTTCCACCCTCGTGAGGGGAACATGATCATAGCACCACCTTGGTTCCAGGGGCCTAACCCCGAAATGTGCGCCCATACAGATATCCGTTCACCCAAAAGAATGAAATAGAAAAAATCATCAAGGAACTTTTGGAAGCAGGTGTCATTCGTCCCAGCATTAGTCCTTATTCATCCCCAGTGGTCATGGTGCTCAAGAAAGATGGGGAGTGGCGGATGTGTCCCGACTTTAGGGCCCTCCATAAGTTGACAGTGAAAGATAAATTTCCCATCCCGGTGGTTGATGATTTGCTGGATGAACTCAATGGAGATCAATTCTTCACTAAGCTGGATCTTTGCTCAGGCTACCACCAAATTCACATGAAGGAAGTCGACATCCCCAAGACTATTTTCCGAACTCATGAAGGCCATTATGAATTCCTAGTCATGCCATTTGGTCTTTTTAATGCCCCCTCTCCTTTTCAGATCCTTATGAACCACATTCTCAAACCATATCTCAGGAAATTTGTCCTTGTCTTCTTCGATGACATCCTCATCTATAGTTGCACTTGGGCTACACATCTTCAGCATGTATATCTACTCTTGCAACTGCTCCGCAAGCATAAATTATTTGTCAAGATGTCCAAGTGTTTGTTTGGCATGGCAGAAGTAGAGTATTTGGGCCACACTGTGGGGTGTGAAGGTGTCAAGGTGGACCCCAAAAAGATCCAGGAAACGCAGGAATGGCCTCAACCTAAGACCTTGAAGAGCTTGAGAGGATTTTTGGGTCTCACAGGCTATTATCGTAAATTTGTCCGCAACTATGGTCGCATAGCGAAGCCCCTCACCCAACTCCTAAAGAAAAATTCATTCTTCTGGAATGAGGAAGCACAACAGGCCTTTAAAGCTCTAAAAAATGCCATGTGTTCCACTCCAATCGTAGCACTACCTGGCTTCACCAAATATTTTGTCATTGAATGTGATGCTTCGGGTACAGGTATTGGGGCGGTCTTAATGCAGGAAGGGCGACCATTGGCCTTCACAAGCCAACAACTCAGTGGGAGGAATCTGGGCCAATCTACCTACAAGAAGGAAATGATGGCCATCTTACATGCAGTCGAGACCTGGCGACCTTAGTTATTGGGGCGACGTTTCCAAATCCGCACAGATCATCACAGTATTAAATATTTTTTGGAGCAACGACTATCCTCCCCACAACAAAATAAATGGCTAGCCAAAATGCTGGGATATGATTATGTGATCATTTAAAAGAAAGGGAAAGACAATAGTGTAGTAGATGCATTATCTTGCCCATTTGAGGAGGAAAGTACTCTGCTAGCAATTTCCCTCCCCATTCCAGAATGGATTGAAGAGGCTCGCAGGGAATAGTTTTCACACCCCGGGCTCTCCCAACTCATTTCTCAATTGCAGGTAGATCCAAATTCCACCAAGGGCTACTCGTGGTAGGATGATATTATTCGCTACAAGGACAGAGTCATAATATCACCAACATCCACCCTCAAAAGTCGCATTTTGGCAGAATTGCACTCATCTCCCATTGCAAGACATTCGGGCTTTCAAAAGACATATGCTCACACCAGAAGATCATTTTTTTGCATAGGCATGAAAAAGGACATCCTTACTTTCGTAGCAGAATGCGATGTCTATCAATGCCACAAACGGGAAACCGTCAACACACCAGGCACATTACAACCATTGCCCATTCCAGCATCAATTTGTACGGAGGTTTCTATGGATTTCATTACAGGTCTTCCAAAGTCAAGGAACAAGTTAGTCATCATGGTGGTTGTGGACCGACTGTCGAAGTATGCTCATTTATGCACCCTACCCCACCCGTTTACACCAACTTTGGTTGCTCAATCTTTCATGGATCATATCTTCAAATTGCATGGCATGCCCACTTCTATTGTGTCCGACTGCGACCTGATCTTCACCAGTAATTTTTGGCAGGAACTCTTCAGAATACAAGGCACTCAACTAAAACTCAGTACTTCCTATCATCCGCAAACAGATGGTCAAACCGAAGCCATCAACAAATGTCTAGAAACCTACCTTAGGTGTTTCACTTCAGAAAAGCAACACCTTTGGGTACAGTGGCTACCTTTGGCTGAATGGTGGTATAACACCAACTATCATGCCACCACCAAAATGACTCCCTATGAAGCAGTATATGGTCAGCTCCCGCCTTCACCTACTTCGTATCTCAAGGGATGCTCAAAAGTACAAGCAGTGGATCAACTCCTACAACACTGTGCAACCATACTTGACCATCTTCGAGAGAATCTTCATCAATCTCAAAACCGCATGAAGCAACAGGTAGACTAGCATCGCTCAGAGCACCAATTTCAAGAAGGGGATCAGGTCTTTTTACGGCTCCAACCATATAAGCAAACTTCACTCAAAGACAAGGGGTGTCAGAAACTCTCTCCCAAATTCTACGGACCATATCAAGTACTTCACCGCATTGGAGAAGTGGCCTACAAGTTGGCCTTGCCACCTACTGCAAAAATCCATCCAGTTTTCCATGTCTCATGCCTCAAGAAAGTGATTGGGAACAATTGCAGACTTCAGACCAGTCTACCTGAATTGGACGAAGAAGGGTCCATCTGGCTTCAACCCGAACAGGTCCTAGACACACGAGACAAGCAACTGCGTGGCCGCATGATTAAGGAAGTCCTCGTCAAACGGAAAGACACCTCTCCGGAAGATGCAACTTGGGAACCAGCCACTATTCTTCAGCAGTTTCCGCAGCTTCAGCCTTGAGGACAAGGCTAGTCTTAAGGGGGAGGGCATGTTAGGGTCCCACCCTAACCCCCTTATTTATGTAATGGGATCACGTCATAGTCAAGAATCAATAAAGCCCATATTAATAATTGTAAGTGGTTAATCCGCAATTAATGAAGGAACCATAGTTAGTTGCAAATGGGCCGTAGTATTAGATAGATGGTATTAATAAAACCCACGGTATTGGCACGTGGTATTGCATGTATGAGTCATATATAAAGGATAGAGACTCCCTGCGAGGAGCATCGTGTCTTATTTTGTAATCGAGCTCTGCTCTATTGGAGGTTGCCCCCTCAAAGGGGCAAGTGAACATTACTCTCTGAATAATAAAATCATTGCTATTCTGTGTTCTGGGTATCTTTTCTTCGCATATTCTATATTTGGGTATCATTTTGCAGGTTAAGAGCATAACACTCTTAAGTACATGACCACAGGGTAAAACCGCTAAGGTCTTCAGACCTTGATGACCAAGATGATAATGTTGTCATTACTTATTAGTGATTTTCCCATAAGACTTATCCCCATCATCCTCTCCTATAGCCACATCATGACTACCTCAAGGTCCAACGCCCTGAGGTCCTAGGATGTGCAGATTGTCGTTAATCATCGTATATGGCCATTTGTGCCCACCACAAGGAATTCCTTTAGTACACCATGTTTTCCCTTACTCCACATCATTATGCCAACTCAGCCCCAGGCTTGGGTTCAACCAAGGCCCTGACCCTTCTGTAAAATGAGGTTTTATATTAAAAATTATTTGATGCCCCTTTTTGGTAGAGCCTGCCCCAATATCCATGTAATCTCACATTGGTTTATATTCTTGCATCACCATTATAGAACCACCACTTCAAAGTTGAGATCAATATGGAGACCCGTATAAATTGTAATTGGAAACTTTCTATCTCTCTCACCTTGCATTACTATTATTTCTCGAGCCTATGAAACTAATACATGGCCCTCTATGGGGCAAGAGGGAAATCCCACCTATCACATAATAGAAATGGCCTCCAATGCTAATTCTTGGCAGACACACACACACACACACGTCAATGGCACTCTCGACACTTTGTCATTGTCATGCCAATCCCTCCAAAGCTTGACTAGTATATATATATATGCTCTATCAACACAATTGATGCAACCTATCTGAGCTTGAACAATCACTTGGCCATGATCTCGTTTATATATATATATTTCTTGGCCAACTTCCACATACATATGTAAATAAGCCTATACCTCCTAAGCTTAAATAACACTCAACCTAGCCTTCATATGCATATATATGCATTTTAAGCTATCTCTTCTGAGCTTAAGTGATTTTGAGTGTTTGGGTTACTCAGTCACACATATAGGTGCAATTCCTCTAGGTGACTCAAAAAACAAGGCTTTTCGAACACAAAAAACTCAAAGTAAGCAACAGAAATTACAACGATATCCATGATACCATAATCATATGCAAATATACATATATTTTGACAGAATTAATTCCTTTTTAAATAAATACAACAACACAAGGAATTCACAACAAAAACCATTCATGTACACAAGTTATCCATCATAGGCCCAACTAATGACAACAAAGTGTACAAACATCTCTCACCACAACCATGAACAAGCTCACATTCCTCATGAAAATACATGCATTTTATTAATAGTAACAATCATATACATTGCATTCATTTACATAGTAACATGAATAAGAAACTTAACAAGTCTATAAATAGAGATTGGGACTCCGACTCTGCTCCCAACCTTAGACAAGATGTAGCCAATATTTCTTGTAGCTATCACCCCTGAGCCATATCCATAATCAAATGGAGTTTTTAGTTAGTCCTAGTTGGAGTTCATGCTCACCTAGAGGAGAATGGGATCATTTAATAGGTGGTTTATCAATTGTCACACTTCAAGGCAAGCATTTCAGGTCTCTTGTAGCCCAAAATTTTGAGTGGTTTATCAACTTACTTGAAAATATCTAAGAGGTTTATCAAAACTCTATGTAAAGCACTTAGAGATTTATCATTCCTTCCAAAAAGCACCCTATGAATGCTACCATGCCTTGTGGTTTCTCAGCCTTATTGACAAGAACTAAGGGCTTCATTAGCTTCCTCAACAAGACCTAAATGGTATATTAGTCACACAATAAGCACCTTCACCCTTGGTTCTCCTTTGAGCCTTCCAGTGACTTCTCTAAGCTAGGAAACTGATAGTTTGTAGCTTCACATATTTCACCTCCAATGCTCATAATGTGCTCAGGCCATTCATTCCTCTATTTTCTTATTCCTTCATTGTTGAAGAAGCACCCCAATTTCATTCCTTTCCTTTCTTTCTTGTGTCCCCCTTCCTTTACAAGATTAGTCGTGTTCCCCCAAAATGATCTCTTTTCGGTAGGCATGGGAAACATGGGAGTTTCTTTGAAATTTTCTTGCCAGGTATTGGATGAGGAATGTGGGTGGATTCTCCATCCCAACACCACTCAACCCTCCCCCTTAGATCGTCGATTCATCTCCCTTTGTTCATAACTTCTATCCAAACAAAATTTTAATTATATTTTTAATAACACATTACAAAATTGCGGGGTATGCCAAGGCTGTCTAAAACCTTAAGCCCTTAAATGGAACACCATCCTTGATGTTCCTTGTAATAGAAAGAAAAACACAGAAAATGGGATTTATATATAAAGCTCGTACATGCATTTATTCAACAAAAAAATGTTGGGTAAACACCCTTGTTTCATTAGCCATCTCCCAGGTGGCTTTATCGGGTCCAAAGTGCTTCCAATGCACCTTGATCTGCTCTATTACTAGATTCTAGAGTGTGATTTGCTTATCATCCAACTGCATGCATAATATTTCTGGTTGGAACTCTTCCTTGGGTTCCATATATATCACACACTAATAAAAAACATGATTAGCATCATGGTCCGTAATATCTAGGTGCCAACTTGGTACATGAGCCCACGTTCAATGAGATTTTCCTTCATTTAATTAGGAGATAAACATGCTCTCCCACTTGGAACTCTTTATGCATTCTTTGTTGGTCTACATAACTCTTCGGTGTGTCCTATAATTCCTTTAAATTCTTGTTTAATGTGAACATCTCCTACTTTGTTTATTTTATCATATCTAATCCAAGGAGTACTATATTGACTAGATCATCCCATTGATAGGAGTATTTCATTTGCTACCATATCATGCTTCAAATGGACTCATTCCTAGTGGCTCTTGATAACCATTATTATATGCAAACTCCACCAATGGAAAGTAGCCTTACCAATTCTTTGGTTGATGCATGACATCCATCCTCAACATATATTCCAAGATTATGTTCATTCTTTCCATTTGACCATCTGTCTGAGGATGGTAAGCAATACTCAAAGTTAGCTAGGTTCCAAAACCAAAAAATAATGACTTCCAAAATTTTGAAGTGAACTTGGCATATTTGTCTGATATTATATTTTTAGGTACTCTATGCAATCTAAATATTTGTTTCATGAACATCTAAGATTTATTAATTGCCTTACTAGTAGATTTAATATCTATAAAGTGATCTATATTTCTCAACTTATCCACTACTTCCATGATAGCATAGTGTTGCCTAGTTGTCTTAGGCAATCCAATGATGAATCCCAGAGAAATACTTTCCCACTTGAACTCTAGAATTGGATATGGTTGCAACAAGCCCACTAGATGCTTTCATTCTACCTTTACTTGCTAGCATTCCAAACACTTAACAATGTATTTTGCAATGTGCTTCTTCATTTTTGGTCGATAATTTGTTTTCTTTATGGTTGTTGTCATCTTTTGGTAACTTGGATGACTTTATTAAGGTCTCCAGTGGAACTCATCCATGACCAAATTCCTCAAATTATTTTTATTGGGTACACATTTTCTATTTTTAAACAATAGTATGTCATAATCATTGAGCTACCCTAACTTATGCTTACAAATCCATTTGGTTTCTTCTGCCAACACTTCTTCACATATTAGTAATGTTCATCGTTAATAAAACCATCATTAATTCTTTCTTTGAAGTTAAGTCAAACATGTGTGCTCAAAGTTTCTAGGTGAATCTCTTTCAAACTCTTGTTGAGTGCATTCTTTATTTTATTTTCCTTTGATGTGTTCAATATCAAAACCAAACTCAATAATCAAATTCAACCATTTAGATTTTATGGCATTTATATTACGTTGATCAAATAGATATTTCAGTCCACCATGATTTATCATCAATGCAAACTTACTTCCTAATAAGAAATATCTCCACACTTTTAATGGATGCACAATGGTTGCCAAATCTAAGTCACGAGTGACATAATTCATTTTATCATCATTCAAATTCCTGGATTTATATCAGAATACATGTCCTTCTTGCATTAGGACTCTATAAAGTCCCTCCTTACAAGCATCACTACAAACAAAAAAATATTTTTCTAGATCAACTATTCTCAGGATAGGTGCACAAGTGAGTAATGGCTTCAACTATTCAAAACTAGTGGTGCATTCAAGAGTCCATTTAAATTTTACTCCTCTTATTTGTAGGGTAGTAATAGGATTCCCAATCTTTGAGAATTTATGAATGAACATTTGATAGTAACTATGGAATCCCATGAAGAATCTGACCTCTGCAAAAATTCGAGGAGTTAGCCACTTCATTATATCCTTGATATTATCTAGGTCTACATCCATGCCTTCTTTTGAAATAACATGTGAGTAGTGAACATAGGTTTCAAAAAATTCACACTCACTAAGTTTTGCATATAACTTATGCTCCCTTAGCAGTTACAAAACTTCTCTCAAATGGTCTTCATGCTCTTCTTTATTCTTTGAATTGATAAAAATGTCACCCACAAAAACCAATACAAATTTATCTAGGTAAGGCATAATAACTTTATTCTTCATGCACATAAAGGTTGTTGGGGCATTTGTAAGCTCGAAGGGAACGAATGTCAAAATCATAATGGCCATACCTCATCCGAAACGGAATTTTGTGAATGTCCTTATCTATCAAATTTAAGGGGCAAACACTGCATGTCTCCTATGGTCCACAAATATAGGTGGTTTGTCAGCTTACTTGACAAGATTTGAGCTATTTATCAACCTTCTTTAGAAAGCACTCAAAGTTTTATCAATCCTTTCAACAAGCACCCTATGAATGCTGTCATGCCTAGTGGGTTCTCAGCCTTGATGGAAAGCACTAAGGGGTTTATCATTTTCTTGAGTAAGCCCTCAATGGTTTATCAACCACACAACAAGAATCTTCACCCTTTGTTCTCCTTCGAGCCTTCCAGTGACTTCTCCAAGCTAGGACACTCATAATCCATAGATTCACATCTTTCACCCAGGGAATTCCATTCCCTCAACCTCACTCTGCTTCTCCAGTGATCAACATGCACTCAGGACATTCGTTCCTCTAACTTCTTCCTCCTTCATTTGTGAAAAAACCACCCAATTCCATTATTTCCATTTTTTTCTTGTGTCACCCTTCCTTCACAATGCTAGTTGTGTTCCCCCAAAATGCTATCATATTTGTAGGCATGGGAAACATGGGAGTTTCTTTGAAATCCTCTTACTAGCTATTGGGTGAGACATGTGGGTGGTTATGCCAACTTGACACCACTCAACCCTGCCCATCAAATCATGGATTCGTGTCCCCTTGTCTATCAGTTCCAACCAAACAAAACTTTATTTATATTTTTATAACACATTCCAAAAAATTGGGGGTATCACATCCTTTGTATGATCCAATTCCATTTGTGAACATGATGGGTCAATATTGGAAAAAAAAAAGTGTTTATGATATTATTCAAGGGCCAACATTGCTAGAATCTTTCTAGGAATGGAAAGAACATTCTCCACCACCACTTGAGCAACTTGCTGGACAATGGTCTCAATTAAATTACACTAATTACTATATTCATAATCAAATATTGGATTATGGTGTGGAGGAAAGAATAAATTTACATAAATAGCCTCCATTTATGACTTAAGAGGGAGGAGGATGCTTGGGAAAAGTATCCAATCTTCATCTCTAAATATCACTCTCAGTGTTATCCATGTTATCAATATTATAATTAGGAGATTGTAGAAAGTAACAATGAGGATGACTGAAAAATATGGATATAGATGATAGTGGCAAATATTAAGCGCCATGTAGTAAGCCATTGAATTACTTATTTTACATTTTTTCCATTGGAAAAGAATAAGGTGATATCCAATGGATAGGATAGAAAGTCAGTAAGTCAATGATTCACTAACTACATGGTGCTTGTTAACACCTAATCATCAGGATTGGGTGAATAAGTGTAACTGATGTAAATAAATAGTGGAGAATATGAAGAGTCACCGAGAGATGAAATGAATAGTCTCTCCCTCATGTATATAATAAAGACCAATCTAAATGAATATGACGAATTGATTCTGAGGAGTTATTGCCTAGTCTGACATGGTATTAGAGACAACGACATTTTGGCCTCCACATGCTTTGTAACTCCCTTTTATGCCTATGTTATTCCTTTCATAAAAATGCTACTCCTGTCTCTGCTCCACCTCCTATTTACTATTATTACTCCTATCGCTGCTCCACATGCTATTCACTTTCATTATTCTCTACTACGCAGGTACCAGAGCATACAAAACGCTCATGGTGCATTTTGCTCATTTTGTTTATGTCATTGACATTCAGCGTTACTGTTACTGTTAGAAATGATATTCGTTTTTCCAACCAGCTTAGAATAAATTGTCACGTTGGTCATGTTGAAATATTTAACAACACCTATGTTTGAGTCCCCTGCCTCCTTTCGGATGTCAAAATCTGTGAATACTTTCTGCCCCTGAACATAAACATCAAAAACACGTCTTCCAACACTCTTCCAACTATTTGTATTTCCAATTTGTATCTCTGCAAAATGTAGTTTTACTGTATATGGTCTGTTCTCGAGTCCTAACCATAGTATCAAAATGAGTTGGGAGATAAGCGTGTTGTCTGATACAATTTTGAGTTTAATGTCTTTGTAAATTGAGACTGATTGCTTGTTGTATAAGTTACATTACTGCTACCCATAAAACGTCCAGCATAACTCACTCCCACTTCTATGCATTGCTGACATAAAATTATGTATTATCAAGTGATTCGCTGTCCGACTCAAAAGCATCTCTGATAGCAAAAATCTTCTGTCTGCCTCCACAATTTATAGCAAAGCGAGAATCTGTAGAAGGAGGAGCCAAAATGTGAGCTTTTGTGGGTCATTTTTCCAAAAGAATTCAGAGTTGGAGAGATGCTCTATCTCATGTTGCAATTATAAGTGGCTTGGAGTGGGAGGCATTGAATGAGGAACTCTTGCATAAGGTCGTCAAGGATGTGTTGAAATTCTATAAGCCCGAGTTCGTAACTGGTCAATGTCTTCATTCATTTTTCCCGAGATTGCCCAAGAGTGTGGTATCATTGTTGTAAGCCTGCTCCGTTGATGGTTTTAATACACTGTTTTTTTACATCATTTTAATACATGTGCGCTACCTCTATTGTGTAATACTGCGCTGCCATACACATTTAGCTCTCTCCACCAGTCGCCATACCTTGAATGATGCATTGAATGTTGTTGAATGCACAATACACTGCCCTCCTGGTTTGTTGTGTTAAAATATTTGAACATGTTGAATATTGTGTTGAATCTAAATTGCGGTAGCCATTGAAGCAGTTCTTGAGCAGATCGTGTGTTGGTGCACCATTCACACCCATTCCATATGATGTTGTTAATGATTTGAAGGGTGGATACTAAGGTTTTAGAAAAGTAACTTGGTTTGGATTGCATAAGTTTTGTGCGCTAGTCAAAGTTGGCAGTGCATTGTATGGAGATTGTGAATGGTGCGTTGAACAATCTAGTTAGTGTATTGTGTGTGTGTTTGTAATGGTGAATGCCGAATGATGCTACAATAACCATATGCGTTGAGCTCTTGTAAAAATCTATTAATGTGTTGGTTGGGATATAAAATATTATTTATATTTTGATGATTTTGTACACAAGAACTTGACCTATGATTTTTTTTGGGCCCCTGCAATTTCTGTCACGATTTTGTGCCCCTATTTTGTAAGATATTTCAGCTTATTTCTTGGTTGTCATAAGAATTCAGAATATTGCTACTATAGTGCAATTTTTTGCCAGCAGAAGTATTTTTACAACACTCAGAGTTTTCAATGTGTTCAATCATATCTTCTTCTGAAAAGGTTGTGTACCTTGCTCATAAAGAAAAGAATCTTGCCCAAGATTCTTCCAGAGGAAGATATTTCAGAGGCAAGGGGGGCAGACACTCTCAAGGAGAAAAGTCAGATTTGCACTGCATATGCTGCAAAAGAAATGGATCACATGATGCCTCCACATGCAAGTTACCTTGGGACGAAATTGAGCAGCAAAGAAACCAACCCAAAGGTAAAACTAATGACACAGATAAAGGTAAAGCACCTGAATCCACTCATTATGTTGTGGCACAATGTAATATTGGAGTAAATGAGGACTTATTTAATGCTTCACATGCTTCTTGGAGAAATGATTTGTTGCTTGATTCAGAAGCAACTTGCCACGTGACTCACAGAAAAGAGTTTTTTGTAGAATTTACTAACAATGTTGATGGAGCAGTATACTTTGTAGACCAATGAAAAATCAAGCCATCAGGGCTTGGTACAATCAGGTTCAAATTGCCTGGTCTTCTAGACTTTCTTCTTCATCATGTTCTATATCTCCCACAGCTGAAGAGAAACTTGCTTTCCTTGGTCCACATCCGCCAACAAGGTCACTCCATTCACATGTTTGATGCAAGCTTGAGGTGAGAAAAGCATCTGACCACTCACTTGCCATGAGGGGGATAGAAGAAGAAAGGCTTCTCAAGCTGCAGGGTACCTCTGCTCATGCACAACATTTCTAATACAACTCTCATTATGAAGAGGGTACACATCCATCAAGTTTATTATGGCATGCTAGATTTGGAAATTTTAACTATGATAGCCTTAGCTTGTTGAAGAAAAATGGTGTTGCTATTTTGCCTACAATTCCTAGGAAACTTAAGCAATGTGATGCTTGTATTCTAGGAAAGCATAACAAATAGTCTTTCATGATTCACATTCAAGAGCACATAGAAAACTTGAGCTCATTCATTCAGATTTATGTGGTCCAATTCGTGCTCCTTCTACAAATGGAAACAAATATATGATGACATTTATTGATGACTACACCAGAATGTGTTGGGTTTATTTATTGAAGAACAAATTTGTTGCTTTTCAAACATTCAAGAACTTTCATAAATGGATTGAAAATGATGCACAATCTAATATTGGCTCTATTCACAATGATAATGAAAAAGAATACACTTCAAATGAATTTGAAAACTATCTTCGCCAACATGGGATCAAATATCAAACAATTGTGCCTTATAATCCCCAACAGAACGGTGTAGCTAAAAGAATGAATAGGACAATCTTAAATATGGTGCGCTCCATGATGTTTTTCAAAGGTGTAAAATTGATGTTTTGGGCTAATGCAGTTCTATGTGTTGTATATATAAAGAATAGATGTCCATCTATTTCTATTAGAAACAAGACTCCCTATGAAATGTGGTATGGGCACATTCCTTATGTAAAGCATCTCGGGGTCTTTGGTTCCACCTATTATGCCTTCATACCAAAGGTACATAGAAACAAACTTGGTGCAAGAAGTCGTAAGTGTATCTTCTTGCGGTATTCAAACACCTCCAAAGCATACCGTCTCTATGATGAAGTTAATAAAAAGTTTGTTGTATCTAGAGATGTAATTTTTCTTGAATCATCCAAAACTAACAATGTTGTTAAGCGAAAACTTGATCGCTTAGATAGATTCACAAATGCAAAATCATTTCAAGAATTTGATAATTAGATTCCACATCTTGAAGGGGGGATTCCTATACTAAATCAACCTGTGGAATCTTATTCTGAAGAACACTCTCCCCCACATGAAACTCCAACAATGGATGATACTTTAAGTGATGTGATTGATAGAACTGGGAGACTCAATTTTGATTCAGTCCCAACTCAATCAACAGAGTAGCCTGGACCATCTGAGAAAGGTTCGCCAAAGTGGCTGACAAAGACACTTGAAAGTGTTCATCCTGATGAGGTTGGAAAGGTAGGAAATAGAAATACAAACCGGCAAAATGGAGGCAATGTAGATGACTTTGATTCACCTATTGATATGGATGTTTCTTATGATTGTGAATTGAATTTATCTATAGATTTCGAACCAACTTCCTTCAAAGAAGTTGCTTCTCATGATGAATGGAAAGAAGTGATGCAAGAGGAGTATGATGCCCTAATAAAGAATGGCACTTGGAAGCTGGTTGATCGTCCATTAGGAACCAAACCAATTGGATGCAAGTGGGTCTATAAGAACAAGTATAAAGAAGATGGATCACTTGACAAGAACAAAGCCATGCTTGTGGCAAAAGGTTTTGCACAGAAAGAAAGGGTCGATTATGAGGAGACTTTTCCCCCACAACAAAATGGGATACCATTCGCACACTCTTTGCCCTAAAAGCTCAGCACAGTTGGAAAGTCCATCAAATGGATGTAAAAACTGCTTTCTTGAATGGAGATCTAAAAGAAAATGTTTTTATGTCCCAGCCTGAAGGATTTGCTGTGAAATGACATGAACATAAAGTATGCAAACTTGTGAAATCCTTGTATGGCCTCAAATAAGCACCGCGAGCCTGGTATGAAAAGCTAACTAAGCATCTTTTGAAAGTCAATTTCAAACATTATGATCTTGATGATGCAACTTTATTTGTCAAGAAAGTTGGCAAAATAGTTGTATATCTTGTGGTATATGTAGTTGATATTTTGATGACAAGGAACAATGAAAGCTACATTGCATCCATAAAGAAGGAATTGAGGAAAGGTTTTGAAATGGCTGATTTGGGCTATGTTCATTACTATCTTGGTATTGAAGTAACTCAACATCTAAAGTCCATATTTCTTTCTCAAAAGAAGTACATTGGAGATTTGTTGAACAGGTTTGGCATGACAGAATGCAATCCTCTTACTACTTCAATGGAACAAAACTCAAAGCTCACATCCATTGAAGGAAAAGAATTTGAGGATGCAACAAGGTATAGACAACTTATAGGAAGTATCAACTATATAACTACTACCAGACTAGACATTTCGTTTGCTATTGGAATCCTCCCCAGGTTTATGAAAAATCCTTCTGAGGGAAATTGGTTTGCTACAAAAAGAATTCTAAGGTACTTGAAGGGAACTCAAGACTTTGGAATCAAGTATACACAGGTGGACAACATCAGCTTGATTGGATACTCTGATTCAGATTTCGAAGGAGACAAAGAAACTGGGGTATCTACTTTAGGTTATGCTATGAGTCTTGGATCAGGAGCTGTCTCCTGGAGATCATGCAAACAATTAGTTCCAATAGATTCCACAATAGAAGAGAAATATGTGGCAGCAGCTGAGGCAACAAAAGAAATTGTGTGGCTCATGAAAGTTCTTGAAGATTTGCAGGTAAAACAAGTACAATCGACTCCACTCATGATTGAAAATACCTTAGCAATAAAGTTGGCCAAGAACCCAAAGTTCCATGATCGAACAAAGCACATCAATACTAAATATCATCTGATTCGACATCATGTTGAGGCCAAAACAATTAATCTCTGCCATTGTTCCATTAATGAGAAAATTGTAGACATCTTCACCAAAGCACTTGGAAGAGAAAAGCTTGAAAGATTTAGAACGATGCTTGGACTCACCAACATCCCTTCAGATTAAGGGGGGAATGTTGACACCTAATCATCAGGATTGGGTGAATAAGTGTAACTGATGTAAATAAATAATGGAAAATATGAAGAGTCACCAGGAGATGAAATGAACAGTCTCTCCCTCTTGTATATAATAAAGACCAACCCGAATGAATATAATGAATTGATTCTGAGGTTTTACTGCCTGGTCTAACAATGCTTAATATTTTCTAGCTCACTACATGATTCATAATATTTTCTAGGAGCAATGCTAATGCTTGTCTCCATCACTAGGACTTTACAAGAGAAAAACAATGGAAAGCAATGTATAATGTTAATTTTTTCAACTTGCGGTGAAGATGTAAAATCACCATCAAATGGTGAAGAAAAATAAAGCACCTAAGCTTAAACGTGAAGGTGAGGAATTCACTCACAATTTCAATTCTTCTACTCCCTTCATTGGTTTTTTCATCACCCCATAATATACATCATAATCCATGTAATGGAACTCAAGATATTCAATGGAAAATACTTCCTTGACACGGGAAAGGGATTGGTTTCAAAGAATATGTTTGAGCAATGTAACTCAAGATATGTTGTGGAAAATACTTCCTTGATCCCAGAAAGGGATTGATTTCAAAAAATAAGTTTGTAGTGGAAAAAATAGACATTTGAACCAAAGCACATGATACAATGATTTCAATGTGCCATGCTATTGATGGTGTTGGATATCTGTCAACGAAGGGGTCTCTCGAATGTGAAGTCCTAATTAGACCTCACATCATTTGGTGTAGGAGCCCCATCCATAATATCGACCCAGTTTCCATATATCTCAAAGATATGCCTTGGCTATAATTGTCAACACGAGAGAGGGATGCAATGTTGTCTTAGAAAAGAAATAAGGTGTGTTGAGTGAGTGTTCAGTTGTAAATGTGTCAAGGTTCTTCTACTACAGAGAGGGGAGAAAAGTGAGCCTCTAAGTGAGAGGTAGTAGTACCACCCAAGAAGAGACACACATGAATTGGAAGGATCTGTCTAAAATCCAGTGGAATAGTCCACAGATGATGCGACGATCATTACAACCAACAAATGAAGAAAGATCTATCTAATATCCTACAGAATAGTCCACAAGGATGGGACAACAATAAAAACCATTAAAACACATTCTCAATAAGATAAGTACTAAAATAACCGAAATAGTTCAACTATCTTAGCACATGTGACAAAAAACATGAAATACAAACATCCAAATAATAGTATTACCAACATTGATAATCCATGCATGAAGAACGTGTTGCCCTTGAAGGCTTCTATTATTAAGTAAAAGTTCCAAGACATATATTTAAAATTTATATGACTAACTCCAGTAGTGGAACATTGGAGCCACTCCTTGCTCCTCAAATAACTAGCTTATCTCTCTAATGCTTTGCGGGAGGAGCCAAGGTGAAAAATTCCTTTGCTCATACAATGAGGGAGTATATATAACCAACAATTACTCTTGGACTACCCTCATGATTGTTTGACTTCCTATGACTTTTCAACTTACATGAATATTTAAATTACATGTATGTCCTTTGGACTTCCGCATTACAATACATTCGAATGCAATATACATGATCCACAATAGTTATGTGGCATATGACCACTCATGACATGACATGCCATGGCACTACTGACATGGGCTACTTGATGATGTGGCAATGTCAAGTCATTGTTGTTGCTAAGTGTTGGATTTATTCTTGATGATGCTCCCTTCACCTCCGCATGGCCTCGAGATGTAGAACCTTCAATGATCTTCAGTCAAGTTGGATAGTGGTTCCAAACTTGTGTCCCTTCACTTTCTCTTGATTGATCAACTTGACAGTTCAGCTACAAGAGAGTATTTTTGCATGCTTCCCTCATTCTTCTCCTTCTCCATCATATTTCCATGACATGATAGAGTACCTATTGCTACACTTCACTCATGATGACATGACGTCAATCTGAAAACTCCTTGGTCTAAGACGATGCATTTTGTTTCACCAACTGAGCCCTAAACATGTGACATTATGGAAAGAGAGATTCTGTGACTGCACAGTGCACATTTCTAGCAATGAGGGGAGAAGGTTTAGCTCTAAAACTATGCAATGTGCAGCTCAGGGAGGCCTGAAGGATAACACTGCACAATTTCCAGAGCTAGTGGTGTGAGGCTGAGGGAATGGACACTAGGAGAGAAAACTGCACAATTTTAGGAATCAAGGGAGATTGGGCTTCTATGCAATTCAAGTACTCAGGGGATGAGCATGAGGCTTGAGGATGTGAAGTGTGCAGTTAAAATTAGGGTGGAGGAAAACATTGCGTAATTATGGATGTCAAGGCTAAGACTTGGGCACAAAAAATGCACAGTGCAATAGCTGTGGGAGACAAGAACTACACATTATGTAGTGTCAAACAACAAGGTTACAACTAGAGGGTTGAGACTACATAGTGCGCAACTCAAGACAGGCTCAAAGAGGTTAGGTTGTTATATTAAGAAGTTTTTTTTAAAAGTGGTAAGTGTGGGATCAATGAGATAGGTGATAAACTATGATGAACCTTGACTGTGATCATGACTTAGACTACATTGATCACATGAAAACATATATCATATGAACACATGCACAAAATATCTCCCTCTGTGTGACTGATTTATGACAAGATATGACAAGTGAGGAACTTAAGATAGAATTTGGGTTGACTGTGACGACACTTCTGCGAAAGTGCTCAGGAATTTGTGTATGGGTGCGAGAAATGTTTACATAGTTAGAAAAATTCATATACACAAAGAAATACCTTTGAAACCATCCGAATATGCTTGCAAACATTGCTCTGATACCATGTAGAAAATCCTATAGATTCATAAGCTCATGAAATTTACTAAAGCATAAGACAACAATCTACTTCTACTTTCAACCAGCGGAAGCCAATAGATCGATGAAAATAATAATTGACAAGAGGAATATAATCAAATAAACATGACACAATATTTATCTACAGAAATCCACAGCTCAAAACCTTGCTATCTATATTGCATATATTAAAAATGCAAGATGATAATACAATGCTTGTTCTCACAAGAACAATCCCATAACTCAGTATTTCAACCCTCGGCTCACAGGCAAGCTCTTGGCCAACACTTCGCCAATTCTGCAGCTCTCCAAGGCTGTATTTTATTGCGCAATTCATATGGTTGAATAGCCCATATTAATGGGATTCCAGTGCACCCAAAACTGCGCAATCAACACTAGGTTCAATTCATCATTGCATGCATGATCTATACAACTCAGTAGATCATACAATTGATAGTACACTATCCCTGCACTCTAGTCTCAACTGGGTCTTTCTCATAATCAAAATGCATGAGTTTCTGATGAGGGAATCCTCAATTAACTGGAGTAGCACTAGTGAATGCATTAGTGCATCAATTGACTGTTAACCCTCTATTAGTTCCACAAATAGTTTGGAACTAATTTAACTGAGAATAACTCAGTAAACTGAGCCATTTAATTACAATGCACAATTGAACTTATATTGGACCCCTAAAATATAGGGAGAACATATACATGACTTCATAAAGACTTCCAACTCAAAATTCCTAAGATAATTAAGTTAATTAAACTTAATTAACTATTTACAAGTTGCTATGAGAATAGAATTCGATTTTAATTCTCAGTTTAATTCAAGGATAAATTAAACTGGAATTTATTGTTTCCATTTCTCAACAAAATAGAGGTTTGTTCGCTACTCGCACACACACTTCATGAATACCCATTTCTATGGTGTTTCATGCTCCCTCCTAATTGCATGCACTCATTCAAAACAGATCAGTGATCTAATAGAATCTGCTTTTCATCATTTTGATCCCGAAGAACTTGTTAAGAAAATGTTACAACAATGTAAGGCCTCACACGAATCTCTACCAAATTTTGGCATCACTTCCGTAATCTCTCTTTTGAAGCTCTGAAAAGTCAGATGAAATTCCAATATCTTTGGGAGAGATACAAGTATGCCTGTATCAAATCGCTATGTCCCAAAAGGAAGAAAAATCTCAAACCGCGCTCAACATACTTCGGTGATGGAGCTACGTAATCACAATTAGACACAATATCTATCACAAGTGACTATCTGCCTTTCCTCATCAAACACCTCCACCCCTGTAGAGTGATGTGGGAGAGCATGCACACAAGTTCGTTCAACTGCCACATCCTCCCACCCTCACTACTCTCAATTTCTGCACAAATTTGGTTGGGAATCCCATGGGTTGTCGCATGCGCTTTTTACCTCAACCTCTATCTCCACGTTCTGTTGATCCTTTGGATTGTACTATCTTATGCTCTTCCATTCTGGACTCCATACTTGTTGTGAATGAGGATCAAGTCATCGACAAAGTTGATGTTCCACAACCAACCTGCGCTGTCATTTATGATGACTATGACTGGGGATCTGAACATGAACTAACGGTGAAGGATGACCTCCTTCTTTCCACGCCTCCTCCACTTTTTTCTGACATCTTTGGTGATTCTACTATCTCTAATGTTCCTTGTGTAAATCCATCCATGGACGTATCTACTTCCAATCATTCGCAGAACACACCCGATGTCATTCCATCGTTTGATAGCGAAGAGGATAAATATTTCATTGAGAATGCACTTGATATTTCATCTATTTTTTTTGGAAACTCAGATGATGAACATTCTTGCTTCTCATCTACCCCTCTATATGATTCATCAGACCATGAGCATGTTGATGAACTCATATGATCGTAACTATCATGATCTCTTTTCTCTTGTAGTTGATCACGATGTTGATTCAATCATTGTTTATCTCTCAAATCCACCTATTTATGATGATCTATCCATCGATGAAGTCGATATATCGTAGGTTGTTGAGGCATTTCAACCTGAGATGATGGTTATGTCTGGCCCTCATTGTCCTAAGGTTGGTTTCACTTCCAATCAGGAAATTATTCAACTACCCAAGGCTCCTCATCAATCATCTGTATGCACTGAAGATCAATCCAATACATAGGTTTTTCTTCCTCCACTTGAATCACATGATCCCATCGCTCATCCATTGGAGGAATCACACACAACAAGCACACTTGCAAGGTGTAAGTTGTCTCTCTTTCTCATGTTTGCTTGTCTGTCACAGTCAAGAGAGTGTGCATGCTTGATCCAGGAGGATCCATCGATCTAATTATACATACGTTCAAAGTGTCGTCATCAGTGTTCATGGGTGTTGTTCAGTGTCATCGTCACTTTAGTTCAGCTTCGACAGATCGACAGTGTTGGTTATGATCAGGTTGTGCAGGTAATGCTCGTAGTAATGTTCATGGCATTCAGTTGATGTGGTATTGTACCTGGTTGTCGACTTATGTTCATCGTCAGTTCCACCAGGATTGGTCGACAACATGTGTTTTGTCATTCGACTTTGCAGGTTTTATATGTCAACATCAGTGTCATCCATGGCATAGATTCATCGTCTGAGTTGTCGTTGCAAAGACAGTTGGAGTCAACGATATGCATGGGTTATTGTCGTGGCAGAGGATCGATATCGTCATTTGTTGACGATAGGCATGGGTTATTTTCATCATGTGATGAATTTTGTGAATGTCGCATTGTGAAAAAATTGTACACATGGGTTTTTAAAAATAAATCCTAATCTATGTACAAACCCTAAAACTATGCCTAAATTTTTCAAACCCTAAATCCTATGCTAAACATCAAAACCTAGCCTAAAAGCTATGCTAATACATTAAAAACTAAGCTATAAACCTAAGCTAAACCAATGAAATGCTAATACATTGAAAAACTATTTATTAATACATTAAACCCTAATCCTAATGCTCTTGGCCTATTTTGTATGTTTAAACATTGTAAATAAACAAATACAATATAACAATCCCTAATCGTAATCGCAACGGAATTGTTAGCATACGACCATGCGTTATAAACCATGGATTGACATCAAATGATGGTTAGCTTGGTAACCGCGTCGGAGGTCCTAACCGTTCATATGAATGCTGTAGGGAAGGCCGTCGGGGTTGTATGGACTGCAAGCTCCAAAACCGCAACCACAACCGCAATACATGTGAATAGCAATGTGTCACTGTGTAGTTCAGGGAACTGTCAATGGAACCACCATCGCGCTGACCACAGAATTTGCCCCACTCACATGAGCTGTCTAACCATTTTCCGTGCGTTTAGCTAACCACTTGTGGTCGGTGGGCTAAACTAATGTTTATATTTGGGTTTTTATGAATTAATATTTTCAATTAATTTGAGGACCTTAATAAACACTAAGGTGTTCCCCTGAGGTGGCTAAAATCAAACCAACTCAACCTTCAAGTTAGCTTATTCATCCTAATTTGAGTCAAAGAATTTTTAATGTGCTTGCAGGCCTATAAAAGGCAGATTTGCTCATTGAGGAAGAGGAGAGTGGTTTTCAGCTTTTGTATGCAAGTTCTGGTGGGATAGAGGCGATTTTGTTTTTAGTTTTTTGGGAGCATCCAGAGTTGGATTTGGAAACCGTAAGTGGAGTTGGAAATTTGGTTCAGAGAGCTATCTGATGATAGAGGTCAGAATTGCCTAGGTGAAAAATTTATTTTGACTAAATCACTGTGTAATTGACACTTTCTTCTCATTCCTAATAAAACGGTCGCCCATCTTGAAAGCGGACCCAGAGATGTAGTCCATTAGGGAAGAACTCCATAATCAAAATTGTTGTTTGGTATAACTGTGTTTTTGTTGTTTATATTTTTGTTTTGCATCTTAATCATGGTTTATCAGCTATCGTAAAGTGATCAATTCAAGCAATTTTCCTTGATTTCTGTGCTTTTAGTTAACATTCAACTCATTAATGGCTAATCAATTCTACATTAGTTATTAATATATGGTCATTTTAGATCATATAATTTGGTATCAGAGCAGGATTCACTTGTATAATGTGCAACCAGGTCAAACTCGCAACGAGGCGAAGGAATTCTTGAGCAGATCGATCCAGAGATTGGAAAGCGATGAGTCGTTTAGAAATCGACCATGTCAGGACCAGATGCAGGTGAAAAAACTGAGACTAAGACGAGCGAAGAGAAGTTTCAGCTGGCGTTCTTAACTGTGCAGCAGATGTTGGGAGAATTGTACAAAGACAAGAACGCGAGAGATGCTTCTTCTTCAAAGGCATCAAAGAAGGACAAAGGTAAAGGCAAGGCTGATAAACCTCCTTCAACTCCATCATCTCCATCATCCTCTTCTTTTTATTTTTATTCCAGTCCAGAATCTAAAATGGAAAATAAACCTAAGAAAAAACCTCTTTTGAAACTTGATGTTAAATTTGAGTTACCTGTTTATGATGGCGAAATGAATCCTGAAAAGTTAGATAATTGGATAAAGAAGTTAGAAGTGTATTGTCACATTCAAAACATTTCTCAAGATAAAACTAAAATTTAGTTAGCTAAACTGAGAATGGCGGGAACAATTCTAATCTGGCAGGAAAGCAAAACTCAGTTAGATGTAAAGCGTAAAGGAAAAGTCATCTCTTCATGGTATAAGTTTTTGAAAGCTCTTAGGAAAGAGTTCTATCCTTTAGGTTACATGTGGCAAGCTGTTATTGATTGGCAGCATCCAAGGCAAGGTAAAGGGAAGAGTGTTCAGGAGCTTACTCACGAGTTCAAAAAGAAAGAATTGGCGTTTGGTATTTCATTGGATACATGTGAAAATTTGTTAAAATACATCGACAATTTACATTCATATTTGTAGCATACTTTATTGATGTTTATTCTTGATGATTTTGATGAGGTGTGTGCTCAGGCCATACATATTGAATCAGATAGCAGACCATTCATGTTTTCATATCAGTCATCCAAAGAGTTGGAAACCAGAAATTCCAGTGACAGTAAGGGGAAGAACAATTTGAAGAGAAAGAAATCAGTGATCGTTCAGAAGGAAAGACCTACTTTTTCTCATTGCTAGAGAATCGGTCATGGTGAATCGAAGTGCTGGAAACTTCATCCAGAACTTAAGCCCAAAAAGTTCCTTAAGGTGAAGGATGAAAAGAAGGCCATTACAGCAGTCTAGCAAGATCTAGGTTCAGATTCAGGTGATGAAAGGAGGATAATCACCATGGTTACGATAGGTAAAACTTCTAATACTGGTTCAAGTTCGAAAAATAATGTATCTTCTTCAAACATAAATCCTCCACATGAGGATAAAAGAGTTGAACTCTTCCACATAAGGATAACTTCTAAGAATACAAATATTGACACAATGTTTGACAGTGGATCGCAGGCAAATTTAATATCTGAACATATAGTTAATCAATTGGGATTGGAAACACAGAATCATCCAAGATCATACCCATTAGGTTGGATTAATAAATCAACTCAGATACATGTCACAAAGTAGTGTCGGTTAAAATTTGCAATTACATATATGTACATTGATGAAGTGGAGTTAGATGTGGTCCCAATAGACATATGTGGAGTTGTCATAGGAAGTCCTTATCTTTATTATAGAGATGTTGTGTTTTAGAGAAGAGAACATAAATATCACCTAAAGAAAGAAGGGGTTGAATTTATTGTTTGGGCACATAATGTCAAATCAAACTTGGATTCAATTGTTACAAATCAGGTTAAGTAGTTAATAAGTTCAAGTAAATATGTACTCATGTTTATTAAGGAACAACATAAGGTTGATTGTTCGAGATGCGAGATCCAGTTTATAAATCAATTGGTCAAGGTAGTTAATTATTTTCCAAGAAATCTTATTCATAAACAGGATAAGCAACATGAGATACATTTAATGTCCTATGAACATATTCCTAAAGACAAAATGAATCTGAATTCATTCATTCAACTAAAAACTAGAAACTATCATCATCAGCAATGTATTGTAGGGAATGGTATATGTAAGTCTAATCAGAGACTTGTTTCAGATGGTATGTTTATTTTTAGTTTCAAGGGTGCAGGTCAGTATTGGGGAAAGTCAGCGTTACATTTCTTTGGTAATGCATCATTATTTCATGCTTTAAAAAGTAATGAAGCCTCTTTTCAAGCCGAGAGGAAGTCTACAAGTTTTCATGACAAAGCATTTTTGAAAGCAGATCTAAAGTTTCCTTATCATGATTTGAAAACTAATGCATTAAGTGAAAGTGTTAGTCAATGGAAATATCAGGTAATAGATGAAGAAATAGTGATTCAAGTAAATCAACAATTACTTAGATACTTTCAAAATCAAACTAAGTTACAACTGTCTTTACATCACAGTTGGATGAACTTTGTGCAGCAAGTTCACTTAGTAATCAGTCAAAAGGAAAGTAAATCAAGTCAAGTAATTGATATGAAGTCAAAATCAAAGGAGTCTTTGAATATTTTAGTTATTTTGGAAAGTAGATTGTTAATACCCATCAAATGTATTAGACAAAGTTCTACAAATACTGTTTTCAAAGATGTTTTTAAATCACAAACTCATGATTCTTCATGGAAAGAATTCAATTTCCATGTTGATAAAAGGTTGTTTTCTCATTGTTGCAAGTTGTTCATACTGCGGATGGAAGAAACTGGTCACCGAATCAAAAGGTATCATCGTCAACATCATTAGTGTCATCACATGCAGGTGATTAATCAAATGTATTGGTACATCGTTAGGTCAAGGTGGAAAGGGAGGGAGTTCTACCCTCATCGACTAAATGTTTAGTCAAACTTTTGTGGTCCAAAAGCTTTCAAGTGGAGAGGAATGATCTAGGACGATCCATTGATCCAATTGTACAGATGTTAAAAGTGTCGTCATCAGTGTTCATGGGTGTCATTCAGTGTTGTCGTTGCTTTAGTTCATTTTTGATAGATCGACAATGTTGGTCATGATTAGGTTGTGCAGGTAATGTTCGTAGTAATTTTCATCGCATTCAGTTGATGTGGTATTGTACCTGGTTGTCGACTTATGTTCATCGACAGTTCTGCTAGGATTGGTTGACGACATGTGTTTTGTCGTTTGACTTTGCAAGATTGATGTGTCGACATCAGTGTCATCCATGGCATAGATTCATTGTCCGAGTTGTCATTGCAAAGAGAACTAGAGTCAACGATGTGCGTGGGTTGTCGTCGTGGCAGAGGATCGATATCATTGTTTGTCAATGATAGGCATGGGTTATTGTCATTGTGTGACGAATTTCACGAATGTCGCATTGTGACAGAATTGTACACATGGGTTTTTAAAAATAAATCCTAATCTATGTACAAACCCTAAAACTAAGCCTAAATTCTTCAAACCCTAAATCCTATGCTAAACATCAAAACATAGCCTAAAAGCTATGCTAATACATTAAAAACTAAGCTATAAACCCAAGCTAAACCAATCAAACCCTAATACATTGAAAAACTATGTATTAATACATTAAACCCTAATCCTAATGCTCTCGACCTATTTTGTATGTTTAAACATTGTAAATAAACAAATACAATATAACAGTCCCTAATCGCAACCACAGCGGGACTATTAGCATATGACTATGCATTATAAACTGTGGGTTGACATCAAATGATGGTCAGCTTGGTAACCACATCAGATGTTATAACCATTCATATAAACACTACAAGGAAGACCGTCGGGGTTTTATAGACTGCGGGCTCCAAAACCGCAATCGCAACCGCAATACATGTGAATGGCAATGTGTCACCGCGCAGTTCGGGGAATTGTCAACAGAACCATCGGCGCACTGACCACAGATGTTTCCCCGCTCACATGACCTGTCTAACCATTTTCCGTGTGGTTAGATAACCACTTGTGGTCGGCGGGCTAAACTAATGTTTATATTTCGGTTTTTATGAATTAAATTGGTTTTCAATTAATTCAAGGACCTTAACAAACCTTAAGGTGTTCCCTTGAGGTGGCTAAAATTAAACCAACTCAAACTTCAAGTCAACTTATTCACCCCAATTTGAGTCAAAGAAGTTTTAATGTACTTCCAGGCCTATAAAAGGCAGATTTGCTCATTAAGGAAGAGGAGAGTGGTTTTCAGATTTTCTATGCTGGTTCTAGCGGGATAGAGGTGATTTTGTTTTTAGTGTTTCGGGAGCATCCAGAATTAGATTTGGAAACCGTAACCGACTTTGGAAAGCTGGTTTAGAGAGATATATGATGATAGAGGTCAGAATTTCCTATGTGCAAGTTCAATCTGACTAAATCACTGTGTAATTGACACTTTGTTCTCATTCCTAATAAAATGGTTGTCCATCTTGAAAGTGGACCCGGAGACGTAGTCCATCAAGGACGAACTCCATAATCAATATTTTTGTCTAGTATAATTGTGTCTTTATTGTTTATACTTCTGTTTTGCATCTTAATCATGGTTTATCAGTTGTCATAAAGTGATCAATTCAAGCAGTTTTCCTCGATTTCCGTACTTTTAGTTAACATTCAACTCATTAATGGCTAATCAATTCTACATCAGCTTTTAGTATATGTTCATTTCAGATCAATGCTTATCATCTACATGCAGTGTGTTACAGTCCCATGTCATGTCAGCAAAATGCTTGTCTTGTGCTTTCACTCTTTTATTTTCTGTGGACACGTTTAAACTTAGAGTGTGTTGGTCTTCATTGTTATATCTTTCATTTTTGTTGGCTCACTTGACTGTCCTTTTCACAAACCATGCCTTCACCAACATGGATCAACCAATGCGTCGGTGGCTGCATTGAAAATATCACTTCACGTGATCAGGCCCATGCACGGTTAACTTAGGCATAGGAGTAGTGTTTAATTTATGTCTTGTTTTCTTGGATGCATTTTTGCTTTGTTTGTTTGTTTGTTTGTTTGTCTGCTTTCTTGCTTATTTACTTTCGCATTTTCTTCTACTCTTTTCTTTATTGTTTTTTTTTCTTCTTTATGTCCATAGGTTAGTTTCACATGAAACCATGTGAAAATCTTAATACAAGCAGGGTAAAGTACAAGAGGACTTGTACAACTACCAACACTTGGTTATCTGTTGGCTTCTCTCTTTAGGCAAAACTTGTTGTCTTCACTCAATGATACACCAATGGAAAATATGTTATGTTCAAAGTGAATCTTAGTAAAGACACAACACTTGCACTCTAACTAGTACCACCTACTCTAGTCGGTTGTTTTTGGGTTAATCCTTGTCAGCTCAGTCAAGTAGAGTAAGATGAGGGTGAAAACATTAACAAGTATGTTAGATGTATATATAACATAATTATCTGAAGGAACAACCTCTTTTGCTCTCAATAAGTTAGGATCCCTCTTCCACCTCTGAAATAAATAAGTGCCTATGCATAGTTCTATGAAAAAAATGAAAAAATGAAAATATGATAAAATTGAAAAAGTGAATAAGGCGAAAGAAGAGAAAGGCTTCCTGCACAGAGAAGTCATGCAAGTAAATCTGTCGAGGTACTCACCAGACTCATTGGTAGCAGAGCGATGCTTGTATTCCTGTGTGACTCTGTCGAGGTACTATCTAGGCCTGTTGGTAATAGAGGAACACCAGAGATGAAACTTAAACACTGACAACTATATTACTTGTGCGCCAATGTACCCCTCATCCCCAATCGAAACAACTAATTTGACTTAGCTTGGAATGTGTGCTGACCAATGAAGAGCATGGCAGGTCCTACATCTTTCACTCAAGCTAGTGTGGAAACCACAATGATCAGAGAATCAAAAAATAATTTCAGAGAATTTAGACTTTCTTTTCATGAAATAAGGTCCATTCAGAGACTTGGAATATTACCAGTGTGTCACCCATGTCGTATCGACTACAACCATCCTCCAAAATTTCTCCTTAGCTTCATTTTGGAGCCTCCCTACCGACCATCCTTAGAAGCATGTCTTTCACTGCCCAGGTACTTATGATTTCAATTGAGTTTCTATGGCTTATCAGCTTGTGTTCACTAAGTTGTTTGTCTTTCACCCACAAGCTAACCTCCTATGACTTGGTCTTCAACCGGTTCTTGTCCTAACTAGGAGAATTATGCAGAACTAGAGGGTAACCAGCCTTGCTCTTAAGAATTTCACAGTGCATCATGGTAGCCATTTGCTCTCCAAAATTGTGCAGAGCATGCAGGCTGCCTTCCCCAAGAAAATTGTGTAGGGCAGCCCATCACCAGTCTTGCTCTCAGAATTTGCATAGCTCTGGCTGGTAGCCTTGGATTTAATCCATAAATTGTACAAAGCTTGAGGGGTAGCCAAAGCCACTTAGCCCAGAAGCTGTGTAGAAGTCATCCCAAGGCTTGTCCATTGCATGTGCTCAAAGATTGACTGGTTCTCTCCAGGACTATGCAATCTTGCCTTGCATGCATGGTAGGTTTTTCCCAAAAAAGCAAAAAAGATAAAAGAAAAAAGCATCCATAGATTTTAGGGATCTATTTTTAGCAGATGGGGGTTATATGCAAAATTCGTTTTAGAAACCTCCCTCAAAGTGTCACTTTTTCCTAGAATTGTGGCATGCAAATCATAAGCCTTGATCTCATCAAAACTATTTATGTGATGCTTCAGAGCTCATTCTTCACTTTGAACTTGGATCTCTAGCATCCCTAACACATCTAGGAACTTTCAGCACACTCAGCACAACTTTTTCTAGGTAAGCCCGTTTTTCATGTCTTTTGCTGCTTTTATGTCACTTTTTCTATTTCAATTTGTGTGTGTTGTTTTCTTGGTTTTGATGAATTATTTCTGTCATTTTAATGTATGTTAGCTTGTAGAAGCATCGTTTCGATTTCTTCATTGCATTTCCTTTTTGTCGCATGCATGATATTGTTTCTGCACCAAAAATCGTTGTTGTATTGACTCGTTTCACACACTTAATTGTTTTCCCATCTTATTGAACCCTGCACTTACTAATTGCATTCATCTTCATTTACTCGCGTCCACACCCAGCTTCGCACATGTATTCAGTCCTTACTATTTTTAGTCATCCAAAGGCGAGTTTGAGCTACCTTGGCCCGGACCTTGCCCTTCCTAGCTTGCACTGCACATTTCTGGGATAGAAGGCCTTGCCTTGCTCCTGGGAATTGTGTAAATCTTTCCTCATACTAGACTCCCAAGATGTGCTCTGTGCAATTCTGAGAGACAGTGCCTCAGTTGGCCCCCAAGATTGCGTAATACAATTTCCTGGGTTGCATTCATGCTAACTAAAATTGCACATTGCATAGTTCTAGTCCTTAGCAGGTCAGTCTAGACTATGCTCTTTGCAGTTTAGGCAATTAGTCTCCTAGCATCTCCCAGAGAAAATTTGGGAAAATTTCCCAATTAGTCACCCAGGTGTGTTGCATGTTAGTCCTCAAGTTTCTTTTGGTTTCGAACTGACAATTTTCTCTCCATGAGTGTTGCTCTATCTCCAAGTATCATAGGCATTATTTAGTATCTCAATAGTATAGGTACAATGGCTTCCAAGAGAACAGGGTCAAAGAAAACCATTGAGAGCGTAACTGGAGATGTCGTCAAGTAAGTGTCTATGAGATTTCCCATCTATGAAGATACTAACATGTTCATAGACAAGGAGATCAAGATCATTTAGTGCCTTAGAGAGTCTCATCAAGTTCTAGGAATTGGTTTGGAAGCTAGACCTAAAAAAGTGGATTAAATATCGTAGTCTCTGGCACAAAATTGGCTGATAGACTCCGCACTCTCTCCTTTATGGGCACTGTAGGAGTAACTATAGGCTTACATTCACATGCATGCCTTGTCATGGGAGTGACTTTGGGTTCAATTCATGTAAATTCTAGGCTAACTTAGGGATTGGCACCTTGAGTGGTGGATTAGCTCTTGGGGATCCTGAAGCACCTAAGGGAGGTTTGTTTGTTGTGTTGTCTGTCGATTCCATTTCCTTAAGGTTATCTAGGAGGTTGAATCGTATCATAGTAGCGTCTTGTCACATGTTTACCTAGGCTGACCGATTTCTTGGGTAGATGTGGGAGGAGGGTGTTACACTTATGTGACTAGGTAGCACCAATCGATATGCCACTAGTTCAATTATTTCCAATAGTTGGAAAGGGGCACAAAATTTGGGAGTAATATTTGCACATCCACCCCATATTAAGGTACTCTTATCTAGTTTAACTTATACATATACGTGACCCCCAAATTTAAGTTCTCGATGAGTTCTCTTCTTTTCTGCATAAATCTTTTGTCTATCGTCGATAACTTTTAAGTTTTGTCTATCTTTATTCATATTTCTCTCTATTTCAGCTAACATTTCTAGTCCCAACATTAGTTTATCTGCTATGTTATTCTAGTTGGAAGGTTTTCTACACCTTCTTACTTATAAAACTTCAAATGGCATTTTTTTTAAGGATACACTTATCGCTTGCTGGGTTGTTACATGAAATACATTCTTAACATGTCTTCCAGTACTTGATTGACTCACTCGGTTTTCCCATCTGTTTTTGGATGGTATGCAGTACTACATTGTATTTGTATCGCCGACCATTTAAAGAGAGTCTTCCATAATTCAGAAGTGAAGTTACATCTTTGTCCGAAATAACTACATTAGGTATGACATGCAAGAAAAATACCTCCTTCATAAAAATATCAATAATCTATCTAGTCTTGTAAGTAGATTGTACCAAAATAAAATGAGTTGTTTTACTCAGTTTTTCTACTACCACAATGATTTAATCATTGTGTGTTTTAGATATAGGTAGCCCCATTATAAATTCAAGTGTAATAACTTCCCATTTCCACTCAAGAATGGGTAGTGGATGGAGTAAACTACCGAGATGTTGGTGTTCAACTTTAACTTGCTGACACTCTAAAAATTTTGCTAAATATTCTATAATATCCCTTCTCATACCAGGCCAAAAATAATCCCTTTTAATTGATGAAAACAATTTTTGATAGCTGGGGTGAGCAACATAAGGACTTCTGTGGAATTCATCTAGAATAAATTGTCTAACTGAAATTTGGATGGGGACGTATATTATCCATTTGAAAGTTAACAAATGATCTTCATTAATTCTATATTCAAACTTCTTTCCTAAATTGTTATTCTCTTGGGATTAGTGCCATAAAAACTTATATTCAACGTATTTTTCGGCAACCTCTTTGATCTGCTCTATAAAATTAAATTTTATTTGATTGAAGTAGGGTTCATACACACAATGCACTCTCCTACTTAATGCATCTGCGACTTGGTTCTCTTTTTCTTTTAGATGCTTAATATCAAATATGAACTCACTAAGGAATGTATTCCACCTTTCCTGGTGAACATTCAAGTTATTTTATTTGCAATAGCGTATTAAGCTATTATGATACGCAACTAGTAAGAACATTCTGCCTAGCAAATAAGGCCTCCAAACTTTCAATTCTTGTACTACTACAGTTAATTCACAACCATAAGAAAAAAAGGTCTACTCATGCTCCTTCAACTTTCGAGGTTCATATGCCATCACTTTTCCTTCCTGCATCAACACCCCCCTACCCCTTCTTGATAAGCATTAGTGAATGCCACAAATTATTTGTTTGGGTTAGCAGTCTTTAACAATAGGGTAGCGGTTAACAATTGTTTTAATTGTTCAAAATATTGTTGGAAATAAGCTATCCACCTAAAGGTTCTCCCTTTATTTTGTAGAGAAGTAATAGGGTAAGAAAATTTAAGAAAACCACTCCATAAAATGATGGTAATACCCTGCTAGACCCATGAAGGACCGCATGTCTGCCACATTTTTAGGTACATGCCACCCCATAATGGTTCTAATTTTCCGGGATCAACAACTATACCCTCAGTGGAAATGACATGTCCTAAATATTGGATTTGATCCTTGTAAAATTCACAATTTCTAAATTTAGCGTACATCTGATGCTCCCGCAAAACTTGTAGTACTATCCACAAATGTTCCTTGTGTTCTTTTAGATTTATAGAATAAACTAGAATACTATATATGAATATTAAGACAAATGTTTCCAGATATGGGTCGAATACATCATGCTTTTAGCTCATGAACATTGTCGGTGCCTTGGCTAATCCAAAAGGTAGGAAAACAAACTCATAATGTCCATATTAGGTTTCTAAATGTTGTCTTACAAATGTTTTCTTCCTTTATTCTAATTTGATGATACCCTGGTCGTAGATGAACCTTAGATAAAACTGTAGTGCCCTTAACTTGATCAAACATATCATCACTTCAAGGAAAATAGTATTTATTCTTGATAGTTAGTTTATTTAGCTACCTATAGTCAATGTAGAGTCTTACGGTGCCATTCTTCTTCCTTACAAACAACACTAGAGCTCCCCAAGGTGATACACTTGGGTGGATGTACGCTTTGTCAAACAATTCTTGTAATTGAGTTTTGAGCTATGTTAACTCTGGTATACTCATACAATATAGAGTCTTTGACATTAGAACTGCTCTAGGGACTAATTCTATAATGAATTCAATATCCTGTTTTTGGGGGAGTCTCGGTATACTCTTAGGAAAAACATCTGCGTAATATTGGATTACTGGTATGTTTTCTATGGAAGAAATTTTATCCTTAGCATTAGAATACCCAACTTGGACAACATATATCAAGCATTCTTTCCTAACACATTTTCCTAACTGGGAGGTTATAAATGGGACGTAGTTTTATTGGATTTTTAACTCCCTGAATTTCTTGCCTAGAGCCATCTTTAGAAAGGTAACTAATAGATTTTTCTTTGCAATTTAATAAATTCATGTGTCCCTACAGCCAATCTATTTCAATCAACATGTCATAAGATCCCAGTGGAAATATATTCAGGTTAACTTTAATTTGTTGCTTTCCTATCTCAACAGAACAATCTGATACTTTTGTTGTTACCCTTCTTTTAGCTCCAGTAGCTAGTTGTACCATCTAGGGGTTCTTAAATTTGTGAATTTGTAAATGGAAATTTTCAACTACCTTAGGGTTGACATAACAAAAAATTACTCCCGGATCTACTAAAATAAACACAGTTTGGTTAAATATCTTACCTTCCCGTTCTAACATGGTAGGTTGGTAATTCACCTTATGATCCTCTATGGAACATTAATGATTGGTAGACTCCTCAGCACTTCACCAACCATAGAATCTTCTTGTGCATTGGAAGTCGGTTATGGTTTGGTGCGATGGGATAAGTTTTAGTAGTAGTGTGGTTCCCCACAACCCCAACATTGCAAAGGGGGTTTCAGAGCTTGATCGGGTTCTGGCTTACTTGAAGCCTTGATTTTCCTGAGTTCACCTTGGTTTCTGGCTCTCTGCTTATTTTTCCTAGAGCGTCTACTCTATTTTTCTTTATATGCAGCCTTAAAATTAGTGGATTTTGTATTTATAATACCCTGAAAAAAATTGCCCCTTTTTACGTTTCCAGGTCTTACTACCTACACCCTTCTGTTTTATTTGTTGGTAACAAATTTGAGCATTTTGTATTACCTCATCCATAGCATTGAGATTGTTGAATTCTAATCTCTCCTTCATGAATGCAGGTAGGCTACTAAGAAAGTGTTGAACCTTGACCTTTTCCTCACGTATATATGGGACATATCGCAACAAAGATGTAAACTTGGTCACAAATTCATCCATAGTCAGTTGTCCCAACTTTAGGTCATGAAACTCCTTTTCATTTTCATCATAGAACTGTTAGTTAAATATTTATTTTTAAAGTTCTTTTGAAACTCATCCCAGGTCACCTCCTATTCCTCAATCCCCTGCACAGTTTTCACTTCTTCCCACCATAAAGAGGTCTTTTCTTGAAGTTGGTACATAGCCAACTTGTCTTTAAGATTATTGTAATATTCATAAATTTGAAAGCATTTGTTCTCATGTTAATGATACAGGCCTTTGCAACTTCCTTAACATCCCCATCAAATGTTGGGGGCTTGATGTTTTTAAATTCCCCTTGCAGTTCAATTTTTTTCTACTTCATTCTTCTCTGATCATAAACATTACCAAACTCTTCTTCATTATCATATATGTCTCCCTCAGTTCTTTGAGTGTGACTTCCTTACGGAATATTATCATTTATTTGTTGATGTTCTTCATCCCTGGCTTCATTTTCTGAGATGGGCATGGAATTCTTATGGTTTTTCCTATAATAAATACTCTTTAGGATTTTCTCTTGATAACACATTAATCTTTCATTATCAGTTATTAATTGAATGATTTCAGCCTTCAATTGTTGGACAGTTTCTAGCAGCATAGTTGTTAGATTATGTCATTATTCACCGAGTTGCACCCACATCTCTGAACTTGTTGCAGTAATTGGTACAAAACTGGATTCCACTATTGGCCTTAGCAAGGGTAAGCTTCCAACTCCCCTCCTCATTATGTTCTCCCCTATATGCTCATTCACACAATTATTATCACTACAATTTCCTAATCAGATCACAATGTTGGAACTTAGCACTCTGATACCACATGTAACACCCCTCAACATAATTAAGGAGAAACTAAAGGAAAAATGACTTACCGAGCTTGCTAAAATAAACATCCCCTTGTTATTATTAAAGATCATTCAAAACTATGCAACCTGTCTTCGAATTTTGGATCCTCAAACAATATGTACATTATAAGGGTTGTATGGAATCTCTTGGGTCATGAAGCCTAAGAAATATTATTTCGGGATTATCTATGCACCCTCAACACAAAAAGTGTTATTTTATTATTATTGTTATCATAATTACATTATTCTATGCTCAATTTTGGTTTAACCACTAGCTGATGCATTAATATGACTCTATCAAAACATACCACATGAAGGGAAAACATACAAGAGGTTTCTCATAAGCTTAAATGAATTACACTGGAAACCTCTCGAACCTGACCTTTCCTGGCATGAGGCTAGGCATCAATCCATTAGGTTAATGATCCAATGAATCAATAATCAGTGGTTTGAGTTAGGTGTAACTGTTTGGTTTTCCCTTCGCATCTCGACTCATTTAGACCACGATTCTTAGTAGAAACCCTATGCAACTCTTAGTAAGTATCTTAAACACACCTCATTCTTATTGAACAAACAATGTTATTTAGATGATATATTTTTGGTTTCGTTCAACTTCAGCGAATTCAGGTTAGGATCTCACTTATCCCCTTTTTGTGTGGCTTCCAAGTCAAACTAGTCTTGGCTAAGCTTCCCCACCGTCTCTAGGTGGAGTTTATCTCTCCCTCGGTTCTCAGGTAAGGATAGTCTCCCGTTTTATACCATGAGTTGTCTTTGTTAATTTAACAAAGGTTATCTCCAGGAGAACCCTGAATTTCGGGTTGCTCATGTTCGGTCCCTTTCTTTCTGACATGGATATTAACCAAGTAAAGAGCCATTTATTCAAGTAGTGTGGGTTCGCCCTAACATATTCTCATTCGAGTTCTTAACCAGTGAAAAGGGTACTCATGTTTAATATTTTTGTAGGTAGGTTGGCTTCTCGCTTATTATGAAGCTGTCACTGTAGGATTTTCCACCAATCTAGATATGGCCTCAGCAATACTTCTTATAGGTGCATGCGGGAATCTATGTTCCTATCTAAAATTTCCTTTCAAGAAGGATATGACCTTAAGTTTCATCTCAAGGGTTTCCTTGAGGGTATTTGATATTTCTTTAAATGAGAGTCCTTGTAAAGTTTTGAGAGCACGACCTTGTTTTCAAACTGTACTGATGGTTTACTATTATGACTCTTGGTACCCCCGAACTACCCACCGTTGGATTTTAAGTTTAATACAATTGTTTTGTATTTCAAATACTGATAGTTGCCTGGCCTTGGTTTTGTTGTGGTATTTTTTCATGATAAGCCACATTTAAAATATTTTGTTGTAAATGCTTGTATCTTTGATTATGAACAACGTCTTCATGACTAATGTATGAAAATACGTTTCACTATTAGATTGAGTCTTAATATGGGTTTTTCCTATTAATTATTATATGTTTCGTGCTTCAGGCTTGTATGCATATTCTTTCAAAAGGTCGTTAAATCATCGATACTAGTAGTTATAAAGGAATTTCAGAATTCTTCTTTGTAGTGCTTACCTAATTATTAAATTATTAATAAAGTTAATTAATAAAGTTATAGACACACCAGAAATATTTTGCACTGTCATACAATTTGTTTTTCCCAAGTTTGGTCGACTACTGAGGCTAAGTTTGTTCGGGAAAATGTCCCAGTGCCGAGTATAACGCAACCCTACCAGGACACTAACCCAAACATGACCCATTTCTCTTACTGCCTGGTATGACCTCTAGACGATTGTCCTCATTATGCAAAGTTTAATTTAGTGATCTACAACTTTATTGATACTTATGGGTCAATAACATTGCTAGTTAACATAATACACTTGACAACATTACCGTCTCGATAATTTTAAATTTATTTCAAGCAATAACAAACATAACATCTTTTCATTTATAGGATTCCATACAAGATTTTCTAAAGAATAAATTTATATAACACTTCTCTTTTCCCCTTTAGATATAACAGAACGGGAATTTAACTTTCAATTTTGAACTAACAGCATCAACTATTCTTCAAAGTTACTCATTTGTAGTAATTAGGAAATATGGTATCCACTGGGAAGACCCCGACCTCCTAACCTCAAGAGAAGAAATGACGTCTATTTCTCTTACCCGTGCCTACAATTCCTTTCTCATTCATAGTCACGGCATAGTCATGGCAGTTCAAGAAAATAAGACCCTTCTGTAACGCCCCCAGTAGAATGTAAATGTGGATTTTACTGTGGTAAAAAGACAATTAGTTTTTGTTTATGTTTATAAGGAAACAAAAACTATGATAAACTACATTATTAAATAAATGGAATATTTTCTTGAAATGCTGGCAGCCTCTGGGAGGTGTATTTCAAAGAAAGGAAATCAGTTGTCATAACTGATTTGAACTGCCCTCCCAAACAGGAAAAGTCCTGGGTGTAGGGAGGAAGTTCTGTGCTGTTGGGACAGACATAAAGTGATTCTTTTCCAGAGACAAATGAGAAGGAAAATAGGATATACTGAAGAAAATTGGTTAAGTCTGGTAGGGACCAGATAACCAGGCACTAGGTGCTAAGATCTTGTTGAGGGCTTGAGGCCTGCAAGATAGCTCGGGGGAGAGAACTCCGTCAAAAGATGGAACTCATGGCTGGGTGGACGAGCAGACTCGAAGCACAGGTGACTGCTTGAGTATCTGATTGTGATTCTGTCAAACCAGGTATGGTTTCTAATTCCAGAATCCTTCTGCATTAAAGAGAAATACTTATAAAGGACTACAGTATCTAAACCAGATATGCTATAGTTCGTAGTACTGTTATAGTATATTTGGACCTGCATAAATGTGGTAAAGATAAAAGCTAACTGTTGATAGACTGGGTATAGAAACCGACTGTCAGTAATAAACATATGAGTGGTTAGCAGTACAGAATACCCGAGAGACTTCTGTAATAACAAGTTAGTTTATTCTCTGTCTAGATGAGTTATTATATGTCTGCTGGAGGTGCAGTGTGTGGCACGAATAGACAGAAATAACCATGGTAGTATATATATATATATATATATATATATATATATATATATATATATATATATATATATATATATATATATATATATATATATATATATGCAGGAAAGCTATGTTCAATAAAACATATGACTGAAGATATCAGAATTACAAACTATTATTACATTTTAGGAACCATGAAATACGAGTCTGGACCAACCCAGATCTCGGAGAAGGGTCACGGCTGTAGCCGGAATGCACCATTGAAACAGATAGAAAAGCGTATGCCGATATATACATACATAAACATGGTATATAAAACACAAATCAGTTACCCAGTTAAATAAAGAACTGTCTCTTAGTACCCGGGACTTTGTCCCTGAATGTGAAACTGTGCGACTCCGTCGCAGTTCTACCATAAAATAACAGTGAAGCTATTTTCTTAATGAGGAACGACGGCTGGAGAATAAACCCCCAACCTCGTATAAACCCTCATGCCGAGGAAACCTCATACTTCTGAGCATTTTGATATGCATAAACAAAAGAAACCAAACGGAAATAGCATCGTATCAAGGTATCGAGAGCATCCATATTAAACTAACAGAACCAGAACCGCATGCAATATAGGTGAATCTATGTATAAAGATCGAACATATATGTAGGCCAACTGAAAAGCATGAGTTCAGTAGCGCTGTAGCGTCTATATATACAGAGCAAATATAAGGTACAGACAGTTAAATATCAATAAGCCAAAATGGCATGTATCAGATAAATATTTACAAACATAGATCAAAATGAAATACTTATGCCTTCTGAGAAGCCGAATAGAACCACAAGTTCCTGTTGCATCGTCCATTAACAGGACACAGTATTATACCTCTGACATGGAGCAATATACATATACAGTATGAATAGAAACAGCACATAACAAAGAACCTGGTGCTGTCAATTATAAATTAAGTCTACGGCCAGAGGCCGAAGCGGGGAGGTTACACAAAGATCTAAGACCCTAGTTCGACAGCTTAAAGAAAAACCATCTTGAACCATGAGGAGATAAGAGACGATACTCGGGGTCCCTCTGTAATCGAACTCCCAGAGACTTCCAACAACTAATCTATCATTTATAATGTAACTTCGAGGGTTCTCTTGGAGAATACCTCAACGAACCCAAGTGCAGAGCCAGCAACACGGCGGTCTGTAGATGAATATGGAAACCATAACTCAGAATAGGATATTCCGAGCTCCCATAACAGAAGAAAACAATAAAGTATGGAGGACCAACCTGTATCCGCCGGGTAGGTTGGGGTTGTCGAACCATTACCTCGACATCGTGACCGGATCAAACAATCCCATCTGATCTCACCTGCAAGGAGAAGGCATACATTAATCAAACCATCATATATGAAATCATAGGAATGTCATTCAAGGATTTGCAGGGTATGAATCACCTGAGCAAAGTCGGAACTGGCCCTCCACGGCCTTTGAAGGTGTTGCAGATGGTAGTTGTAAGCCGGAGAAGATCGAACCTGGGGCTCGGCAGAGAGCCAGACTGAACGTGTAAAGCAAACAAATGAACTTTGACCTGGATTTCCGGAGTTTAAGTAATGACTCGAAACCCTCCAATAAACCTCCACCCTCCGATCGTCCCAAGGGATCTGAACCGTTCAGATGAGGCGGGAAGTAGCGGCGGGAAGGCCAAGGTTTCCAAGGCCGAGGTGTCACATGGCTATGTGTACTGGCCATGCCACCCGGCCAGCTGTGAGCTGATATTATCAATGTGGTAGATAAGTTAAGCCGTTGAGACCGCAGCCGGACTTCCAAACCCCGAGATTAGTAAATGCTCGGCATGCTAGGTAACGGTTTAGGGGTTAGGCACAAACGTCAACAATCATATCACATCAGAGTTATATCAACTCTACACACCATAAAGTTAATAACCAAGCCATTGCCATGATCGAATTATATCAGTTTATCAATTGTGAACCATGCGTAGTGTAAGGGTTGACCGAATGCCAATAGATAAAGCGCATGAGCTAGTACAGAATGGCAATATAGTGTAATAAAGTAGCATATAGTAATATGTGGAAAATTAACTTATAAGCATGGTGTAGGATATAACATTCAGACCATAAGTTTTAAAAAAAAATTACTGCTATGTTTATTTAGTTGAGAAAGGAGTGTGACAAATTGGTATCAGAGCCCAGTTACAACACTGTGGCCTTAATATGACATGTTTCACTGTGCAGCAACATACACCAAGTATATTTAAAAAAAAAAACTGATAAAGGTACTTAACTGTGGTTCTGTTGTGAAGGGGGTGACACACAGAACTATAACAAGCTAGCAGACAAGCCAAAGCGAGAAAGCGAAGTAACGAAATGCAGGGAGACGGCAGTAACCCTCATGAAAATCCAGAACTATGGGTTCAGTTGGGTGAGGCAACACGAAGTACCAACCTGGCAATACTTGAAACTGTTCAGGAGTTGAAAAATGAAATGGCACGCTTACGAGAAGATAATGCACGTTTAACAGTAGAACAAGAAAGAATTCTGAAGAGTTTGTCAGACAGGCAGAATCCACCTTCATCTAATCCCAGCGCGGAACAACAGAGGGTGACAGAGGAGCAAGACTTTCAGCATGCACCTGAAAATTCAGAAGACAAGGAGGATCATTCTGACAATGTGCCACAACAGCAAACCTCAAAACGTCAGAAACTGGAGCTGCAGGGAGAATTCCGGAAAATTAAACCCCCGCATTTCGATGGCGAACAGGAAGAGGCAGCAGAAGCATGGTTAATAAATATGAATAAATATTTTCAGTTGTATGAGTACGACCACAACTTGAAAGCAAGGCTGGCTATTTTTCAGCTACAAGGTAAGGCAACCTTGTGGTGGGAGGAAATCAAGATCGTTAAAGGGGTCAGCGAGCGAACCATTACTTGGGAGAAGTTTCAGAAATACTTTAAAGAAAGGTACCTAACTGAGCGTTTCTACGATGAGAAAGCAAGAGAGTTCCATGATTTAAGACTGGGGCAGCAGACTATGGACGAGTTCATTAACCGCTTTACCTCTCTGCTACGTTATGTACCTTACATCAAGGAGGAGAAAGCCAAGGTTCAAAGGTTTGTGAGCAGCTTACCTTCATATATAAGAGAACAGATTGAATTTGACAATCCTAGAACCATGGATGAAGCCATTCGAAAGGCAAGAATCTGCTACCAGCAGAATAAGCAGAAGGGGGACACTTCAAACAAAAGATGGAATGAGAAAAAGAGCAGCCGAATGGCTGGAAACAGCAAGGGAGGTCGCAGCAATGGAGGTAAGGGAGCTGGTAAAGGATTTAGCAGTAGACCTGCAGCAAGAGGTGCACCCCGAGCAAGGCCAGCAAGTGAATCTAGAGTAAGTGAACAGCCTGTTAGGCCAGAAAGTGAAGGGGTGACCAGACCTCCAGTGCAATGCTGGGGCTGTGGAGGACCTCACTATGTCAAAAACTGCCCACAGCGAAAGGGGACAGATCAGATATCTCAAATTCATGAAGCATCAACCGTTGGGGACGTGGCACGTAGCATACCCAGAATTAATGCAGCCTTGGAGGACCGCCAAGCGGAGTACCAGCCATCTATGGTTGAGTTTGAAGGTAAAATTTCAAACCTTTCTTTAGCTGTTCTTATTGATCCAGGAGCTACCTTAAGTTACGTTAGCCCTAAGATAGTAGAACAGTGTAAATTACAATCTGAGAAATTTAGAAATCCGTGGCTGGTGCAATTAGCTACGGGAGCCAAGAGGCGGGTCTTGGCCAAAATAAATAAATGCTCTTTAACCATAGCAGGGCAGCCTATAGTGGCAGACTTAAACATACTACCATTGGGTTCATATGACGTCCTGATTGGGATGGATTGGCTGGAAAAACACTGGTCACTAGTAAATTGCAAGACGAAAACTATCTATTATAAGGACGACCAGGGGGAGCAGCAGGAACTACAAGGAATCAAACATCCTGTATAGATTCGGCCCATTACAGCATCTCAGTTAGCTAAATGCATCAAGAAGAAGTGTCAAATTTACGCTATTCAGGTGGGTTACGCAAATCAGAAGGATAAAACAGCTATGCTGGGCAGCATTCCGGTAGTACAAGAGTTTGTAGATGTATTTCCTGAGGAAGTACCAGGGCTGCCACCTAAAAGAGATGTGGATTTCACCATTGAACTAATTCCGGGAGCGGCACCCGTGTCACGGGCGCCTTACCGAATGAGCGTACCAGAGCTAACAGAATTAAAAATGCAACTGCAGGAGCTGTTAGACAAGAATTACATCCGTCCCAGCGTATCACCCTGGGGAGCCCCAGTGTTATTTGTCAAAAAGAAAGATGGAACTTTCCGGATGTGTATTGATTATCGTCAGCTGAATAAGCTCACGATCAAGAATAAATATCCCTTACCTCGGATCGATGAACTTTTCGATCAGGTGAAGGGAGCAACGGTATTCTCTAAGATCGATTTGCGATCTGGTTATCATCAGATTAGAATTAAGGAGGAGGATATCGCAAAAACAGCTTTCAGAACGCGGTATGGGCATTACGAGTTCGTGGTGCTACCTTTTGGTCTGACCAATGCACCTGCTACATTCATGTGTTTGATGAACAGTGTGTTTCACAGGTTCTTAGATAAGTTTGTGTTAATTTTCATAGACGACATTCTGATTTACTCCCGATCAAGAAAGGAGCATGAAGAACATCTCAGAGTGGTGTTGCAAACTTTGCGGGAACATCAGTTATATGCAAAGTTTAGTAAGTGTGATTTCTTCAAGGAGGAAATACAATATTTGGGTCATGTGATCTCAAAGGAAGGAATTGCAGTGGACCCTGAAAAAATCAGAACTATAATGGAGTGGCCTATACCGAAGGACGTGGCAGATATCAGATCCTTCATGGGGCTAGCAGGTTATTATAGAAGGTTTGTGGAAGGTTTTTCAAGGGTAGCATACCCTATCACTTCCTTACAAAAGAAGGGGAAAGTATTTAAGTGGACCTCAGAATGTCAGCGAAGTTTTGAACAGCTCAAACATTTACTCACCACGGCACCTATCTTGAGTATAGCTGATCCTAATAAGGATTACGTGGTCTGTACTGATGCAAGTAAAGAAGGTGTGGGAGGAGTGTTAATGCAAGAAGGAAGAGTGATTGCATATGAATCAAGGAAATTGAAGGAACATGAACAGAAATACTCCGCTTACGATTTGGAATTGACAGCTGTTATCCATGCGCTGAAAATGTGGAGACATTATCTGTTAGGAAGGAAATTTCTGTTGCTGACAGACCATCATAGTTTGACAAACTATTTCAGTCAACCCACTTTGAATACGAGACAAGCTCGTTGGGCAGATTTCTTAAGTGGGTTCGATTTTGAAATTAAGCATTTGAAGGGAAAGGAGAATCGAGTGGCTGATGCTTTAAGCCGAAAGGTGCAATGTGTGTGCAGACTTTCAGTCAGTAAATGGCAGAGTACCTTACTTGAAAAGATAAAATTAGCAGCTGATCAAGATGCTGAATATCAGCAAATTAAACAGCAAATACAGCAGCTTTCTGACAAGGAAATACAACAAGGATACGAGTTAGATGATGCCGGATTGCTGTATTTTCATAAGAGGTTGTATGTGCCCAATGAGAATGATCTTCGGAAATTGATTCTGGATGAATTCCATACCAGCCATTACACCGGACATCCAGGGTACCAGAAAATGGTTGTCGCACTTCGGAAAGAATACTATTGGCCAAAAATGAAAAAAGAGGTGGCTGAATATCTAGCACGGTGTCTAGAATGCCAGCAGATTAAGACAGAACATATGCATCCAGCAGGGTTGCTACAACCCTTACCCATTCCGGAATGGAAATGGGAGATCATTTCCATGGACTTTATAACCGGGTTGCCCCGAACAAAGAAAAATAATGATTCCATTATGGTAGTAGTGGATAAATTAAGTAAGGCAGCACATTTCATACCGGTTCAATCCACGTATAAAGCTGTGCAAATTGCTCATATCTTCATGCAAAATGTGTTTAAGCTGCATGGACTTCCGAAGGTGATAATCTCGGATCGTGATGTTAAGTTCACATCAGCCTTTTGGAGGACATTGTTTGCGGAACTGGGGACACAGCTGAACTTTAGTACAGCCTACCATCCCCAGACCGATGGGCAGACGGAGCGGGTAAACCAGGTGGTGGAGGACATGCTGAGGGCATGTGTTATGATGCGGCCAACCCAGTGGGAGGAATATCTCCATCTGGTTGAATTCGCGTATAATAACGGGTATCATTCATCAACACAATTGAGTCCTTTTGAGGTTCTGTATGGGCGAAAGTGCCGCACACCCTCAAGTTGGGGTGGACCTGAAGATAGATTAAGATTGGGCCCGGATATGCTCAAAGAGATGGAAGACATGGTGAAGAAGGTGCGCAATAATTTAAAGGCTGCTCAGGACAGACAAAAAAGTTTTGCCGACCGAAAGAGAAGGTTCAAGGAATTTCAGGTCGGAGACCATGTGTTTGTAAGGATTCAAACCAGGAGAAGTGCCTTGCAGTGGAGTGGATGTGCCAAGCTGGCACCACGCTATTTTGGACCTTTCCAAATTCTGGCAAGAGTGGGGCCAGTAGCTTATCAGCTTGCCCTACCAAGCCATATTAAGATTCACAATGTTTTTCATGTTTCCGTATTAAAACAATACGTCTACGATCCTAAACATGTGATTCAATGGCAAGGAATTCGGGTAAGAATTAAAGTTGGTCATTATGAATAAATTTTATTCTTAAACAGTGAATAACTAAATCTGTTGCTTTCGCAGGTCGAGCCGGAAGGCGAGGTTCTGGTCGAACCACTGACCATTCTCGACCGGAGAGAAGTGCAGCTGCGGAAACGGGCTATTATCCAAGCTAAGGTGCAGTGGCAGCATTACGGGCCTGAAGAGGCCACTTGGGAGGATGAGGAACTCCTTAAAAAGGCTTACCCGAATTTGTTTAAGAGAAACGGACATCGGGACGATGTCCAATCTCAGGAGGGGGAGATGTAATGCCCCCAGTAGAATGTAAATGTGGATTTTACTGTGGTAAAAAGACAATATGATAGTAGTTGTTGTTTATGTTTAAAAAGAAACAAAAACTGTGATAAACTACATTATTAAATAAATGGAATATTTTCTTGAAATGCTGGCAGCCTCTGGGAGGTGTATTTCAAAGAAAGGAAATCAGTTGTCATAACTGATTTGAACTGCCCTCCCAAACAGGAAAAGTCCTGGGTGTAGGGAGGAAGTTCTGTGCTGTTGGGACAGACAGAAAGTGATTCTTTTCCAGAGACAAATGAGAAGGAAAAGAGGATATACTGAAGAAAATTGGTTAAGTCTGGTAGGGACCAGATAACCAAGCACTAGGTGCTCAGATCTTGTTGAGGGCTTGAGGCCTGCAAGATAGCTCGGGGGAGAGAATTCCGTCAGAAGATGGATCTCATGGCTGGGTGGACGAGCAGACTCGAAGCACAGGTGACTGCTTGAGTATCTGATTGTGATTCTGTCAAACCAGGTACGGTTTTCTAATTCCAGAATCCTTCTGCATTAAAGAGAAAGACTTATAAAAGACCACAGTATCTAAACTAGATATGCTATAGTTCGTAGTACTGTTACAGTGTATTTGGAACCGCATAAATGTGGTAAAGATAAAGACTATCTGCTGATAGACCGGGTATAGGAACTGACTGACAGTTGAAAAACATATGAAGGGTTAGAATTACGGAATACCTGAGAGGCTTCTGTAATAACAAAGTTAGTTTATTCACTGTCTAGATGATTTATTAAATGTCTGTTGGAGGTGCAGTGTATGGCACGAACAGGCAGAAATAACCATGGAGTATATATGCAGGAAAGCTATGTTCAATGAAACATATAACTGAAAATATCCGAATCATAAACTATTATTACATTTTAGGAACCATGAAATACGAGTCTGGACCAACCCAGATCTCGGAGAAGGGTCACGGCTGTAGCCGAAATGCACTATTGAAACAGAATAGAAAAGCGTATGCCGATATATAGATACATAAACATGGTATATAAAATACGAAATCAGTTACCCAGTTAAATAAAGAAGTCTCTTAGAGCTACCTGGGACTTTGTCCCTGAATGTGAAACTGTGCGACTTAGTCGCAGTTCTTCCATAAAATAACAGTGAAGCTATTTTCTTAATGAGGAACGACGGTTGGAGGATAAACCCCCAACCTCGTATAAACCCTCATGCCGAGGAAACCTCATACTTCTGAGCATTTTGATATGCATAAACAAAAGAAATCAAACGGAAATAGCATCGTATCAAAGTATCGAGAGCATCCATATTAAACTAACAGAACCAGAACCGCATGCAATATAGGTGAATCTATGTATAAAGATCGAACATATATGTAGGCCAACCGAAAAGCATGAGTTCAGTAGCGCTGTAGCGTCTATATATACAGAGCAAATATAAGGTACAGACAGTTAAATATCAATAAGCCAAAATGGCATGTATCAGATAAATATTTACAAACATAGATCAAAATGAAATACTTATGCCTTCTGAGAAGCCGAATAGAACCACAAGTTCCTGTTGCATCGTCCATTAACAGGACACAGTATTATACCTCTGACATGGAGCAATATACATATACAGTAAGAATAGAAACAGCATATAACAAAGAACCTGGTGCCGTCAATTATAAATTAAGTCTACGGCCAGAGGCCGAAGCGGGGAGTTTACACAAAGATCTAAGACCCTAGTCCGACAGCTTAAAGAAAAAAACCATCTTGACCCATGAGGAGTTAGAGACGATACTCGGGGTCCCTCTGTAATCGAACTCCCAGAGACTTCCAACAACTAATCTATCATTTATAATGTAACTTTGAGGGTTCTCTTGGAGAATACCTCGACGAACCCAAGTGCAGAGCCAGCAACACGGCGGTCTGTAGATGAATATGGAAACCTAACTCAGAACAGGATATTCCGAGCTCCCATAACAGAAGAAAACAATAAAGTATGTAGGACCAACCTGTATCCACTGGGTAGGTTGGGGTTGTCGAACCATTACCTCGACATCGTGACCGGATCAAACAATCCCATCTGATCTCACCTGCAAGGAGAAGGCATACATTAATCAAACCATCATATATGAAATCATAGGAATGTCATTCAAGGATTTGCAGGGTATGAATCACCTGAGCAAAGTCGGAACTGGCCCTCCACGGCCTTTGAAGGTGTTGCAGATGGTAGTTGTAAGCCGGAGAAGATCGAACCTGGGGCTCGGCAGAGAGCCAGACTGAACGTGTAAAGCAAACAAATGAACTTTGACCTGGATTTCCGGAGTTTAAGTAATGACTCGAAACCCTCCAATAAACCTCCACCCTCCGATCGTCCCAAGGGATCTGAACCGTTCAGATGAGGCGGGAAGTAGCGGCGGGAAGGCCAAGGTTTCCAAGGCCGAGGTGTCACATGGCTATGTGTACCGGCCATGCCACCCGGCCAGCTGTGAGCTGATATTATCAATGCGGTAGATGAGTTAAGCCCGTTGAGACCGCAGCCGGACTTCCAAACCCCGAGATTAGTAAATGCTCGGCATGCTGGGTAAGGGTTTAGGGGTTAGGCACAAATGTCAACAATCATATCACATCAGAGTTATATCAACGCTACACACCATAAAGTTAATAACCAAGCCATTGCCATGATCGAATTATATCAGTTTATCATTTGTGAACCATGCGTAGTATAAGGGTTGACTAAATGCCATTAGATAAAGCGCATGAGCTAGTACAGGGTGGCAATATAGGGTAACATAAGGTAGCATATAGTAATATATGGTAAATCAACTTATAAGCATGGTATAGGATATAACATTCAGACCATAAGTTTTAAAAAAATTTTACTGCTATGTTTATTTAGTTGAGAAAGGAGTGTGACACCTTCCAAGGTTTAACCCGGAACTTCTTTAGACACAGAAAAACTAGGGGTTCCACTGGCCCTTCGTCAAACTCAAGAACTCCACAGGCGTGTGTAGGTGTTCAATTTCTTTTTCTTTCCTATTTTCCAGATACCTCCAGCCTCACTCGATTTCCTCGGCTCTCTATCCTCCTTGAGATAGTCTTTATCCCTTAGGGAAAGAAAGGTAATCTACTGATTAACTATCTGGTAAAAGAGTTTTCACTTAGCTTCTTTGTAAATTCCAATATTACCTTTTCCCAAGATTAAACAGAATTAACCTTAAACATCAATTCCTGTTAGGCCTCTCTCATGCAGCCTATACATATTCTTAAGTCTTTAAAAACAAAGTAAATATAAGTAATTGGTCAAATATTTACATTAATTTAGGGTGTTAGAAGGGTCTAATTTGAGTTATAAACCAATCTAGATTCATCTTAACTCTAGATCTACAAAGAAATCAAATGGCTTAGAGGTGAAAACTTGATTTAGAGTGAAAAGAAATTTGAGTTATAAACCAATCTAGATTCATCTTAACTCTAGATCTACAAAGAGATCAAATGGATTAGAGGTGAAAACTTGATTTAGAGTGAAAAGAAATTTGATGTAGATGGGTATATTTGAAATACTTTTTAAATTTTACTTGATAATTTTACCTCACACAAAAAAAATTCAATTATGATATCAACTTATGTAATTTATGTATCAAAAATACTTATTTTTTATTTGTATAAAATTTACCTCACATAAAAACATTTTGATTATGATCTACCAAGCATTGCGAGGGATCAATTACCTACCACAAAGAATATAGTTATAAGGATTTAGGGATGTATGTTACTTTTGTCATTTTTATAGGCTGGTTTGTTGCATTTACTTCATACAAAAGTATTTTAACTATCACATGAATTTATTTGATTTATATTTCAAAAATACTTATTGTTTTTCACTTTAACAAAATTTAACTCACACAAAAGCATTTTTAATGATCATATCAATTTACTTAATTTATATATGTGAAATATTAATTATTTTCTACTTTCATAAAATTTACCTAACACAAACATGCTTTTCATTTTAGTTTCGTAACTATAAGTATTCCAATTTCATGCAACATTTCGTTGGTAATAAGAGTTGATTGTCTTTATTCACTCTCACATTTTTAGAAATAATCATATATTTTAATATTTTTTAAGCAATGAGATCTTTGTAAGTTTTATAATTGGGTGAGTATATTTTCCAATATGAAGGCATCCATAATTTACATACAAATAGTTTCCTTTTGTGACCCATAATATTATTGTGTATATGTTTTGTTTTTAATATAACTCTACATACAATATCTCTCTCATATACATATTCAATATTAGTTCTCTACATCTCTTTCATATGCATATTTAGTATTAACCTAAATATATTTATTAATATTCTTTAATGTAACATGACATGACAACATTTTCTCATATAATGCATTGTAGAAATCAAATATTTCAATGTGTATGTTGAGCTAATAGTGCCCCTCTCAAATATTTCAATGTACATAGTTTAACATTTAGAAAAATATTAATAATACAAATAATTCTATATATTAAATAAAATAAGTGAAAATTAAAAATTCCTTATTTAGTGTGTTGGTCCATTTTAAGTTCAAATCTATTAAAGAGGAATCGAATTTCAATGTGCATGTTGAGTTAATAGTGCTTCAATCAAATATTTCAATGTGCATGTTAGCAAAATAATTTAATAAGACAGAAAAGTTTAATATTTAAAAAAATATTAATAATAAAAGTAATTCTATATATTAAATAAAGTAAGTGAAAATTAAAATGTGTTGTTCCATTTTAAGTTCAAATCTATTAGAGAGGAATCAAATCTCTCTAAGTGGTAAACTTTCATCAATTTTGGATTTGAAAAGAGGTATGCATGTTGAGAGATATGATCCCTCCCTGAGATCTGGAGTTAAGATGGATCTATTTTGATAATTAATAAACAAATAATAAAGTGTTAACCTCCACATAATATTTTAGAATATTTTTAGTAGTAATCATATATAAAAAACTGATATTTATTTTAAAAATGGTTATACTATTATTACCCTTTTAAATAGATAAATTAATTTAAAAATGTAATAATACAATAAAATATGTTTTTTTAAACTTGTGATATAATAAACTATATTAATTATATTATTATAACAAAATTTATTTACAAATTAAAAATGTAGAGTGAATATTTATAATTTAAAACTTGAGTGAATATTTATAATTTGATTCTTGTTTGTTTAAGTAATATGTTAATTTTTATATCAATAATAATAATAATAAAATAATTAAAAAAATGGGGAAGGAAGAAATGAAGGACATAGATAAAAAAAAATTGGCCAAAAATAAATATATGCGTACCATAAGATCGGTGCGGTGAATTCATTATGTGCGGTTCAGATTGAATGCTGCTAAATTAAGAAATTGCTCAAGAGCTTCATCCTGCAAACCTCAGGTGGTGAGAGACGCAACAAAACTACCCTTGCAACTTTACTTTTTCCTTCTGCCCGTAAGCTTCGCCGGGGCCAGGAGGAAACCGATCTGCTCTCTTAAAAAACAGAAATTCCAGGTTATGCCAATCATAATTAATAGCGTCCACCAACATTTTAAAGTGGTAAGCATGGACAAGTGAACAAGAGATTGATCTTGTTGTCTGATTCTTTCCCGGATTTCCAACGCAATATCGTTGTGGACATCGTGGTGTAGGGATCCACACTATTCACTATGCCTCAAGACAAATCCCTTTCATACAAATTGACCTAAATACTAAATTAACTCTCCTATATTCATTTTAAAATAATTAGTGTACAGGAACAGTCAAACGATATTTTAGAAATTCCCACATCTGCATGCGAAACCAGAATAACGTTAAAAATCATTTTCTATTCTTAAAATTGATTTCTATCTTTTCACATTTTATCCAATGGTATCTGCCACATTTCTCAATATAAAAATATCTACTATGACATAAGCGCAGTCTTTAGGGTTGATCTTCGTTGCCAGCGTTAGATGCAGGCTTCGAAGACAGCAGTTTCAATATCGGTTTGCTTTTACTGTTGTTAATCTTAGGTGTTCTTGTCCTAGTATCCAATGTCTGTTTACTTTTACTGATGTTAATCATAGGCGTTCTTGTGTTAATCGACCTAATAGTGATAAGATTCATTCTCGATTCATTGGAAATGATAAAAATCATAAAAATATATTAAAATGATATGTTTGATTAATTATTATAAAATTAGGTTAAAAAAATATAAATATATTATAACGGTATGTTTGATTAATTATGAATTTCTAAGTAAAAGATTCGCTATAAAAAAATAACTTGTTAATATATTTTATTATAATATTATAAATGAATATTATAATTTATTCATAAAATATATTTAAAATCTCTATCTTTCAAATTCTTATCATCTACTTATTTATTTTTTACAATTAATTTAAAATTTTAAAAATCATATTTGCAAATATAAAATTATAATATTATAAATTAATTAATTTATTTCTAAGATATATTTAAATTTCTATTATTTATTTTTATAATTAAATTAAAATTTAAAAAATCATATTTCTAAATATAAAATTGTTGACACCTAATCCTCAGCGGTTGGGTGTACCCGGAATGTGAACAGTCATCAAGAAGATGAACTGATCAGTCACATTCATGTATATAAACAATAGTTACCTAATGAAATAAATCAATCAGTTTTTTCTGCCAAGTCTGGAGTTACCCTGGCCTGACATGGTATCAGAGCGCAGGTCCCAGGTTCCTTTTTTTTTTTTGCGTGCCTTGTAACTCCTCTATCCCATATTCTGCCTGCTGGTTTTAGTGTAATTGCATCCGTTGGTTAACGCCTCTGCCTTATTCCCTTATGTTCTTAATAATCTGCCTCTGCCAGTGCTCTGTCCTCAAACGGCTCTGTCATTCTGCCACACCTGCGCTGCCCTGAATTCACCCAGAATCCAAAACCGTTCCAGCGTCTCTGGGCTCTGTCCACTAACGCATCTGTCCACTGAGCTTTCGATGCCAAAGATCCATTGTGGCGGTTGAAGGGAAATCGACTGCTGTCTGAGAGGACCCTCCTTCGGAAATGCAAGCTTCTGAAGGGTATGGCGGGTGTGAGAGACATCAAGATTCAAGAATGTTTAGCAGTCGGACTCAAGAAATTCTGTGAATAACATTGTCTACTTTCTGAAGGAACGATTGCCAGTCTTGCAGTCCATTTTCCGAAGGAGAGGAGCCAGATCGTTTTCTGGAGGTGGAAACCCATCAGATCAATGAAGTTGCATCTTCATCGTCAGAAATCACCGTGGATAGCCATGGTGGAGCCCGTGCGTTTCTTCTACAATTGAATCTATCCTGCAATTTTCTGCGTCATAAAGTTGTGGAGAATTTGATCCACTTCGCAGAGCCGAAGAGGCGGCGTGAAAGTCGTGGAGCCTAGAGCCAAGCGAATGTCCGAATGGTAATGTTGTGAGTCAAAGTATTGCATAAGCAGTCTTTCAAAGCAATCAAGGCTGTGCGCAGTGTATACCATTCAAAACGTTTGTTCATAGTGTTGAGTATTGTGCAGTATCATTCAAAACATTTATATCATTCAAAGCGTTTATATATTGCGCTGCTTTCAAAGTAGTATTGCATGATATATTGATATATTGAAGTGATATATTAATACATTGAAGTGATATATTGAAGTGATCCCTTGCGCATTTTTTTCAAAACATAGTAGTATTGCATGATATATTGAAGTGATATGTACAATAAAATGCTGATGCTTCTAGCAAACATTAGAGGGATTTGAAGGCTGTAATGTAAGGAAATTTTTTTTTTATCAGCAGAAGTAATTTTTTACAGAATGCATTCAATGATTTCTATGGTAGGAATAGTTCTCACTAGCAAGGAGAACTATCCTGAATGGTCCCGGATGGTAAAACACACCCTCATCTACAATGACTTGTGGAAAGGAGTATGTGTCGGAGAAGAAGACAAAGACCCTGTGCAGCCTATATCAGATAAAGAGCTTGTCATTTGGGAAAACAAGAACAGCAAAGCCTATGCATTGATCGCAGCATCTGTAAATGAAGAAGTAAGTCGTCATATTTCATCTTATTCAACTGCCTTTGAAGCTTTACAAAAGCTGAAAGAACTCTATGACTCACATTTTGCACTTGAAGTTGTTCAGCTCATGATTAAACTCTTCACTCTTGAATTGAAAAATAATGATCCTCTTGCTCTTGCATCTGAAGTAAAGTCTATAATGCATGATATTAAATCCACTAAGGTTGAGCTGGATATCCCTCTTATTGCTTTTCTTAAGGCACTCTATCCTACCTACTCCAATTATCTTGAATCTTTACAAGCAAATGGAAATCTTAAAGATATAACCTTTGACTCTCTTGTGAAAAAGTTTGCTGAAAGAGAAAAAGCCTTTGGAAAGAAAACAGTTCCTGAATCTTCTGAAGAGACTGTGTGCCTTGCTCATAAAGAAAAGCATCCTACTCAAGACTTTACAAGAGGAAGAGGTGGACGAAGAGGAAGAGGAAGATATTTCAGAGGCAGGGGGGGCAGACATTCTCAAGGAGAAAAGGCAGATCTGCATTGCATTCGTTGCAAACGAAATGGATCACATGATGCTTCTACATGCAAGCTACCATGGGACAAAATTGAGCAGAGAAGAAACCAGCAGAAAGGTAAAACTGATGATACAGACAAAGGTAAAGCACCTGAATCTGCTCACTATATTGAGGCACAATGTAACATTGGAGTAAATGAAGATTTGTTTACTGCCTCACTTGCTTCTTCGAAAAATGATTGGTTGCTTGATTCAGGAGCAACCTGTCATATGACTCATAGGAAAGATTTTTTTGAAGATTTCACTGACAATGTTGATGGAGCAGTATACTTTGCAGATCAGTCAAAAATCAAGCCATCAGGGCTTGGCACAATCAGGCTTAAACTGCCTGGTCTTCCAGACTTTCTTCTGGATCATGTTCTATATCTCCCACAACTCAAGAGAAACTTGTTGTCCTTCGTCCACATCCGTCAGCAAGGTCACTCCATTCATATGTTTGATGGCAAGCTTGAGGTAAGAAAAGCATCTGACCACTCAATTGTCATGAGGGGAATAAAAGAAGCAAGACTTCTCAAACTGCAAGGAACCTCTGCTCATGCACAACATTTCTCATATATTTCTCATCATGAAGAAGGTACACTCCCATCAAGTTTATTATGGCATGCTAGATTTGGACATTTAAACTATGACAATCTCTGCTTATTGAAGAAAAATGGTGTTGCTGGTTTGCCTACAATTCCTAGAAAACATAAGCAATGTGATGCTTGCATTCTAGGAAAGCATAGAAAACAGTCTTTTCATGATTCACATTCAAGAGCACATAGGAAGCTTGAACTCATTCATTCAGATTTATGTGGTCCAATGCCTGTTCCTTCTGCAAATGGAAATAAATATATCATGACATCTATTGATGATTACACCAGAATGTGTTGGGTTTATTTATTGAAGAACAAATCTGATGCTTTTCAAACATTCAAGAATTTTCATAAATGGATTGAAAATGATGCACAATCTCATATTGGGTCTATTCGCACTGATAATGGAAAAGAATATACATCAAATGAATTTGACAACTATCTTCGCCAACATGGAATCAAACATCAAACAACTATACCTTATAATCCCCAACAGAATGGTGTAGCAGAAAGAATGAATAGAACAATCTTGAATATGGTACGATCCATGCTTTTATTCAAAAATGTAAAGATAATGTTTTGGGCTGATGCTATTCTATGCGCTGCATATATAAAGAATAGATGTCCATCTAGTGCTATAAGAAACAAGACTCCTTATGAATTGTGGTATGGACATGTTCTTTCGGTAAAACATCTCAGGATCTTTGGTTCCACCTGTTATGCTTTAATACCAAAGGTACATAGAAACAAACTTGGTGCTAGAAGTCGTAAGTGTATCTTCCTGGGGTATTCAAACACCTCTAAAGCATACCATCTCTATGATGAAGTAAATAAAAAGTTTGTTGTATCTAGAGATGTCATTTTTCTTGAATCATCCAAATCAGACAATGTTGTTGAGCGGCAACTTGATCGCTTGGATAGATTCACGAAAACAAAATCATTTCAAGAGTTTGGTAATCAGATTCCACATCTTGAAGGGGGGATTCCTATACTAGATCAACATGTGGAATCTTCTTCTAAAGAACAATCTCCCCTGCATGAAAATCCAACACCGGATGATCCTTTAAGTGATGTAATTGATAGAATTGGGAGACTCAATCTTGATTCAGTCCCAACTCAATCAATAGAGCATCCTGGACCATCTCAGAAAGGTCCCCCAAAGTGGCTGACAAAGACACTTGAAAGTGTTCATCCTGATGAAATTGGAAAAACAGGAACCAGAAATTCAAACCGACAAAATGGAGGTGATGTAGATGACTCTAATTCACCTGTTGATATGGATGTTACTTATGATTGTGAATTGAACTTGTCTACAGATTTTGAACCAACCTCCTTTAAAGAAGCTGCTTCTCATGATGAATGGAAAGAAGTGATGCAAAAGGAGTATGATGCCCTCATAAAGAATGGCACTTGGAAGCTGGTTGATCCTCCATTTGGAACCAAACCGATTGGCTACAAGTGGGTCTACAAGAACAAATACAAAGCTGATGGCTCACTTGACAAGCACAAAGCTAGGCTTGTGGCAAAAGGTTTTGCACAGAAGGAAGGGGTCGATTATGAGGAAACTTTTGCCCCCACAGCAAAATGGGCCACCATCCGGACACTCTTTGCACTAGCTGCTCAGAACGGTTGGAAAGTCCATCAAATGGATGTAAAAACTGCATTCTTGAATGGAGATCTAAAAGAGAATGTTTTTATGTCCCAGCCTGAAGGATTTGCTGTGAAAGGACATGAACATAAAGTATGCAAACTTGTGAAGTCCTTGTATGGCCTCAAACAAGCACCACGATCCTGGTATGAAAAACTAACAGAGCATCTTCTGAAACTCAAATTCAATCATTTTGATCTTGATGATGCAACTTTATTTGTCAAGAAAGTTGCCAAAACAGTTGTATATCTTGTGGTATATGTAGATGATCTTTTAATGACAGGGAATAATGAAAGCTATATTGCATCCATAAAGAAAGAATTAGGAAAAAGTTTTGAAATCACTGATTTGGGCTATGTTCATTATTATATTGGCATTGAAGTAACCCAACATCCAAAATCCATATTTCTTTCTCAAAAGAAATACATTGGAGATTTGTTAAACAGATTTGGCATGACATAGTGCAATCCTCTTTCTACTCCAATGGAACAAAACTTAAAGCTCACATCTATTGAAGGAAATGAATTTGAGGATGCAACAAAGTATAGACAGCTTGTAGGAAGTCTCATCTACCTCACTACTACCAGAAACAATGTAAACTTTGAAACGGGAACTGATACTGTTACCCGTTTCGTAGAGATAGCTAAAAAGTGACCTGATTTTGAAAATGGGTGATGCAAAACGCACATGTTTTTTCTAGAGCATAGTTTTTGAAACTTTAGTTTTTTTTATGTACATCACGTTTTAGAATGGTAGTGATTTTCATGCTGATTTTAAAAAGTGAGCATTCTGCATCACACTCCTTTTTTAAAAGCCCTGTTTTTTGGCTTTAGATTTTTTAATGTATAAAATGTAAATAATTATTTAGTAAATTTGATAATTTTTGAAGTGGTCGTTTTCTTCACATTTTCTTGTTTTTATTATAATTTTAAATTTTTTTTCGTGAGGTTTTTACTGTTTTGCATTTTTAAATTAGAAGGTCGATATTTAGACTTTTCGATATTCTACATATTTATACATCCTTAATTAATTTTTCAATCAACATGAAATAATTGTTTCTAAAAAACAATATTTTTTAACAATAGACATAAAAATAACCATTTTTAACATAAATATAACTAAAAAACTACACGTTTTGATAATTTTTTGTTAGAATTGACATGTCAAAATCACAATTTTTATATGATAATTTTAACTAAAAATGGTTAAATAATAGCTTTTTCTATGAATTTCATGTCAAAAAAATAATAAAAATCACTTTTTTTTTCAAAACATAATGATTAACTTAAAAATCAATGCAAAAATCACATATTACCAATATTGAACGTATAACAACCCTAGTTGAGTGTTTATTCTTCTCATAAAATGTCAAATTCAAAACATTGCAAAGCTTGATTTACAAGCATAACTTAAATTTAATCAACAATGTCACGTAATCCAAACTCTTCGTCCTCTAGAGTTTCATCATTGTCCTCTTCCACAATATTTTCTGTTTCATTTTGCTCATTTTGCTCTTCTAATGGGTCTTTGATGTCTGCGAAACTCCCAATGTATGTCTTTCCAAACATTCCATGTAATGGTGGTTGGGGTTCCTTTGCCTTTTTTGCCACACGTGATTCACTAAAGTCCCCTTTCTTCAACCCAATTTCTTGCATTGCATCTGGAAGAAATTGAAGAGCATTAATTCTTTGCTGAATGAAATTGCACTCTACTAGATCTTTTTCAATTGCAATGCAATTTCTTCCTTTTTGAAGGCAACATGCTAGTGTTGTACCTAATTTTCAAGCACAAAAGAAATAATGAACTAAATTAGTACAATGACATATTAATTAAAAAAATAACATATTGAAATTCAATTCCATATAATAAAACTTACCTGAGCCAGAAAATAAATCCAAAACCCAATCTCCTTCATTTGAACAAATGTCTATAAGATAGTTAATCAATAACTGTGCTTTTTGATAAATGTTAACTATCTCTCCTTTTGCTTCTTTGTCTTCATATGTTAGTTTTCTCACAACAGCATCATAACTCAGTATTTGGCTATGACTCTTTCTATCTACCCGATTAAAAATCATAGACATATGGCTATCATCTTTTGCCCAACTATCAATATGAATGAACTCACAATCATTTATAAATTGTTGATCTTCATTGTGAAGAAGATTTGACTTTTCCCTGTAACATGAAATAGTAAAAGTTAAATTAACTTGTACATAAATAAATTTTTCAACATTAATCAAATATACATTTTAAACGTCTTACCATGTAAGCTGCATCCTTGAATTTGTTTTCCCCTTGAAGCTTGACAATATCATTGCCAATTGTGTGTCTGAATGAAATGTCACAAATCTCCATAATGGTGATGACGTGACTTCTACAAATCCCGCAACCACTTTACTAAAAGCTTGATAAGTATAAGGGTCACTATCATAGTCAATGTTTGGAATATTGAAACCATGGGGAATATCTGCAATGACTAGGGCATAATCCCTTTTAGGTATGAGTTTAGCAATGTCTTCACAGTCGCCTTGTATTACTTGATATTGAATAGTGTCTAGCCCATTCCAAATGAAATGATTAAGAGTTGGATCAAGTTGAATATCCTTAATACGTTGCTTCCTCAGTCTTTCGATCTTTATCTTTTCGATAAAGGTTTTGAAACTATCTGGCACTCCATTATCATCCTTCCTCATCTTTTATAAAATAAACAAATATATGTGTAAGTTATAAATTAAAAATAGTACACAGGTGAATAAAAATGAATGTATAAATCAAGATACCTTTTTAAATGCAAGATAAAAAGATTTTAATGTTGATGTAGAACTTGAATCTAGATAGTTGCGTACGACATCATCCCAACTATCTTCATTCAACAATCTAACCATTTGTTCTTGAATTTTCATGTAAACTTTGTGACTGCATAGATAAAGTAACAAAAAGTTAATATAATGATATGTATAACAAATACTACCAAGAACAGCATGTTTTATTTAAAATATAATTATAATCTAGAAATAAATAAAAATATTTCAAGAAACTTACTTTTGAAATTCTTCAGACATTTCCTCCAATGATAATTCCCCTGACCTCACACGAGATAATATTGTTTTGACAATTTTCTCATCTTTCACTCCTTGCATCGCCGTCCAAGATGTGATAGTCATATCGTCTGGAAGATGCTTCATTTCAGGAGCTAATTTACTGTTGCCACATATGAATGGCTTAGACTTTTTGACCCTCTAGTTTTTAATGGCAATGTCTTCCCACATGCCAAAAATCTCATCAATCAACCTCCAAACATCTCCAGTTCTAAATGCCAATTGGAAAATGTTATCAACACCTCTGAATAAATCACTATGTTTGTTGCCCTTTCCACCTTTTGAATTGGTTTTCTCTTCAATTTGATATCCTATTTCCATACAACATTCCTTTCGGAACTCTGCAGTAACTTTTGTCCTATCCCCACCACATTTTTCTTCAAATTCACTATGAATAAATCTAACCCTTTGGATGAAAGTCATAGACATCCTATATTCATTATCTAAATTATGATCCCATGCCACTAACTTTGCTTCTGTATCAGATAAACCAGTGTAAATGATACATTTCATTGTTTCAAAACATGGGTTATTAGGATATTCCTCCATCAATTGTCTTTGAGCTTCTACAGAATGGTTCCCCCCAAGCACATAATAATTGTATTCAAAACATTTTGACTTATCAAATGCTTCTTTGTTGGGAACTTGAAGTGGATCAACAAGAAGCACATAACTAACCACATGTGCATATGGATTGTACCTCATCAATGTCTTCAAGTTGTGAACATGCAGATGATGTGGCTTTCTAACTTGATATTGACATTGTCCTTCACTTGCTTTATAGGTTTGCCTGACATTAAGCTGAAATGTGCGACCACCATCAATTAAGTTTCTCTTTGTCAAATTCTCTCGAATGACATTTTGTTTTGTTTTGATAATGCCATCTTCTAAATCAGCTCCTGGTGTAATGATTTCTCTGCTTTCTTTTGAAGTTTCACTAGGTTCTTGACTGCTGGTAATGACTGCTTCAAAATCATCAACTCTACTTTTCTTGGTCATAACATTCCCACCAGAGTTATTCTTGGGCATTGTTACTTTTGGATTTTTATGGCTCTTTTCAGTTCCAATGTCATCTTCAGTAATGACAACATATGTTTCATCGTCAATTTCAACTTCATCGTTCTCAAAAGTAACTTGTTTACCCTTGCTAGATTTATCCACCAGAGACCTTTTTTTCTGATTCTTTGGATGTAGTTTTGTAGCATTATCAATTACTTCATTTTGCCTTTTTTCCATATTTTCTTCTGACACTGAGTAAAAACTGCTGACAACTTTCATGATATCATTCTCAATGAAATGAATGCCTCCCAACCTAATTGAGCAACTTTCAACAAAATTCTGCCAAACAAAATATCATATGTCAATAAAAAACAAAGTTAAAAAATATAGTGAGACACTTTTAAAAACGCAAAATACAAATATAAATAATAATACTTACGATGTTTTCTGTCATCTCATTTACGATTTGACTACACAACTTTGTAGATACCTCTCTCGTGTCATACAATGAATATGATAGTTGGTATTTAACCCTTTCATGTGACTTGGGAGCTTTTGTAAGTACGTAAACAACTTCAGTGTCCAGTACCGAACACATATCTACGACTCTTCCCATCACCTCAAAAATTCCATTATCATTCGGTATATCGATATATAGATATATATTCACATTTACGCTTTCTCTTTCTTTCACATACCACACTCTTGATGGAAATTTCACCTCTTTCGAATTCTTCCAGTCTGAAATCATTTTCTTATCACTTGAGGCACTTGAAAGATTTGTAGTCATGAGCTCAGGTGGAGTTCATTCACCAATGTTTCTTTTAGATGCACCTTTATGAGTCTTTGGTCCAGAAAGATTCACTGAAATTCTCTTTGATGCCATTTTCCTGAAAAATAGAAACACATAAATCAGTAAAAACTAAAAACATATTAACTTAAAGTAACAACGAAAACATATCATAAATTTTAATCAACAATCGCCCCACCCACCACCCCTCATATTCCAAAAGGACATGCATTAACATTCCAGTGTAAAAAAGTAAATCATGAATAAAACATTTTGCTGGGGCGCCCTCACCGACCCACCACCCCCCCTGCATGGCATGGGAGCCCTCACCCACCCACCCCCCCAAGCATCCCAACCCCCCCACCCCGGCGGCCCGGGCGCCCTCACCCGCCCGCCCACCCCAACTCTCTCCCTACTCCGCCCACCCGACTGCCTGCCCGACCGACCGACCCAGGTGCCCTCACCCACCCCTCTGGGTGCCCTCCCTACCTCTCCCCCAACTTGCGCGCCCCACACCCCCTCACCCGCCCGCTCCAACCCTCCCTGCACCCCACCCCTCTGGGCGCCCTCGCCCACCCGCCCGCCCCACCCCTCCGGGCGCCCTCACCCGGCCCCCCGCCTGACACCCTCACTCACCCGCCCGCCTCACCCGAACCCCCCTCCGCCCGGGCTCCCTACCTCTTCCCACACCCGCCCACCCCGCACCACCTCACCCGCCTGCTCCAACCCTCCCGGCGCCCTCGCCCGCCCATCTGCCCGGCACCCTCACCCACCCACCCGCCTCAACCGAACCCCCCTCCGCCCGGGCTCCCTACCTCTCCCCCAACCTGCCCACCCCGCACCCCATCATGCACCCCTCACCCACCCGCTCTACCCCTCCCGGCGCCCTTGCCCGCCCGCCTGCCTCAACCGAACCGCCCTCCACCCAGGCTCCCTACCGCACCCCCTCACCCCGCACCCCTTCACCCGCACACCCTGCACCCCCTCACCCGCCCGCTCCAACCCGCCCGCCCGCCCCACACCTCCGGGCACCTTCACCCGACCCCCGGCCCAGCGCCCTCACCCGCCCCCCCGCCCGGCGCCCTCACCCACCCGGCCGCTTCACCCGAACCGCCCTCTGCCCGGGCGCCCTCGTGCAGGCGCCACCCGGGCCGCCCGCGCCCTCGCCAGGCAAGCAGGGCGACCCTGCCTACCGGGCAAGGGCGCGGGCGGCTGGGTGGCGCCTGCACAAGGGCACCCAACCTCGTGCAGGCGCCACCCGGGCCACCCCCGCCCTCGCCCGGCAGGCAGGGTCGCCCTGCCTACCGGGCGAGGGCGCGGGCGGCCTGGGTGGCGCCTGCACGAGGGCGCCCAACCTCGTGCAAGCGCCACCGGAGCCGCCTGCGCCCTCGCCCGGCAGGCAGGGCGACCCTTCCTACCGGGAGAGGGCGCGGGCGGCACGGGTGGCGCCTGCACGAGGGCACCCCCCCTCGTGCAGGCACCACCCGGGCCGCCCGCGCCTCGCCCGGCAGGCAGGGCGATTCCGGGAATCGCCCTGCCTGCCGGGCGAGGGCGCGGGCGGCCCGGGTGGCGCCTGCACGAGGGCGCCTGTCACGCCCCCAGGCCTACGGTAGTCTTCCAACCGTGTCCGGCAAGGTGCGGCACCACCGTACACTTTCTTTTTAACAATACTCGTGCACATGGACTACGCCTTTCCACATTAACATACTTAGTTTGTTTTTCTCAACCAAGTAAAATGCATTAACCTTTATACTTAATGAAGCCCATACACATTCATTAACCAATATGCAATTAACCAGAACAATAACAATTGCACACAAGTATAAAGGGGAGGGGCAACTCCCGAACAAGTCTGCCCGATAACAATATATTATGAAAATCTTCAATAATACATCATACAAGTGTGCCTGGCAAAAATCCAAGGCCAACACTTAGAAATATTTACAATCAAGGCAAGACAACCTTTACAACCATATGCCAACCTCACTCGGTAGGAGGGTGCTCACCCGAGACACCAGAACTCCTCCAACTCGGTTCTGCACAAAACTGCCTTAAGTTCGCCCTTCGTTTTACCCACGTCAAGCTCCGGTAAAATCTGCGCACTTATCACTTATGCGCATGAGATGTGCGCACTTAACTGTGCCCTCCTTTACCTCTGCTCCAATCGTAGAAGAGAGAGCGAAGTGCTTGATCGAATTGCCCTCCAAATGAAGCTCTGCGCCATCTATATATACGCTTGCTTGCCATTTGGTGAAGGGGTGTCAAGCCATTAGGCCGACCCCATAAAAACGTTTTACAAGCCCCTGCCTTACTATTTTGCAGGTCGGCCTTTGCCCATGGGCAAAGCCTCCCCTACGCCAAGTATAAGGCTTCGGCCTTCTTCCATTTCGCATTATTCACTAAGTGTTCCACCGCACTTAGCTTGCTGTTCGTCGCATTGCTGTTTGTCGCAGGTCCGGGTACTGCCGTTTACCACCGCCCGCTCGTCGTTCACGGGTCGCCCGCCCGGGTCGCCCGCCCATCGTGCACGGGTCGCCCGCTGGGACGCCCGCTCATCGCATCTGTCAACTCGTCGCGTCTATCCACCGGGTCATCGTGTACGCCTGCACCTGCACCAGCTCGTTGCCCTGTTCGTTGGGTCGTCGTGCACGCCCGCGCCCGCACCAGCTCGTCGCCCTGTTCGCCGGGTCGTCGTGCACGCCCGCGCCCGCACCAGCTCGTCGCCCTGTCCGCCGGGTCGTCGTGCACGCCCGCGCCCGCACCAGCTCGTCGCCTTTTCCGCCGGGTCGTCGTGCACGCCCGCGCCCGCACCAGCTCGTCGCCTTTTCCGCCGGGTCGCCATGCACGGGGCGCCCGCCCATCGTGCAACCGTGCCCGCACCGACTCGTCGCCTACCCGGGTCGTGCCCAACCGTCGTGTAAGGGGGTGTCCACCCACCGTGTTAAGCGTCCGCCCGCCGTGTGAAGGGGCGCCCGCCCGTCGCGCACTTGCCCAAGTCGCGAGGGCCTTACATCCTCCTCCACCTGAAATCGTTGTCGTCCTCGACAACACACCATCCTGGTAGCACTCCACCAAGATCGTCATCAACCATGATGTAGACTCCTTCATATAAGGCAAACATCACTGCAACATATATAAAGCCCTATCTCCATCAGGTCATCATCTCCTATGCAAGACTGCCCATGCTCAGGTCCATGGAAACCCCATCTTTCTGCAGCATGTCATGATGCTTGATGCCAAGCCATCCCTGCACCATCAGTCACACCTGCTCAAACATGTTTAAGGGCTCACTGCCATGAGCAGCTTAACAATGAGCCCCATCTTCTATGTCATCTAAGAAGATGTGGAGGGAGAAGAGCCGGAAGGCTCTCCCTCACTAATCAGCTCAATCCATCTATCAGGATCCTCAACCTCCATTCTTTGTAGATATGCCTCCCGATCTTCCTTCTGGATATTCGGCCTCACATATATCTCGTCAACATCATCATCATCGTCCTCCACCAGCTCTAGCCTTCTTGACAAGTCCAAGATGCTATCTGAAAGTGATCGGATGACCAATGACTGCTCCACAAGCTTTGTCTCCATAGTGGACAACTGCTTGTTCACCTTCTCCATATCCTCCATTTGAATTCCTCCTAACTTATGATCAGGTTTTGTTACACCAATGGTTGGAACACCAATGGGTACATCTTCCTTTCCATCATAAATGAAGAGTTTCCTCAAATGTGGTACAATCATAGCCTCAAATTGTTTCATGAACTCCATCCCCAATACAGCTTCATAGTCATCAATCCGCACTATAGTGAAGTCCACCTTTCTGGTCCATTCACCTAGTGTAGTGTCCACCTTTTCAGCTATACCAAGAATTCCCATAGGAGGAGAATTCACTGTCTTCATTTGTGCCTTTACCGGTACAAATTTCAGCCCAATCCTTCTCGCAGTATCTTCACTCATGAAGTTGTGTGAAGCCCCACTATCCACCATAGTGAGTACATCAGCACCTCCGACCTTCATCTGAACATACTCCAACCTATTTCTTTCCGGATCTCTTCTAGAAGTCACTTCCGTAGTAGCAGAGGCACCAAGTATCTGCATCATCCCTACAGAAGCATTGTCATCATCATCAGATTGTGCAGCAGCGGCCACCTTCAGTTTAGAGGGACAATTCTTCACCACGTGTGGTCCTGCACATATCCAACATTTCAAAGGCTTCTTCGCCTTCGGACTATCATCCGATTTCGAAGCATCATCCTTCTTCTTTTCTTTTGGCTTGTCGGACTTCTTTTTCTCATTAGAAGTCTCATCATAGTGATCCACCAATCTGTCAACCGCAGCAAAAGCCTCTTCAAGTGTTCTGATCTTCTACCTCTTCACCTCATTGCGTGCCCAAGGCTTCAACCCAATAATAAAGTTGAACACCTTGTCCCTCTCTGCCATGTCGGGAAGTTCCAGAGCTGCACTTGAAAACTCTCGCTGGTATGCTTGTAAGCTTCCGGTTTGCTTGATGAACTTAATCTTTGTTCTTGCTTCCCATGTTTCATCCTGAGGACTGAAATGGGTCTGCAAGGCCTTCTTCATATCATCCCACGAAGTGATGTCATCAGCATTGCCATTGATAATCTGATCCACCCTCCTTCGCCACCACATCTTAGCATCCTTTGTCAAGAACTGAGCGGCCACCTTGACTTGTGTCTCACCATCAGGTAGACTCAACCGTTCCAAGTACTGCTCCATGTCCCATAGAAAGTTGCCAAGAGTCTTTGCACTTCTTGTGCCATCATAAGATTCCGGTTCTTTGACCTTCACATGAGGCACTCCTCCACCTGAGTTATGCCTTATGGCCTTCTTCAATACCGCAATCTCATCGTTGGCTTCATCAAGAGATTTGTTTGCTTTGTCAAGAGATCCCCTCAAGTTCACGATCTCTGCAAGACCCTGATCCTTTGCTTCTTCAACCTCCTTGACCCTTACTTCAAGTTGTGTACACATAAGATCAGTGTACTCATACTGTGCCTTGAGCTCATCATGTTGTGCCCGGAGTTCTTCAAGCTCTTCCTTGACCTTTGAGATGGCTTCTCGCTCCTTAGCAAGCGAGTCCACGTCTTGGTTCCAAGAAGTCTCCAAAGTCTCCATTCTTTCAATCACTTTTTCCATGAACCCAAGAGTAGTATCCTTCACTGTGTCCTTCATTGTGTGACTAGACCCAGCCTGAGAATTAGTTGCCATTCCCAACAACTTCTTACCCTTCTGTGACCTAGTTTCAACCATTCAACAGCTTCACCTACAAGAACTTTGTTCAAGTCTCCACGAGCAACCCTGCTCTGATACCACCTCTCACGCCCCCAGGCCTACGGTAGTCTTCCAACCCTGTCCGACGAGGTGCAGCACCACCGTACACTTTCTTTTTAACAATACTCGTGCACATGGACTACGCCTTTCCACATTAAGATACTTAGTTTGTTTTTCTCAACCAAGTAAAATGCATTAACCTTTATACTTAATGAAGCCCATACACATTCATTAACCAACATGCAATTAACCAGAACAATAACAATTGCACACAAGTATAAAGGGGAGGGGCAACTCCCGAACAAGTCTGCCCGATAACAATATATTATGAAAATCTTCAATAATACATCATACAAGTGTGCCTGGCAAAAATCCAAGGCCAACACTTAGAAATATTTTCAATCAATGCAAGACAGCCTTTACAACCATATGCCAACCTCACTCGGTAGGAGGGTGCTCACCCGAGACACCAGAACTCCTCCAACTCGGTTCTGCACAAAACTGTCTTAAGTTCGCCCTTCTTTTTACCCACGTCAAGCTCCGGTAAAATCTGCGCACTTATCACTTATGCGCATGAGATGTGCGCACTTAACTGCGCCCTCCTTTACCTCTGCTCCAATCGTAGAAGAGAGAGCGAAGTGCTTGATCAAATTGCCCTCCAAATGAAGCTCTGCGCCATCTATATATACGCTTGCTTGCAATTTGGTGAAGGGGTGTCAAGCCATTAGGCCGACCCCATAAAAACGTTTTACAAGCCCCTGCCTTACTATTTTGCAGGTCGCCCTTTGCCCATGGGCAAAGCCTCCCCTACGCCAAGTATAAGGCTTCGGCCTTCTTCCATTTCACATTATTCACTAAGTGTTCGACCTCACTTAGTTTAATGTTCGTCGCATTACTATTTGTCGCAGGTCCGGGTACTACCGTTTACCACCGCCCGCTCGTTGTTCACGGGTCGCCCGCCCATCGTGCACGGGTCGCCCGCCGGGACGCCCGCTCATCGCATCTGTCAACTCGCTGCGTCTGTCCACCGGGTCGTCGTGTACGCCTGCGCCCGCACCAGCTCGTCGCCCTGTTCGCCGGGTCGTCGTGCACGCCCGCGCCCGCACCAGCTCGTCGCCCTGTTCGCCGGGTTGTCGTGCACGCCCGCGCCCGCACCAGCTCATCGCCCTGTTCGCCGGGTCATCGTGCATGCCCGCGCCCGCACCAGCTCATCGCCCTATTCGCCGGCTCGTCATGCACGCCCGCGCCCGCACCAGCTCGTCGCCTTTTCCGTCGGGTCGCCGTGCACGGGGCGCCCGCCCATCGTGCAACCGCGCCCGCACCGGCTCGTCGCCTACCCGAGTCATGCCCGACCGTCGTGTAAGGGGGTGTCCGCCCACCGTGTTAAGCGTCCGCCCGCCGTGTGAAGGGGCGCCCGCCCGTCGCGCACTTGCCCAAGTCGCGAGGGCCTTACAGCGCCCCTCGTGCAGGCGCCACCCGGGCTGCCGGCGCCCTCGCTCGGTAGGCAGGGCGATTCCGGGAATCGCCCTGCCTGCCGGGCGAGGGCGCGGGCGGCCCAGGTGGCGCCTGCACGAGGGCGCGCCCCCTCGTGTAGGCGCCACCGGGGCCGCCGGCGCCCTCGCCTGGCAGGCAGGGCGATTCTGGGAATCGCCCTACCTGCCGGGCGAGGGCGCGGGCGGCCCGGGTGGCGCCTGCACGAGGGCGCAGGCGCCACCGGGGCCGCTGGTGCCCTCGCTTGGCAGGCAGGGCAATTCTGGGAATCGCCCTACCTGTCGGGCGAGGGCGCGGGCGGCCCGGGTGGCGCCTGCACGAGGGCGCCCCCCCTCGTGCAGGCGCCACCCGGGCCGCCCACGCCCTCGCCCGGCAGGCAGGGCGATTCCGGGAATCGCCCTGCTTGCCCGGCGAGGGCGCGGGCGGCCCGGGTGGCGCCTGCACGAGGGCGCCCCTCGTGTAGGCGCCACCCGGACCTCCCGCACCCTCGCCCGGCAGGCAGGGCGATTCCGGGAATCGCCCTGCCTACCGGGCGAGGGCGCAGGCGGCCCGGGTGGCGCCTGCACGAGGGCGCCCAACCTCGTGCAGGCGCCACTAGGGCCGCTCGCGCCCTCGTGCAGGCACCACCCATCCCTGCAACATATGTAGAATCTCATCCCCACCTTGCTCCACCTTAGTGATCAATTGTCACCAAGACAACCATACCAATGTATGTCATATATCAGATGTCCGTGATCATCGACCACTCTGTCACAATCTCTCCATGCTGCTCTCCACCATGGAAGGTTGATCCCTCCAACTCAAGCTACATGTCCATCGCAACAATGTGTCAAACTCCATCATATCATCATTACCATGTGCAAAACTGCCCATGTTATGTCTACAAGTGCTAACACACCTCAACCATGTGTCAACATCTCATCTCAATATATCAGAAGTCATCTCAATCCATGATGATCAATCATCATGTGTCGTCCCCATGTGAACTGCTGCCATGATACTCCAACATAATGCTAACACATCTCTGTACACTACTAGTCCCCACATTTGAACTAGTCGGGTGATCAGTCCAACTGTCACGCTCAAACTATGAGAATGCACATCCTCATGTCACCATCAGTCGGTTCTCAAAACATACTGCCACATCCTGAACTCGATCAAGAATCCATCCATGTAAGTAAACCCATGCTCAGGTCCATGAAGTAGTCCTCATCTCATCTGCAACATGCTCCATATAGCCAACCTGATGTCCATGACTCTAGTTGTCCATGATGTCCAACCCATGTAGACTCCATCTCAACCTTTGGTCATCTGCACCCAAGTTCTCACCTGTCATGAAGAAGCCTCCTCCAAGGCCCCTTGTAAAGTTGATGTGGTTCCTCCCTATCAAGGCCTCCACACCAACCTTCCTCCAAGGTTATCTATAGAGAAAGGAGGGCCAGGAAGTTTCCTCCCTGACTCTCATCCACCCATGTGTCAGATTGATGTTGTGTCCTCAAGTATCTATGCACAGCCTCAATCTCTTCACATGTACATCCAAGCTCTCCTAGCTTGTTCTTTGTCAACTGAAAATCATATATGCCCATGGCATACCTACAAAAGTCCACTATTCTAGCAGGATCTCTACCTTCATAACCTTCATCAACCACTGCCTCTGAAGTAGCGCTTGGGCTCTCTTCACTTGCAACTCTATTGTGAGGATCATCAGTAGAAGATGCTCCTACCAAGTGTCTCCATGTTCGTGAGGTTCCCTTCTCACTTCCTTCATTCCTTCTCCCAGCTCTTGCAACGAAATCAACAAGCTTCCTTTCCTTCGTTGTTTGAACCACACTCCCAAGTCCTCTTTGCTCCACATCTTCATGCTTCACATTTGGATCTTTGGGATACAATGTCATAGAAGCCATCCTTGGTCTATACCCCAACCAACTTCTTCTTTTCATCGGTACCATCATGTTCTTCCCTCCAGCTGTGATCAAGAGAATGTCCTGGCTCACCATTGGTATGGCTTGTGCAAGCTCCATAAAGTCAAACCCCAACACCATAGAATGATCATCCATGTCCACAACTCTCAAGTCCAACTTCCCGAACCATGATCCTACTTTCACCTGAGTGTCCTTCAACACACCATCAACAGCTTTAATGGAAGAGTTAACTACTTTGAAAGCACTACATTCCCTCTCCATCTTTGCTTTCTTCCCAAAAGACTTTGCTACCTTCCTACTCACGAAGCTATGAGTAGCCCCTGTATCAATCAAAGCTGCAAATCTCTTGCCCTTCACGGTCACCTGCACAAAACTTAGCTTCAAGGAACCATCTTCCTTTATCGGTTTTGTCTTGTGCCTTATCTCAGCAACCTTCTTCAAGAATTCGGCCTCAGAAGTGTCAATAGGCTTATGCTCCTTCTTGACATTCCTCTTAAGGTACTTTACCTCCTTGCTTGGCTCTTCTAGGGAACTCGGCCCTGGTCTAGCTTGACTTACTTCAAGCTTTCCTTCCACCGTGTTCTGCTCAAGTGCACCAACCAAGTGTCCATTGACCAAGTTCATGGAACTAAACTTCCGAATGTCCTCTGGATGCTCTCGGTAGTGAGTCCCCAACCTGTCAATGTAGTCGAGCTCTTCCTGCTCAATCACAACAACCTTCTTACCAAGAAGCTTCTTCTTTATCTCTTCCTCAATTTGCTTGATTTCGGCTTCCACCTTGGCACTTTCCTTCCTCAACCGGGCTCTTTCATCAAAGAGCTCTTGAAGACCAAGTCCACTTCGTTGGATCTCCTCATAAAGTTCGTTGAGTTCAACATCTATCGTACTTCCACATTGGCTTCTAATTTCTTCAAGTTCCCTCCTTAGTTCTGAGCAGCTTTCTCGAATCTTCATGTTCTCAGCCCTCATTGCAACCCAGTTAGAACTCCATCGACTCATATGTCCCAATACTTCGTACCGGAGAGCTTCAACCGCATTATGGTTGGATTCACCATCATCCACCATTATGCCCTTTTCAGCCTTCTCCATGTTCACCAAGTCACCTGCAATTAGAACCAACCCTTGTTCCACTTCGTGTGAAATGGTTTCCTTCACCTGCAGTACCTGTCACGAGCAAACCTTGCTCAACAGCTCTAGACCGAGCTCTGATACCAACTTCACTTCGGTGAAGTTGTGTAGCAGCTTCAACCTTCAATACCCTGAATCAGCTGCTCTGATACCAACTGTCACGCCCCCAAGCCTACGGTGGTCTTTCAACCGTGCCGGCGAGGTGCGGCACCACCGAACACTTTCTTTTTACCAATACTCGTGCACATGGACTACGCCTAATTCACTTGTCCTTACTTAGTTTGTGTTTCGCAACCAAGTAAAATGCATTTATCCTTTATACTTAATGAAGCCCATACTCATTCATTATCCATATGCAATTAACCAAGAACATCAACAATTGCAACCAAGTATAAAGGGAGGGGCAACTCCCGAACAGTCTGCCCAACAATAATATATTATAACAGTTCTTCAATAATACATCATCAAGTATACTTGGCAAAACTCCAAGTCTATACTTAGAATAATTTACAACCAAGGCATAGACAACCTTTACAACACATGTGCCAACCTCATATGGTAGGAGGGTGCTCACCCGAGACACCAAGAACTCCTCCTTCAAGTCCTGCACAAATCCACCTCAAAACTGTACCTCAACACCTACACTTGACTCCCGGTAAAACTGTGCACTTTTACTGTAGAGCGCATGAGTTATGCGCACTCTACCTTATCTCTGCGCCTTCCTTTTACCCCTGTCCAATGCGTAGAAGAGAGCTTGAGCGATGATGCTCCAAATGAGCTCTAGGCTCACCAACTTATACACAATCTGCGTGAGTTTTGGGAGGGGTGTCCAGCCTTAAGGCCGACCCCATAAGTTATCACTCTATGCCCATATGTGTGCTCTTCACAAGTCGGCCTAGCTCCATTTTCCATCGCATATAAAGAGGGTTCAACACTTAACCGTTTTAAGCGTTTTCTCCCTATCGTCGCATATTAATGTCGCATAAGGTTCGGATGACTGTCGTGTGTCCGCCCGCTTGTCGCACCAAGGAGCGCCCGCCCGTCGCACGTCTGCCCACTCGTCGCACCCGTGTGTGCCCACCGTGCCGCGCGCCCGTCGCTTGCCTGCCCGAGTTGCGAAGGCCTTACAGCGCCCCTCGTGCAGGCGCCACCCGGGCCGCCCGCGCCCTCGCCCGGCAGGCAGGGCGATTCCGAGAATCGCCCTGCCTGCCAGGCGAGGGCGTGGGCAGCCCGGGTGGCGCCTACATGAGGGCGCCCAACCTCGTGCAGGCAGGGCGATTCTGAGAATCGCCCTGCCTGCCGAGAAAGGGTGCGGGCAGCTCAGGTGGCGCCTGCACGAGGGCGCCCCCTGTCACGCCCCCAATTCTTTTTTCGTTTAATTGAGCAGGTGCGGCACCGCCTAAGTTAATAACTTGTTCACCGTTAGTTAACTTTATGAACTATGCCTTAATAATTCATAACCATCATGAATTCATATTATTAATGTGCGGAAACCATTAACAATATACAATAATAAAACCAACTCGACAATATAATAATAATCAATCTTTTTATTATATGTGCAAAGTTACAACCGGGAGGGCGCCCGCCCGTGCAAGAGCGCACGGCGGTCTTGCCAAAACTCCACCGAATACAAGTTACAACATATAACATATACACCCTTTGTGTCGTCGGGCGGGCGGGCGCGCCCGTGCACGAACCCACCGCCAACACACAACAAGAAGTAGTAACACAAGGACGCACAACTCGGCTTTGGGCGGGCGGGCGCACCCGTGCATGACCTTTGCCCACGCCACAACTCGGTCTAATGCGATATAAGTGTGGGCGCCCGTGCGCACCACCGGAAACTCCAAACGATCCTCAACTCGACCCTTGCCTGGCTCGGCAGGCTCATCCACTCGAGCTGCGATAAACTGCGCCTCCTCCAAGTGCGCTCTACCTCTGCGACGAAGAGCGATGTCCGATCGGTTGTCGATGCCCAAATGAACCGCAGGTCGCACCAATATATACACACACTCCTTGTGCGTTGTCTCCTGTCTGACGCTACACAATACAACGATGAATGTCCCCACTTAGTTTTACCCACCGTTGGCTCGCCCTAAGTTGGTTTCGCTCATCGCTTCATCCATCCATCGCATATAAACTCGCCACAAGTCATATTATCTCGCGCGTCTCTCATGTGACTGCATCCTCACAGGTTCGAGCCACCGCACTTCATGACTTAGTCGTTTTTCACCCTTCGTTGCCTCTCGCCCGAGCTGCGCGCCCATCATTCACCGTGCACCCGTGTACGCGCTCTCGGTTACCCGGCGCTTGCCCGTCGTATCACAATGAAGGCCTTACATTCTCCTCCACCTGAAGTCATTTTCGTCCTCGACAATGTACCATCCTCCAAGCATCAATATCCATGATGTCGACTCCCCTCACATAAACATCCCGACAACATATGTAGGACTCCATCTCCACCATGTCTCATCTTAGCAACAAACTGTCACCAAGATACTCCATACCAATGTATATATCAGATGTCCATGATCCTTGACAACCCTGTCACAATATCTCCATGCTGCTCTCCACCATGGAAGGTTGATCCCTCCAATTCAAGCTACATGTCCACCGCAACAATGTGTCAAACTCCATCATGTCATCACCACCATGTGCAAAACTACCCATGATATGTCAACAAGTGCTAACACACCTCAACCATGTGCCAACATCTCATCTCAACAATATGTCATATATCGGAAGTCATCTCAATCCATGATCATCAACCATCATGTCACAATCTCCACATGCTGCTTCATCGTGGAAGGCTGGTCCCTCCATCTCAAGCTGCCTGCTCACTGCAACATATCGTGTCGACCTCATCATGTGTCGTCCTCATGTGAACTGCTGCCATGATACTCCAACAAATGCTAACACATCTCTGTGCATGCTATAGCCCTCATGTCTGAACTAGTTGGGTAGCTAATCCAACCGTCACGCCCAAACCATGAGAATGCACATCCTCATGCCACCATCAGTCATTCCTCAAAGCATCCTGTCACATCCTGAACTCGATCAAGAATCCATCCATATAAGTAAACCATGCTCAGGTCCATGAAGTAGTCCTCATCTCAACCGCAACATGTCATCCATGATGTTTGGTGTCAATGTGCTACACGAAGTCAACCACATCTACTCCAACATCATCCATATGTGTGCCTCCTCCATATGAAGAGACCATCTCATCAAACCGACTCTCGATGTGCCACATCTAGGTCCATGAAGCAATCTCCATCATATCTACAATGTGTCATCCCTCAAGTTTGCCATAGAAACAAGTATGCACTTGTCTCACCTGTCCATGTGCTGCTCAATCAGCTCCCATGTGTAAAAGATAGTTGAGTCTCGGCTCAACTCATGCCCAAGTGTTGCCACCAAGGCATCATCATCATCGTAACTCCATCACTTCAAAATGTCTCATATCGCTCCTCCACATCAAGTCACTCTTCCAAGCCATGCCCATACATGTACTTTGGAAGTATGCATCCCATACTGCATCAAAGTCACCTGACCTCAGTTCCTCAATGCATCAAATCCTCTAAGTCCACCATGTATGAAGTCCCCAAAAGTCACAACAACCTCATGTCATCATGAGCTCCATAAGTCATCCCCAACCAATATCTCAGCAAGCATACAAGTCACAGCCGAAAGGTCTCTACAAGATGCCTCAACTCTCCATGTAGTAGGAATGCTCCATAGTCTGCTCACAACTCCATCCAAGTCCATGGTCTTGTTGTACAAGAGTGTACAGCCTCTCCATAGGCTCATAAGTAATAAGTCTCCATGTCACATCAGCAAATCCATCTGCACAACATTCCTGCCTTAGCACTCCTCACTGGATGTCCATGACACCTCTACAAGTGCTCCCACACAATGTCCCTGCATAAGGCTGCCATGCTCCATGTCTCCAACCTGATGTCCATGACTATGTTGCCCATGTAGTCCAACCATGTAGACCCATCACAACAATCGGTCATCTCACCCAAGTTTGCAATCTTCGGTTTAGTGAACTCGGTCACCCAACCATATCATCATGTCATGAGTCCCTTCATCGCTCCTCCACCAAAGTGTCCACCAAGACTTGCTCTTGGTCTCGGCCATGAGAAGTCCACCCAGAACATCACAAGTGTGTGCCCTCCTCAATCTATCCATGAGTCATGCCGGGCACTTACCCAATTCATGTGGCTAAAGCATGACTCATTCTTCCACAACGATCATCATGTTCCTCCCTTGTCACGGGCCCTTGCACCTTCTACCATAAGGTCACAAACAATCCCAACATGTCCTGCAACAATCAACAATCCTTGCTTCTCCATACAAGGTCTCATCATAGACATCCATGGTAAGATCCTCCCTAGCATTGGCAAACTGGCTTTGCCCTTCTCTGCATATGGTTCATCCACCAAATGCCCAAATGAAACACAAGTACCGATACTTACTTCATCATCATTGTCATGAGGTTCCTCCATATGAGTATCCTCATCCATCCATGCTGGCAAACTGTACGATCCTGGTCCAACTTGATCAATCTCAAGTTCATCCTCCATCATGGTCATGTCTGCAACATCTTCAATCGTCATCACTTCCTCTTCCTTGATAGCACAATCTGCAACTTCCCCTTGCTCCATTGTCCAACCAAGTTGAAGAAGCTCTTCTTCAACATTCTTTTCCAAGACTTCAAGTTCTTTTCGGATCTGGGGCTTCTCTTCCTTCAACCTTTTCAACCTGTATAAGGTAAGCAAGAGCTTCCCTTCACCTTCTCCCAAACTTGCCATGCCTTGTACTTCGTCTTCCCCGGTTCGTACTTCATTTGGTCCACAGACGCCCAAACCGTGTATACCTGCCCACACGCAGTCCCACTTGCCCACCTGACAAGTGCCCAAATCGTATGACCAGCACGTAGTACCATCTGTTCAACTCTACGACACCCGGTTCCAACCTTTACCAGCTTCACCAAGTTCCTTGCAACCATGAACCGGCCCTTGTTCCACTTCGTGTGAAACGGCTTCCTTCACCTGCAAGTACCCTTGTCACTGTCACGAGCAACCCTGCTCAAACCAAGTCTTGAAACTACCTTCAAATGCTTCAACACCTGAACCTTGTTCAAGCCTCAATATCACCTGCCAAATTTCCAAGTGTATACACACTTGCTTCGCCCAACTTCCTGCAAGACTTCTCCAAGTCTTCAGACCCGCTCTGATACCACTTGTCACGCCCCCAATTCTTTTTTCGTTTAATTGAGTGGGTGCGGCACTGCCTAAGTTAATAACTCGTTCACCGTTAGTTAACTTTACGAACTATGCCTTAACAATTCATAACCATCATGAATTCATATTATTAATGTGCGGAAACCATTAACAATATACAATAATAAAACCAACTCGACAATATAATAATAATCAATCTTTTTATTATATGTGCAAAGTTACAACCGGGAGGGCGCCCGCCCGTGCAAGAGCACACGGCGGTCTTGCCAAAACTCCACCGAATACAAGTTACAACATATAACATATACACCCTTCGTGTCATCGGGCAAGCGGGCGCGCCCGTGCACGAACCCACCGCCAACACACAACAAGAAGTAGTAACACAAGAACGCACAACTCGGCGTTGGGCGGGCGGGCGCAGCCGTGCACGACCTTCGCCCACGCCACAACCCGATCCAAGTGCGATATAAGTGTGGGCGCCCGTGCGCACCACCGGAAACTCCAAACGATCCTCAACTCGACCCTTGCCTGGCTCGGCGGGCTCATCCACCCGAGCTGCGGTAAACTGTGCCTCCTCCAAGTGCGCTCTACCTCTGCGACGAAGAGCGATGTCCGATCGATTGTCGATGCCCAAATGAACCGCAGGTCGCACCAATATATAAACACACTCCTTGTGCATTGTCTACTGGCCGACGCTACACAATACAACGATGAACGCCCCTACTTAGTTTTACCCACCGTCGGCTCGCCCTAAGTTGGTTTCGCTCATCACTTCACCCATCCATCGCATATAAACTCGCCACAAGTCATATTATCTCGCGCGTCTCTCATGTGACTGCGTCCTCACAGGTTCGAGCCACCGCACTTCATGACTTAGTCGTTTTTCACCCTCCATTGCTTCTCGCCTGAGCTGCGCGCCCATCATTCACTGTGCGCCCGTGTACGCGCTATCGGTTACCTGGCGCTTGCCCGTTATATCACAATGAAGGCCTTACACCCCCCCTCGTGCAGGGGCCACCCGGGCTGCCCGCTCCCTCGCCCGGCAGGTAGGGCGATTCCGGGAATCGCCCTGCCTGCCGGGCGAGCGTGCGGGCGGCCCGGGTGGCCCCTGCACCAGGGCTCACCCCCTCGTGCAGGCGCCACCGGGGCTGCCCGCGCCCTCGCCCGGCAGGCAGGGCGATTCTGGGAATCACCCTGCCTGCCGGGCGAGGGCGCGGGCGGCCCAGGTGGCGCCTGCACGAGGGCGCCCAACCTCGTGCAGGCGCCACCCGGGCCGCCAGCACCCTCGCCCGGCAGGCAGGGCGATTCACGGAATCGCCCTGCCTGCTGGGCAAGGGCGCGGGTGGCCCGGGTGGCGCCTGCACGAGGTTGGGCGCCCTCGTGCAGGCGCCACCTGGGCCGCCCGCGCCCTCGCCCGGCAGGCAGGGTGATTCCCAGAATCGCCCTGCCTGCCGGGCGAGGGCGCGGGCGGCCCGGGTGGCGCCTGCACGAGGGCACCCCCCCTCGTGCAGGCGCCACCTGTGCCGGGCGAGGGCGCGGGCGGCCCGGGTGGCGCCTGCACGAGGGCGCCCCCCCTCATGCAGGCACCACCCGGGCCACCCGCGCCCTCGCCCGGCAGGCAGGGCGATTCCCGGAATTGCCCTGCCTGCCGGGCGAGGACGCGGGTGGCACCTGCACGAGGGGGGGCGCCCGCGTGCAGGCGCCACCCAGGCCGCCCGCGCCCTCGTCCGGCAGCCAGGGCGATTCCCGGAATCGCCCTGCCTGTCGGGCGAGGGCGCGGGCGGCCCGTGTGTCGCCTGCACGAGGGCAACCCTCGTGCAGGCGCCACCCGGGCCGCCCGCGCCCTCGCCCGGCAGGCAGGGCGATTCCAGGAATCGCCCTGCCTGCCGAACGAGGGCGCTGGCGGCCCTCATGCAGGCACCACCTGGGCCACCCGCGCCCTCGCCCGGCAGGTAGGGCAATTCTGGGAATCGCCCTGCCTGTCGGGCGAGGGCGCGGGTGGCACCTGCATGAGGGCGCCCCCCCTCGTGCAGGCACCACCGGGGCCACCCGTGCCCTCGCCCGGCAGGCAGGGCGATTCCGGGGAATCGCCTTGCCTGTCGGGCGAGGGCGCGGGCGGCCCGAGTGCACCTGTACGAGCCCCGCTCATGGGGCTGAGGGAGGGTGGGTGAGGCCGAGGGCGGAGGGTGGGTGAGGCGGGCGGGTGGAGGGCGGGTGAGGCCGAGGGCGGAGGGTGGGTGAGGCAGGCGGGCGAAGGGCGGGTGAGGCAGAGGGCGGAGGGTGGGTGAGGCGGGCAGGTGGAGGGCGGGTGAGGCGGGCGAGTGGGCGAGTGAGGGCGCCCAGGGGGTGGGTCGGGCGGGCAGTTGAGGGCGCCGGGGTGTGGGTCGAGCGGGCGGGTGAGGGCGCCCGGGGGTGGGTGGGGTAGGCGGGCGAGCGGGTGAGGGTGCCTGCGGGTGGGGCGGGCGGGTGTGGCGGGCGGGCGGGTTGGGCAGGCGGGTGAGGGCGACCGCGGGCGGGCGGGTGGGTGAGGGCGCCCGTGGGTGGGTGGGGCAAACGGGCGGGCGGGTCGGGGCGGGCGCGGGCGGGTGGGGCTGGCGGGTCGGGGCGGGCGAGGACAGGTGGGGCAGGCGGGTCGGGGCGGGTGCAGCGGGCGGGTCAGGGCACCCGCTGGCGGGTGGGGCGGGCGGGTCAGGACGCCTGTGCCATATGGGCGGGCGGGTCAGGGCACCCGGGGGTGGGTGGGCCGTGCGGGTGAGGGTGCTCGAGGGTGGGAGGCCCGCCCGAAGGGGTGAGGTGCCCGGGTGAGGGTGCCGGGAGGGGTTGGGCGGGCAGGTGAGGGCGCCCGGGCCGGGCGAGCGGGTGAGGGGGGCGTGGGTGGTTCGACCGGAGGGGTGGGGCGAGCGGGTTAGGGCGCCCGGGCCGAGCCGGGCAGGCGGGTGAGGGGGGACAGGGTGTGTGGGCCGGGCGGGTGAGGGGGCCCGGGCCGGGCAGGCGGGTGAGGGGGGGCTGTCAGGGCACCCGGAGGGGCCGGGCAGGCGGGTGAGGGGGGGCGCTGTTAAGGCGCCTAGAGGGGCCGGGCGGGCGGGCGAGGGGGGGTGTGGAGCACCCACTGGTGTTAAGAAAATGAGGTTGACCGGGCCCACCATGCTCACGATTTTTCATGAAACTAATTTAATATGAAAGTTTTCAAGAAAAAAATTTAACTTACCTTTTAATTGCGAGAATTTTTCGTTGATTATGTTGTTGATAGTGATTTAGCTGCTCCACAAATTCACGACCTCTTTGAACGATTTTCAGAAAGCCTGGATGTGATGTTAGTAATAGTGATAATGAAATTTTAATATGTAAGTGAAGTTACAAGGATGTTTTACTGTACGGTTAATATGCGATAATTTGTTTTACAATATTATAAAGTGAATATTATTGATTTGTTTTACAACGGGTTGAATGTGGGATTATTTGTTTTAAAATATTTTAAAGTGAATATTGTAGTATTGGAAAGCGAATATTATATGGTTTAACTATTATAATAATTGTAGAAGTTGTAGTGTACAATTTTAATTATGATTTCATAAAAAAATTTAGTTTACATTTTCCAATAAATTGTAGAACAAAGTAATAAAGGTAAATAAATTTAACAGATTTTTTGGAGGGAAATATTTTCGCGAAACTTTTTGGAGGGAAATATTTTCGCGAAATTTTTTGGAGGGAAAATTTCATTCTTTAAGCTATATAATATCTTTAGGAGACTCTCCATTTGTATCATTCAACATCTTCTATTTGAAAGGGATGGATTGTTCTGATAGTGAAGTTTCAATTTATACACCATCAACTTCTACATCGCGTAACAAATCTATTCATATTGATGAACATAGCGGGAATTCTTCCACTATGAATAGAAAGTCACTTCTTCCACTTAGTCTTGATTCTAAGGACTATGAGAGCAGCACTGATGAAAGAGGGGATGGAGAATTTCAAATAAATAAAGAGTCACAGATTCCACTTAGTCCTACTTCTAAGGACTATGAAAGCCGCAGTGATGAAGAGCATGATGGTGAAGTTCAAAAGAACAGAGTGTCACGATGTCCACTTAGTCCTAATTCTGAGGACTATGAGAGCAGCAGTTTTGAAGAGCATGATGGTGAAGTTCAAAAGAATGGAGGGTCACGGTGTCCACTTAGTCCTAATTCTGAGGACTATGAGAGCAGCAGTTTTGACGAGCATGATGGTGAAGTTCAAAAGAATGGAGTGTCACGGTGTCCACTTAGTCCTAATTCCGAGGACTATGAGAGCAGCAGTTTTGAAGAGCATAATGGTGAAGTTCAAAAGAAGGGAGTGTCACGGTGTCCACTTAGTCCTAATTCTGAGGACTATGAGAGCAGCAGTTTTGAAAAGCATAATGGTGAAGTTCAAAAGAAGGGAGTGTCACGGTGTCCACTTAGTCCTAATTCTGAGGACTATGAGAGCAGCAGTTTTGAAGCGCATGATGGCAAATTTCAAAAGAATGGAGTGTCACGGTGTCCACTTAGTCCTAATTCTGAAGACTATGAGAGCAGCAGTGATGAAAAGCATGATGTTTATTTTCAAAAGTATGGAGTGTCAAAGTGTCCACTTAGTCCTAATTCTAAGGACTATGAGAGCAGTAGTGATGAAAAGCATGATGTTGATTTTCAAAAGTATGGAGTGTCACGGTGTCCAGTTAGTCCAAATTCTAAGGACTATGAGAGCAGCAGTGATGAAGAGTGGGATGATGAAATTCAAAAGATTGGAGTACCACAGTGTCCACTTAGTCCTAATTCTGCGGACTATGAGAGCAATAGTTATGAAGAGCGTGATGATGAATTTCAAAATAATAGAGTGTCACTGTGTCCTCTTAGTCCTAATTCTGCGGACTATGAGAGCAGCAGTGATGAAGGACAGGATGATGCACTTAGTCCTAATTCTAATGAGTATAAAGGTAGCAGTGACAAAGGACGGGATGTAGCATCTTCAATAAGTAAGTCACATTTTCAACGTAGTCCTAATTCTATGGACTATGAGAGTAGCACTGGCAATGCATATGAGGAAGAATATCCATTAAACATCGAGTCAGATTTTCCATTCAGTTCGAATTCTAAGGACTATGACAGTAGCACTGAAGAAGCAGAAGATGAAGAATATACTCCAAGTCAATATTTGAAAAGCAAGGATGATCATAGTGTGGATAACATTCCTCTTAATGATGATGAAAAGCCTTATACAAATGATGATCAAATGATGGAGATGTTGCCAAGAAACATTGTATCAAGGAGTAGGAGCAGACCTTTTCGTATCAATGCAAGTTGTTCTAGTTATACAAGGGGTAGAGCAGAATATCTAACGAGAAGAAGTTCTATCAGTGCTCTCATTTCAAGTGAATGTTGCCAAAAATATTGCTTGAAACATATGGATTTCAAATTTGCATTAGAAAGGAGGAAGAGATATTTGTCAATGAATAAAAGCATGCAAAATTTATATTTAGTTGGGTGCATGCAATCTATATTTTCAGGTTATGATTATCATATTGGGACTTTTTTTATATATAGAAAAGGTTTCAAAATGTTTCATTCGATTGGGAATTTTCGTCTCTCGAGAATTCAAGAAAATTTGGAAAAGGATCCCACATTTTATTCAGAAGTACGTCATAAAAGACAGCTTGGTCCATTATCAAATACTGCAATGTCATGGATGAAAGATTTCTTTTCAAAGCATGGAGAGTGTATGTCAAATGGAGAGACAATACATATTCCAGATAATTTTTCAAGACGAGAAATCTACAACTTATACAAAGAATATGCAGAAGGTGCTGAGGGACATGGCCAGCTTATTACATATCAATATTTTGTGAAGGTATGGAAGAAAGAATTCAACAATGTCCGTATTCCAAAGAAGACAAGGATGGGGATTTGCAGTACATGTGCTTCTCTTAAATCAAAAAGGGACAAAAGTGAAGGCTCAGAAAGAGGTAAGCGTTTATAACTTTAACTTTCAAAATTGTATAGTCATCAACTATGAAAACATATTTCTTAATGAATCTCTTTTATGTTGTGTAGATTTAATTGTCAAACAACTTCAGGAGCATCGCGAACAACAAACAAATGAAAGGAAGAAGTTGTACAAGCATCGAAAAAAGTGCTATGATAATCCGAATAAATATTTGGGTTTGATAATTGATGGTATGGACCAGAAGAAAACACTTTTACCACATTTTGTTCGCACACCCAAAAATTTACAGGAGGAAAACTTTATTCAATTTCACTTAGTCGGTTGTATGGTCTTCAATGGGAAAATGTTGCCAAGGGTGTACTTCACAGCTCCAAATATTCATAATGATTCAAATCTGACCATAACTATAATTCATGATGTGATTTCTCATTGGTCTGGTAATCTTCCTGAAGTTTTGTATCTACAATTGGACAACACTTGCCGTGAAAACAAAAATCAGGTTGTTTTTGGATATCTAAACATGCTTGTTGAATTGGGAATTTTTCAGAAGGTAAAGGTTGGTTTCCTTCTTGTTGGGCACACTCATGACCATATTGATCAGATGTTCAGCCGTTTTTCAGTCACATTGAGGAGGAAGGAAGTTGGTAGCTTGCCATCACTAATTGAATGTATTAAGAAATCATACATGCCAGAGCCTACTTTTGATGTGTTGGAAGAAACTATTGACATGCGAAGGTTTATTCTGGGATCATATGGTGAGGGGAAATGCATTGAACAACTTAATGACATTAGCTTCCAACATCAATTTCGTATCAAAAAAATTGATGGGAAAACACTAATATGGGGCAAGAAATATTCAACTACTACAGAATGGGCATCGTCATCAGGATTGCAATTTTTGAAGTTCATTCCAGATAATCCAATATTTGCATCAAAAATATTGTTATTACAATCAGTTGGTGAAGTTCAGAATGCACGTAGACAGAACAGGGCTATAAATTATTCTGATTGCCTGGAAGAAATTAAAAAATGTATTAGATATACATATGAGTACTTTGACATTGCTGATTCAGTTTGGTGGGAGTCGTTTTTCAATAATCAAAGTGATATCATTTCGACAACAATAAATGAAGATATACCTTTGAAAAATCCATTTATTTGGCCACATAATGTGTCGAATGAACATGAGGAAGTAAACATTGTTGAACAGCAACAATCTCAAGGTATTATTAATTCTTCACAGGCAGAGGAAAGAGAGATGTATATTGGTTCCAGAAGATCTCATGCACAATGTGAAGCCATGAAAGACCTTTATAGGGGTTCAGTACAGGATATTAAGGAGGGTTGCATGATTGCAGTGCTAGCAGATGGAGATCCCAATGGCTATCCATTTTGGGTTGCTAAAGTTATAAATGTATTTATAGAAAATGAGGATGTTACAAATGTTGAAGTACATTGGTATGCCACAAATACACACCCATTCAATGGTGTGTATAAGCCAGAGATGGTAGTTGACAAAAAAAATGGCAGAAAAAGAAAAAGAAAGGGTACAAATGTAAATCGCCGCCGCACAGACATATTAAAATTGGAGGATGTAGACATACTTGTTTATGACTTCAATTTAACAAAGAGAGGAACTCTTCGCTTCAAGACGATAGAGATTCTGAAAAGGTTGTTACCAGAAGGAACTGTGTTGACATGGGAGTCACCTGAAACCAGTCGTAGATCTAGAAGAATTTTGAAACCTGAAATGTTGGGCATGCATGTGGACTCAGATGGGGCACTAGTTGATGAAAGAGAAGAATATGGAACATCTTCGTCAGCATCCAGTCACTCATCTGAAGATGTGAATTCTGATGGTGTGCCAGAAAACATGAGTGATTTTGAATAGTTGTTTAAGACAGTTTATATAACTGATGTATGCATCGTATCTTCAAATAAACTTAATGTTTTCCATATGGTGTTAAATGAGAAGTTATGAGGAATTTTTATGTTGTTGGATTATATGTCTCAGTTATGATAAATTTTATTGTTTAAAATATCTACAATGCAATATTAAATTAGAGATATAAAATATGTTTTATTCAATATACAAATAATGACTTTTGAATGCATTTAGTGATGTAATTTGTTCATAATGTCATGGTTTTTTTTAATTTTATAGTTGAAAAAATTTCAATTTTTTTTGTATCTAGCATGTTATGGTTGAAAACATGTTAAATTTATACTTAGGAAAGAAAAATGATATTCTACCAAAAACATTAGTGTGTTTTTTCCCGCATAAACAACTTTGTTTGACACATAGAAATTTGGTTTTATTAGCATTTTTTTTAAATACTAAAAATTGACCCTAAAAAAAAAATCATTGTTCCAATGTCATCAGTTTCATTTTGAAGCTATATTTTGCACGAAAATTTCATAGTAAATTTTGTAGTCACTGCCAATTTTAAAACATGTTCAAAATTGACGCCTAAAAAATAAAAACATCGTTCCAGTATACACACTTTTCATTTTGAGCACTGGTTTTGATGTTTTTTTGGGGTTTTTTGGCCAGAGTTCCCGTTTTGAGTTTATAGTTCCCGTTTCAAAGTTTACATTGTTCAGACCAGACATTTCATTTGTTGTTGGAATCCTCTCCAGGTTTATGCAAAAGCCTTGTGAGGGACATTGGTCTGCTGCAAAAAGAGTTCTAAGGTACTTGAAGGGAACTCAAGACCTTGGAATCAAGTATACACAGGTGGACAACTTCAGCTTGATTGGATACTCTGATTCAGACTTTGATGGAGACAAAGAAACTGGGGTATCTACTTCAGGATATGCTATGAGTCTTGGATCAGGAGTTGTCTCCTGGAGATCACGCAAACAATCAGTTCCAGCAGACTCCACAACAGAAGCAAAATACGTGGCAGCAGCTGAAGCAACGAAAGAAATTGTGTGGCTCAGGAAAATTCTTAAAGATTTGCAGGTAAAACAAGTACAATCAACTCCACTCATGATTGATAACACCTCTGCAATAAAGTTGGCCAAGAACCCAAAGTTCCATGATCGTACTAAGCACAGCAATACTAAATATCATCTGATCCGACATCATGTTGAGGCCAAAACAATCCATCTCCGTCATTGTTCCACAAATGAGCAAATTGCAGACATCTTCACCAAAGCACTTGGAAGAGAAAAGCTTGAAAAATTCAGAACGATGCTTGGACTCACCAACATCCCTTCAGATTAAGGGGGGGAATTGTTGACACCTAATCCTCAGCGGTTGGGTGTACCCGGAATGTGAACAGTCATCAAGAAGATGAACTGATCAGTCACATTCATGTATATAAACAATAGTTACCTAATGAAATAAATCAATCATTTTTTTCTGCCAAGTCTGGAGTTACCCTGGCCTGACAAAAATAAACACAATTGGGCAAGACGTTGGATAATAGTTTATTCTCATACATTTAGGGTTTGAATAGAAATCATGCTTATGGAAAATAATTTATGCCTAGAACATCTCGCTACCGATTTATGAAGGATGGCAGCGTTGTTGCTATTTATTGTTTTTTAAATTAAAATTATTGTCTTAATTATTATTCACTAATCACTAATCACATTTACTATTATTTGAAGATACATTAAAGTGTTGAATATATATTTTAATATATTTTTAATTTTTATCAATATGACTTTTTTTAAAAGTATGCATAATGGGTACTTGTTGGATGTCAAATTTATTTCTCCATCCACAAGTGTCTATATCTATAGTTGAAATTTGAGTAAACCTATAAGGAGATTAACGAAAAATACAATTAAAAAATAATTTTCGTTTTAAATTTAAAGGACTTTGATTAGTTTACATGAAAATTACATAGTTATCTTTTTTATTAATTACATATTAAAGTTGAGATTTATTAGTTATCTATTTGAATATGATTTATGGTTTTTTGAGAATGTTACATTAGTAAGTCATGACATTAGCTCATGGTATTGTAACAAATTCTATTTTTATACTTAGAATCTCCATGGTAGAGTGAGGTAAATCTCCATGCTTAAAAAATTTATTACATGTTTGTTTATATATATGTATATTTTTAACTCATATATTAATTATATTAATTATTTTAATAATAGTAGTAATTTAAAATAAAGTTATAGTTTAGATAAGTTTTATGCATTTTTTTCATGTTTTGATGTCTATATGTGTTTATTAGACATTTATACGATAGACATTTATATGATGACTACCACGATACTCGTGTCTATTTTGGAATATTGGTTAAATAATTTTAATTTAATTATTAAATAATTGAGCCAAGACGCTTTCCACAACCCAGTATGAGTGAGAGGTTGTATGTAATGTTACACTTCAAAGTACTAAAATAATACTTACATTAACAAATTTAAAAATAATAATAATAAAAAAATCAACGTTGGTCATAAATAAAATACTTCAATTTTCAACTTTATTGAGCTGAGAGGATCTCCACAACCCAGTATGAGAGAGATGTTGTCATGTAACGTTACATTTAAAATAGTAATAACAAAAAATCAAGGTCTACCATAAATAAAATACTTCTATTTTTGTTTTTATTTTATATCAAACTTTATATAGTGCGAACAAAAAATGAGTAATATGAGAGTCATATGTAATTTCTTCGTTATATTATTCAATAGGAAACTCACAAATGACATGTAAAACTAATATTATTAATATTATAGGATGAGTAATTCATTATATGTGTATCACTTAAAACAAAAATATGATGATAACAAAAATATATTATAAAAATATGTTGATAACAAAAACATATTATACTATCAGTTATAAATAATATAATTTTATATCAACTTTATATAGAGAAAAATAAAGTAATTAAAGTTATAAAAAAATTTCTTATATTTTTACATTGAAGATATTTTACTATGAGTTATAAATAATAAATATTTTACTATCCAATATAAATAATATAATTTTATATCAAATAAAATAACTGAAGTTAAAAAAAACTTATATTTTCACTTTGGAGTTGTTCAATTGATTCCCTATTTAATAATAATAATAATATTTAAATAAGTGATTTTTTTTTTTTATAATTAAAATATTGTATTAGTGTACTAATCCATTATTAAATCTCTATAAAAATCTTTATAACTACAAACTTTTGCATGTTAAGCGATTTGATCCCCTAGGCTCTAGGTAGATTCATATTTAAGGCCAATTAAGCTTGTAATTAATAAATGGATGGTAAAGACTTAATCTCCACATAATTGCAAAATATTCTTAATAATAATTATATATCAAACTTTAACAGTAATTATATTTTCTTAATAAATTAATTAATTAATTAAAAAAATATAATATCAATATGAAATGTGATTTTTTAAACCTGTGATATAATAAATGATAGATTTAAAATATTATAACAAAATTTGCTAATAAATTACAAATATTTATAATAAAACGAGGTTGAATTATATATATATATATATATATATATATATATATATATATATATATATATATATATATATATATATATATATATATATTATATTACATGGAGAATGAATGAATAATAAAATTAAATAAAATTGTTAAAAATAAATATATGCGTACCATAAAGCTAAATTTGATAATTTAGAAAAAGCAAATAGTGAAATGAAAGCACTTCTGGATAGAATTTTGCAAAAGCAAGATTACAATACTATGTACTTAAATGAGCATGTAAAGACCTTGGCTGAAAATGATCAGACTATAGCACAGAGTCTTGATAAGTTGTCTTTAAAGACAGAAAAGCAGATCCATGATGTAGCAATTACTCATGGACGAGAGATTGTTAGCGTCAATAACAATCTAGATTTGATAAAAGGACATGTGAAAACTGTTTCCTCGGATTTAGCCACTTTAAAGAAAAAGCCAAATACTGAAAACTATAAATCTGCAACTTTGTTTTCTAATCCAGTTACTACTGTTCCTTATTCTATTTCTCCTTCTGTGGAAAGTTTAATCAAAACTCCAAGCATTATAAACTTTCCTCCTCCCACTTCTTCTCATCCATACTCTCTATTTGCTAATCCAAGTTTCTTTACACCACTTCCAAAGCCGGTCCCTAAAGACACTCCTGGTTCAAAGAAAGAAGAAGCGGAATCTAAAGAATTCAAAGGAAGTTTTTCAAAGTTCTTTGCTTCATCTAGTCATGATGAAGAAGAAGAAAAATCAAATGTAGCAATTACCAGTATCAATAAGATAGATGATACACCTAAACTTGAAGAACTAGAAAGCTGCATAAATAATTTTTCTCAGCAGGATAAAGAAAAATTTGGTATTTCAGAATTGGATCCTTCTGAAGAAAAGGAGGCTTCTGACATTGACCAACAAGTCCATGCTACTACCTCTAGATCTACTTAGACTTCTACTTGGAACCCTGTTCCTGATTGTCGTGATTTAATGAAATCAGAATATCATAAGGATTGGTCAGCAAGTTCCACTTATTCATGGAACATTGATAACTGTACCAAAGCCGAAGTAATGCCTGTTCTGCGTTCTATGCTTGTATGTTATCATACTTATCTTGCAGATGAAATTGGTCCAATAAATGCTACAAGAAGAATAATAGCTGGCTTTTAAGGTAGATTAGACTCTTGGCTTAAAGCTGAGACTTTAAAGTTACCTACTCTGCTTTCACAATGGGAACAATCAGTCATTCTAAATGTAGAAGGCACTACATACATGGACCCCATCACTACTCTCCCTGTAAATAATATGATAGGTTGTTTGATTTATGGCATCACAGTTAATTTCATTGGATTTCCTCAGATCACCAATGATATAACTGTCATTACTCTGCTTGCAATGAAACTGCACAACATGCAGCACTTTGATGAATATTTCAATGAATATCTGCATCGTCTCCATACTCTTTCTCCTGATTTAATTCTTGAACCAAAATGGAAAGAGATTTTTGTTGCCTCTCTACCTAACTGGGTTTCTTCAGCAATTGTAGCTAAACTCCCCGGCAAAATTGGAGACTACAAATTTGGCATTATTCGTCAAGCAGTTAAGGCAGTCATTGTTGAACTTTGCTCTCAGATGAAGATTGCACGCGCCGCCACTAATCCTAAGAAGCCGCATGGCTATCAGCAGCTATGTAAACAATGGCATTTGGGCAAAGTTGGCAATTCTGAAGGGGTGAGAAGAAAGAAAAAGAGATTCGCCAAGAAGAATTCCCCACTTCACCACAAAAAAGACGATCAGCACAGAAAACCAAAGCCATACAGAAAAACAGAAATGTTTTCCAAAGAAGTAATTTGTTACAACTGCCAGAAGAAAGGACACACTGCTAATAAATGTCCTGAGAAGAAGAAAGAGTTCTCTAAAAAGAAAATTGCTTATAAGAACAAAAAGGGTAAAGTAAATTACTTTGACCTTCCAAGCAGTTGTGATGAGCTAATCTCCTCTGATTCAGAATCAGAGAATGAATTGAACTTTGCAGATGACTCTTCCTCAGAAGAAGAAGAATACTGCAGAGACCCCTATTGCACAAATTGCAATGATTGTAACTGCAGTGACCCTGATGTTTGCAAGTGCAATATGATACGTATGATGAAACGTGAAGATGATGAGATTAGCATAAACCTCTTCACTCAGATGATGGAAGCTAGTGATCAGCAGCTAAAAGAAATGTACAGATCTATGCTAACTGATCATCTTTCAAAGAAAACCTCAAAGTCATCTTAAAATCGAGGTTATGTTTCCCCTGCATCATTATTTTCAGTAGAAGCACTATCGAGACAATTCAAGAATGAAGAATTTGGCGAAGATCTACCATAGACATTGCCTGCTATGCATATGGCTATTAAAGAACTGAGGAAAACAGTAAAAGAAAATAAAAGACTATGCATAGAAAATCACAGAGATCTTTCTGTCAAATTACTTCATGCAAATATAGCTTCTACTTCATATTTTAAACCAGGTCCTGAAAAGAAAGATTTAGATGGTGAGTAGAAAGATTGGGTTTGAGTTGTCACTATGTAAACCAAGATGTAATGTATGGTGTCAAACTAAAGGTACAAATTGGAAATCACACAGAGTTTTGGAAAGTTTTGATGGACACTAGATCTCGCCTAAACATTGTCAGTGATACAGTTGTTCCAGCACAGTTAAGGAGGCCTACAGAGTGTCCAAAGGTGATAACTACCAGTGGAACTATTCCTACAAAGCATGAAGCAGATGTAAATATCTTTTTGACAGAAGCCACTGGAGTTCATCTTGTCTGTCCAATAGTCCTAGGAATAGACTGTGCAATGTACCTTGGGACTCCCTTCTTCAAAAATTTTGAGAAGCATGGTGCCAAGCTAGATCGAGCATCAAGAAGGTATGGTTATTTTGTTAGCTTGGATGAAAAAGAAATTTTCTTTCCTTTTATTAATCCTAATTCTCCAAATAGAATATCTAGGATTGAAAGGATGGAACATCTCTTAGCCAAAATGGAGGTGAAGAAAGAAGTTCTAAAAGCATAAGAACTTCTTAACAATGGAAAATATGCCAAAGAAATTGCAGATATAACAGCCAAATTGAGAGAATGTTTCTTTGACGATCCGAATGCATTCTGGCATATAAAGAAGCAAGAAGTAGAGTTGCCACTCAAGAAAGATTTTAATGGCAAGCTCAGAAGATCTAAAGTTGTTGCTATGAATGAAGAGCAACTAAAGACATGCAAAGCAGGAATCAAAGATCTCTTAAAAAAGGGATTAATTAGGAAAAGCAAGAGCCCTATAGCTTGCTTTGCATTTTATGTAAATAATCATGTTGAACAGGCCCGGGGTAAACCAAGACTAGTTGTTAACTATAAGCCCCTGAATTCTATTTTGGATTATGATGCTTATCCATTGCCCAAACCATCAAGCATTCTGGCACAGATTTCCAAATCAAAAATCTTTTCTAAATTCAATTTGAAGTCTGGATTCTGGCAGGTTGGGATCAAAGAAGAAGACAAATGGAAGACAACTTTCTCTGTTCCTGAAGGACATTTTGAATGGAACATTATGCCATTCGGCCTGATCAATGCTCCATCTGCCTTCCAAAGAATTATGGATGAAACCTTTGAAGGTATGGATGAATTTCTAAAGAAGTATATAGATGATCTTTTGATTCATTCTAATAACATTCTTGAACATATCAAGCATCTAAAGATCTTCTATAAAAGAGTGAAAGAAATGGGAATAGTCGTCTCTGCGTCCAAGATGAAGCTTTTTAAAACCATGATAGACTTTCTTGGATACAATATTCAGTATGGTTCCTACAGTGTGATACAAAGGAGTCTCAATTTTGTTGATCATTTTCCTGATGAGATAACAGATAAAAATCAGTTACAGAGATTCCTAGGTAGTTTAAATTATATCTCAAAATTCCTGAAACATTGTGCTCAGGAAAGAAAGTTGCTAAATAAACGTCTACAGAAAGAGCCTATTCCCTGGAATAAAGATTTCACGGAAGTAGTCCGAAGAATTAAAGAAAGAGTGAGAAATATACAACCCCTTTCACCTATAACAGAAGAATGGAAAAAGATCATAATGGCAGATGCAAGCCATGCCGGCTGGGGTGCAGTCTTATATCAGGAAAACCCCACAGATAAAAAGGCACTAGAAGTTTGTCAATACTCCTCTGGTCTTTGGGCTAAGAACCAGTTGAACTAGTCTAGCCTTAAAAAGGAGATGCGAGCAGTATGCCTTGGCATTTCCAAGTTTAAAAACTTTGTCATTTACACACACTTTACAGTAAGAATAGACTGTCAAGCTCTGAAGTTTGCTATTCAGAAGTGTGAGTTTGAAGACGCAGCCATGGTGCGCTGGGTAATGCAACTTAGCCAATATTCTTTGGATATCAAGTTTGTCAAAGGAGATAAAAATAGCTTTGCTGACATGCTCAGTAGAGAATTTCTTGAAGAACACTCAATGCACGCCTTATCCCTGAATTTTATCCGAAGAAATCAAGAAGAAGTAGAAATTGAAACATCCACTCGATGGGTTTCTTTCAATTTACAGAAGAATCTGTTTGACCATGAGCATAACTGGATCCCAATCAAAGAAGTCAGATAGAGAGTTGGTATACCATACAAATGGATAGATCCACTTCAAGATGAAATGAATGAAGAAGCTTTAGAGGCTCTTGATTATCTTAGACATATTGGAAGCATAGCCTATAGGCTAGAAAGAGATGAAGAAGATAGTACACGGATCACTAGTTGCCACATTACTCTAAGAAGATTCTGCAACTTTCTGGATCGAGACAACTTTGATAAAGAACGGCAAGAACAGGCATTCTACACAGGTATGGGATTACAAAATTTTGTAACTAATTTATTTTACTCTGTGCAGTTCTCCTTTTGGTATGAGCACATGCCAGTCGAAGATATGGAAGAAGAAGATCCACTTCCAGAGTGGTTCATAGATTGGTGGAAGATTTATGGATTATCTCCATTAATCTTAAAACCATATTCCTTCACCTTATTAAAGATTCCTAACTTCACTCCGCAGACACCATGCCTGACAGATGTCCTAAGAAAAACAATCAATGATCTTGTCAATCTGAGTGATCTTGATTTTCTACAAGGAGTACGAAGATGTGGCCATGTACGCTGGTTCGTAATGAATCGCTACAAAGAAAGAATACTTTACACCAGCAATAATTCCAATTATGAAGATTTTCATCAGTAGATAAGTGTAGAACACAATCCTTATCTTCATCTTAGCTACTTGGAATTACCAGATCCCCATGACACGAATATTTGGGAAACAGAGAAAGAGATATGGGTCCAGTACTATTCAAATTACTTGATTGAACGATGGAATCTCCAACACTACAACTGGCCTCAAGTAGATTACTACACCATGATGTAAAGTCTTTCCAACCAACAATGGAGTTGGACAGGTCTTGCGTAGATTCCCCAATCAAGAATATCTACTGTGTAAATAATGAGATATGCAAATCTCATCTTTTCAGTATTTCGAGGGTTCTCTTGTACGAATCTCCTCTATGTAAACATAAAGTAAATCCGGTCCCCATATGCCTCTAGCTTTCCATATCGCAATAGGGATGAGATAACATGAGTAGTCCGCTCATGCCCGGATTTGGTCCTTTCAAAGCATCTTGCTTTTGTCAGTCTGTACATCCTACTGTCAGTAGAAGCATCTTGCTTTCTGACAATCTTGTTGATGACTCATGAGATGCTTGTTCCCTCATGAGTCCTATAAATAGATGAGACCTGAGAAAGGAAAGGCATTCGGGTCTAAGGAGTTTAGAGTCTGAGGAGTCTGGAGTCGAGTGATTTTCCTGCTCTACATCTGCGGACCATAGTGTCTGATCTGCTTGCATCGCGAAAAATTTCACTCTGGTCTTATAGTATTGGTTTGGAAGCCTATGCATCAGTGTGCTCGGCACTGGTGAGAACCTAAAGTGGCTGAACCATAGGAAAAGTCTGAAAGTCTGTCATAATATTTCTGAGGCAGAGTCTGTCCATCACCAAGTAACCTCCGGTAATACTTGTTCCCAGCGAATGGTATGAAGTCTGGTAAAAGTGACGACAGTCGATCTCTGTAAAGAAACAATCCTTCTGTAATATCCGAATCCTATTTCTGATAATATAAATCAAATCCTCTGGCTATTTTTCCGCATCTGTGTTAATGGTATCAAAGCCTGAGTTGTTGCTCAAAAATTTCTGTTGAGAAGATATTGTCTGAGTGGAAAATTATTGGTAACATATCGTCTGTGTTGATCACTAGTTTCGTTGAGGCCATGATTAGTGCGTAAAGCCCATGCAGAGCCGCTGAAGGCGTTGAAGGGTAGCATTCAGCATAGAGCTAGAGTCGAGGAAGCCGCGATTTGTTCGTAGTTGAAAGCCGCAATTTCTTCACAGAAATCAGCAAGCAATACTCGTGTTGTGAAGCTATTTTACGGGTATTTCTCTTTATATTCCTAAATGGATTCTGCAAGTTCCTCTGCATTTATGGGACGATTTGGTTCTAAGAATTTAGAAAAAATTCAAAATGAAGACGAATTGCATAGTGGTTTAAATATTTGTTCTAAAGAAGAAACCCCTGCAAATTCTGCTCTCATAGAAAAAGAAGAACCAAACCCTTCTGTCAATTGGAGACTTCCTCCTGTATCTCCTTCTGAGGTTTACCACGGATTAACTCCTTTTAATCTTCGCGTGTACAATCAAATAAAGATTAAAGAAAAATCAATAAAGACTGAGTTAAATCTCAATACTATGATGACAATTCCCATGTTTGAAATTCGCCATATACAAGCAGCCCGCAAGGTAGGTTATCAGTATGCCCATCTAGGGATGGTGAGAGTCGGTCTGAATGCACTCCATCGAAAAGGCCAAAAAGCCTATGTCTTCTCAGCCCTCTTTGATAATAGATGGTCATCCTTTACACAAGCCTTGATAGGTGGAATAGAAACAAGTTTGTCCGATGGCCCTGTACAGTATGATGTTTTTCCAGATTTTTCTGTTGCACTTGATGATGTAAATATTCTACAGTGTTTGACTCTTGGTATACAGACACAAGGCTATGAGAATTTTAAGTCTAAATCCAAAAATCTAGCCATATTTTATATTACTTGTGTTCGGTTTTACAATACAACTATTCCTACAGTCTTGCATACTCCAGACAAGGATGATGGAAAAGTTACTCTTATTCAGTATGATTCATCCTGTAAACCATTTGCCCCAGTCTCTCTTTCAAGAAAACATCTGTGTCCTCCAGATGAATGGGTTACTAACTGGAAAAACCTGCAAAAAGGACAGTACATGCTGCTCAATCCGTAATAACCAAGATGGATGAAAAAGTTGTCACAAGATTTCCCAAATCAAATCCTTCTGACACTGTTGTCACTTCTATTCCTACTATAAATAAAAATCCTTCAAATATCATTCCTTCTGTACAAAGTCCTCAGCAGATTGTCATTGACCCTGTTGTTTTTGAAGCTTTAAAAAATCTGTTCAGCAATCCATCCTCTTCTTCTCAGAATGCATTATCTTCAGTTGGTGATCATCCTCACTGTTCCAAGACATATTGTCAGTTTTCAAATGATCCTCCTAACCCTCATGGAAAGTCATCTCAAGACTTCCATATCAATATGATCAAGTTTATACCAGTTGAAGACTCTGCTATAAGAGTTATACTAAAGTTGCATTCTTCAACCCTTGTGAAGAAATGCTTGTTCAGTCAGTCAGCCCAACCTCTACTTCAGGATTAGGCTTTGTACATTCTTCTCAAATTCCAGAATATAGAAGACATCCTATAGACAAGATTCCAAAGTCTGTAGTGATTCCGCCCGATGAAGAAATCCTCTCTTTTCTAAAAATCTTTAAAGGAACTGGCCCTTATGACCCAGCTGATCCTTGGAAAAAGAAAATGTTCCATTGGGATATTTTTACTCATGAAAAAGAGCATCTCTATATGCAAGAAATGTTGCTGCAAGAGAAAAAGGATCGCAGGAAATTTAATGAGCAAAATAGTGAGTCATGGAAAGCCTGGATGACTATTAATAATCAATGGATATCATTCTATGAATAGTATTATCCTTCAATTAATCAAGTAGAAGATGCCTTGATGAAATCTTTCAGAAATCAAGAAAAGCAGAAAAGATTAAGTGATCCAGAAAATTTTGTTGATGAAAAAATGGCTGAAAATGTTGTAATAATTCCTTCTCCTCTAAGGATTCCAGAGTTTGATCTAAAAGTTCAGAAAATGATAAGTAAACCAAACATCCCTAGAAATTTGGTTTATATCAGACAAAAGGGAGAAGAACTAGTAAGAGAAGTTTGTTCTAATCTTAGAATAAACATGATAAGATCAGGAACCCCTGCAAAGCATAAATGGGAGCTCCTTGATGGAAATATACTAAAAGGAAAAAGAGGCAGTACATTTGTCAAAGACAGGAGAATCTCTTACACCTCTCTAAGGTAGCTCCTAAGAAATTTTGGAGGCAAATTCTAACTAGGAAGACTAAGGATAATAATATAATTACTCTTCACGATTGGAATTCCTATCTTAAAAAGCTTTATGAATCTCCAAATGTCATGGATAATTTTGAAACCCTTCTCACAACGAAAGAAGCTTTCTCTTTAGAAGACATTAAGTTTGGGGTTAATCGCCTCGCTAATGGGAAAGCTAAAGACATTGAAGGTTACCAAGTGGAAATCTTAAAAATTGGAGGTCCTGTCCTCATCCCCCACATCCACAAGCTTTTCAATCAAGCAACGGTTCCCTAAACCTTGGACTGAGAGCCTTATTATCCCTATTTTTAAAAGTGGGGATACAAATAACCCCTCTAATTATCGAACAATTATGATCAACCCTCTCTTAGCCAAGTTATATGGTAGTATTTTGGAAAAGAAGTTAAGCATATGGCTTGAAAGTGAAGGTAAGCGGGCTAAAGGCCAAGCAGGTTTCAGAAGGCATCACTCAACAACAGACCACCTTGTTACGCTTAGGATCATTGCAAAGGAATGTCGTAATGATAAAACCAATTTATTTTGTTGGTTTGTGGACTTTAGAAAGGCTTTCGATATGGTTCCTAGATACAACCTTTGGAATAGATCAGAAGAGCTAAAGGTTCCTCTCGAGTTGAGAGCTGCTGCTATAAGGTTATACGAGAATGTAATTGCCAAGCTAAAGAGCAATGAGGGGTGGTTGAAATATATTAAGTGTAACATCGGAGTTAAACAAGGTTGCCCCCTCTCCCCTACCCTATTTGGCATTTACATCGATAAGCTCGAAGGCTATTTAGAGGAAGCAGGATGTGATGGCATGATCTTACCTGGGATAGTCATCATCCTTCTTATTTATGCTGACGATATTGTTCTTTTGGAAAGGTGCCCATCTGATCTTAATAAGCAACTCAAGCTTCTTAAGGATTTCTGCTCTACCATGGGTATGACTGTTAACACTGACAAAACAAAAGTTATGATTATCAAATCCAAGAAGGACGCTTACGCTAATTTTATGTATGACAATAATAACTTGGAGGAAGTGTATTCTTACAAGTACCTAGGAATTGATATTCATCACAAGCTCAACTGGAACCATAGCATTGAGAAAAGGATTAATGGGGGGTGGAAAACTTATTTTGGTCTTGAAAATAATTGTAAAATATCAAACCTCGTAATGTGGGATAAAAAGAAGTTCCTCTTTGAAACCTTAGTCACTCCTGTTATCTTATATGGCTGTGAGGTTTGGGGTTGCAGCATCTCCAGAGAATCATGGAGAAAGATTGAGAAAATCTAGAAGCGTTTTATAACTTATAACCTGAAAATTAAAAGTAATACACCCTATCCTATTCTCCTTATAGAAGCAGGTCTTTCCCCTATTGAGAGCCTAGCTATGCTTAGGTTTCTGTTGTACAAGCACAAAATCAGTAACATAGACGATCATAGACTTCCTAAGCTAGCTTTAAATTCTAGCCAAAACCACCTAAGGCTCAATTGAGGGTGGCATAAAGACACAAGGGCCTGGTTAAACTATTGGGAGATCAACGAAAATGATGCATTGCAAAACATAAATAACATTAAAGATATTGTTACCTCTAAGTTCAAAGAAAAATGTGGTGTGAGAAAGATTTAGCGGCTAAAAGAAAATTAATTTATTATAAGAAGGTCATCAACCCCACCGTAGAAGATCAAAAGTATCTCTCTATTTTAACTAGCTCAAAAAAGAAAATTAATATAGCAAAGATTAGAACGAATTCTCATGAGCTCCATAGTGAAACAGGTCGTTGGGCAGTTCCTAAAACATGGAAAGGATCTGCCATATATGTGAGAATAGGAACATCAAGGATGAAAACCACTTCCTCTTAGAGTGCCCCGCGTATAACCACATTAGATCTCAGTTTCACAATCTTTGTTACAATACTGACCTTCCTAGCCTTTTACAATGTCAAAATTATAGTGAGCTCGGGAGGCTTCTCTCCAAGCTTTTTGAGCATAGGAAAAAAATCTTAAATCAAAATAAATAATTTGTTTCTTCAGGTCTGATCGACCATTGTTTGGTCTCAACAGACGTTAACCATCATCATCATCATATTATCATATACTTAAAAAAAATGAAATATTTTTCCTTTTTCAATGGGATTGCCCACGTGAACAATTCAAGCTTTACTTATTCAAACATACACCAATGCTTTTATCAATTTCATTTTTTGAAATTTATTTTATGAATATTAAATTATTTTACCTTATTAAATTAATCAATAATTTGAAAATAAATTTAGAGGTAAAGAATACCATGAATATGATTTAGAAAAAAATAATTATTATTTTTATTATTATGATTATACACCAATCTTAATAAAATTATTTTTCATAAATTATTATTTTTTAAGTTAATAAAATATTTTGTATATATATGTCTTTTTATTTTGAAAGGAAACTTCTTAAATTTAAATTTAATTATCAATTAAACTTATATTATTTTTAAGAGTGAGTTTAATAGTTAAGAGTATGTGTTTCCTGGTAAAAGGTCACACAGGTTGAAAACCAGAGGGGTTAAAATATGCATCCCTTAGTAGAATTAGCAATCAAAGCACCGAGATGGATCAGGTCTTGACCTTAAAATTGAAAAATAATGGATTAATATTTTTAATAATATTTAATAATAATAATAACAATAATAATACTAATACTAATAATTATTAATATCAATCTCAATTTAAATTAATAAATTGAGAAATTAATAAGTATTACTAGCACAACCACATTAAAAATATTGATGTGGTTGATATAGGCCAAGGCTTCATTTGTATCTACACTGAGAAATATATGTTAATAAAAATAATATTATTACAACAATAATAATTATTATTATTACTATTTTAAATTTATATTAATTAAAATTTAATATTTCATTTAAAATTATTTTATATAATTCAAAATTTTCATAATAATATTAATTGGAAATAGTAGTAATATTAATTAGCAAGAATAAAAATAATTATTTTGGTAAATGTGGTTGATATATGCTCAAGACTTCATTTGTATTTATAATATTCAAAAATAAATATATGCAATTAAATAAAATTAAAAATGATAATAATAATTTATTATTTCTCTTTTTTCGAATAAATAAACAAATAATTAATTATTTTAAATAAATAATGATTTCTTCTTAAATAATTTTAATAAATACTAAATAAATTAAATCAACCGTGATTAACCATGTTAGATTTTCATCAACCATGATTAACCTTGATTATAGTCTCTTTGATCATGATTAACAATGATGGACAACTATGGTCAATCATGGTCAACCATGTTCTATAAAACCAAACATGGTCAATCATGATCATCCATGGTTGAATGTTGCATTGTTACAAAGATTATCTCGATATGAAAACCAACCATAGTCCAACATCGTATTGTGGTAAGGATTGTCTCAATATGAAAATCTACCGTGGTCAACCATGTTTATTTTAATGTTTATAATATTTATCTTAGGGGTTATATACCTTGGATTTATAATATTAGTTCGTTGGGTTTAACATTATTTCCTTGGGTTCATAACCTCTTGGAGTTTTGTTATTAATTCCTTGGGTTTATAATATCAATCCTTTGGGTTTATTATTCCCTTAAGTTTATAATATCAATCATGGTTAACCATCATCAATCATAGCTAAGCATGGTCAACCATGGTTGAATGTGGCATCATGACAAAGATTGTCTCAAAATGAAAATCAACCATGGTCAATCATGTTTATTTTAGTGTTTATAATATTTATGTTAGGGTTCATATACCATGGTTTTATAATATTACTCCCAAGTTGGGTTTAATATTATTCCCTTGGATTCATAATCACTTGGGGTTTTAGTATTAATTCGTTGGGTTTATTATTCACTTGGGTTTATTAATATTAAATATTAATTAATATAAATTTATAATTATCCCTTAGGTTTATTATTCCCTTGGGGTTATAATACCAATCCCTTGGGTTTATTATTTCGCCAGGTCTATAATATCAATCATGGTCAACCATCGTCAGCCAACCATGGTCAATCATGGTTGAATGTCGCATTGTGACAATGGTTGCCTCAATATGAAAATCAATTATGGTCAATCATGTTTATTTTAGTGTTTATAATATTTATCTTAGGGTTTATAATATTAGTCCCTTGGGTTTAATATTAATCCCTTGGGTTCATAATCCCCTCGGGTTTTATTATTAATCCCTTGGGTTTATAATATCAAGCCCTTGGGTTTAACAGTATTAACAAGGATTGTCTCAATATGAAAATCAACCATGGTCAACCATGTTTATTTTAGTTTTTATAATATTTATCTTAGGGTTTATACACATTGGGTTTATAATATCAATCTCTTGGGTTTATTAATATTAAATATTAATTAATAATAATAATAATTATTATTATTATTATTATTATTATTATTTTATTGTAATAATATTATTTTTATTACTATATATTTATCAATGGTAAATACAAATGAAGCCTTAGACATATATCAAGCACATTAGTGTAGGGTTTAGATACTGTGGGTTTAATCTTTCACTGAATGGTTGACCATGGTTTATGAAGTCTTTGGCTATATCAACCAAATTAATAATTTTAATGTGGTTGTGCTAGTAGTTATAACTTAACATCACCATTTCATTATGCACAATTCAATGCTATTATAATCCACGTTCCTCGTAAAAAGAGACTTGTGTGCAAAGCTTGGTCTTGTAAATGGGTTCCACTCAGAAGTTTGAGGTTTAGGTACAAATTACACATGCATGCAATTCATTAGTAGGTAATCTTATACTTATTATCATATGCATACATTAGTTGTAGGTACAAAACATGGAAAATAAATTCTAAATTCACTACATTTATATCATAATTCTATCTAACTCTTATTGATCCCTAATCTCCCTTATCGAAAAGGTATCTAGAGCTCTTATATATTAAGAAGGATATTCCAAGTTTTTAAGAATGAAATTCCAAGCATCCTTTGATGTTTTTATGAAGGGCATTCCAAGTATCCATTGATATTTTGACATTTGCAATTTGCAATAGTTATGCGCTCTTCAAAATTAGGACTACAATAGATAATCATTTTGAATCGTTTGCTTCCACTTTACTACTCCATTTGATTAAGAGGGAATAAGGATTCTCCCATCGATGTGCCTATAAATATCCTTTTATATGAATTTATTTAATCATCAAATAGTGACACCCATTGCATCAACCTACACAAGGGATTAAGAAAAGTGGCTGAAAAGCTTCACATAAGGATTGGGATTTTCATGAGTCATATTCATACTCTAATGAAGAATGTGTTAGTAAAAAATAGGTCAAGCTATGATAGTTGAGATGAAACAACATATAGAGGTAGGTTACAAAGCTAATGAACTTAAAATTTTTATTTGCTTGACCCTAACGTTGAATCTAGTTTGAAATTAATATGCACATGAAGAACCTAGCTTATAAAACTCTTCTACTGAAGGTAGACCCACAAAGACAATAATTTTTATTAAGAGTATCTATCAACATTATTTTCATTGAGACTCTAAAGGCATGATGAAGATGAATGATTAAGGGCTTGAGTGTTACAAATTATTATGCTTACCCCAATCCCATGCAAATTGATCAACTTACCACCTTTTCTCTACTGTTTTATATTAATATTATATGCATTAATACCAGAGTTCACCAAAATTAATTCAAAGGAATACATGGACATGGAATCTTACTAGGGAGAGAGCAATATTGGCAGTATAATTTATATTAAATGATACACTCAAGATTTTATGGTTAGGAAGGTGGCCACGACGGTGGTACCATTGACATATACTACACTGGAAAGACCTAGAGGGCGTTTTCTCTAGTTGTTGACACTAACCGGCATAAATCCATCTAACTCTAGATATACCAACCACTGAGAGGAATTGAATCTCTCAAGATGCAAAACTCTTTTTGAGTGTAGAAATTGAGGAAAAGTTTTCAGCTCGAGATATTTGATTCCTTTCAACTTTTAGTAAATCTAGATTTAGATGGATCTGTGCTAGTTTCGAGAAACACACAAACAAAATTATTTAAACTATAATAAACTTCTTATTTTCACTTTATTTTTTATATAATATATATACCTAGTTTACATTGAAATACTTTATTTATGTTTCACACATTAAAATTTTAATACATATAACATCACATTCAGATTCTCAAATAGAAAACATATATCCGTATAATATAACTCTCTCTCTCTCTCTCTCTCTCTCTCTCTCTCTCTATATATATATATATATATATATATATATATATATATATATATATATATATATATATATATATATATATATATATATATCTGTGTGTGTGTGTTTGACACGTTTGTGTATTGAGCGTTATATATACATACAAATTCTGTACACACACTTTGATTTTTTTATTAATATTTTTTCTTGTATATATAACACTTCCTTTGTCGATCCCTTTGATCCTCTAGACATCCCACCCTTCTCCATCCCTATCTCTGGACTTCCCTCTACTACCAATCCATGTTCTCTTCACCATCGACTAGCTTTCTATTCTCATTTCTACACCCTCTCCAACTTCTTTAGTCATGCTTCCAAGAAGAATTGAGAAAATAATTATTTTTTAGTCGAGCAAACCCTCTCCTTTAGTTGTATCCTCTAGTCATTATTTATATATGTTATTATTATTCTAGGTTTACCTACCTTATGACTCGCTATCTTTATATTCCCTTTTCCTAATCTATCTTTATTTGATTCTTCTTTGAAGACATCTACATTCTTTGGAGAAGGAGACACAATGAGTACACCTACATTCTTAGAGGAATAAATAACCTATATTCTATTACTTGTATGAGCGTGCATCTTGTATGATCTTATCTGTCATTATATGAGCTTTCCTTATGACTGGTTTCACACCAAATAAGTGTTGCACCTTCCAATATAAGAGAAGCAAGTTGAATATTGGTTTCATCTTCTTTGATTCTTTGTATCATGCAATACACTTCAATACAAAGAACTCAATTATCCAATCTCTCTGCATTTACCTCTCCATTGTACATAGGAAATTCAAACTTAATATCAAGCTTAAGAAAAGGAGTTTCACCATGTCCTTTTGGAGAATTTGGCGTTGTTTGTTTTTGTGAAAGTGTAGAAGAAGTAGAAGATGAGGATGAGGATGATAGAGGTGAAGGTGGTGGTTTGTCACCATTCCCTCCATTTCCTTTTTGAGGTTTGTCTCCTTTTCCTCCATCTCCTTCTAGACGTTTTGAGCTCTATCCATACAACCTTTCATTTCTCTTGTCATAAAGAAACTTTACCATTTCATACAACCAAAAGAATGCTTTTCTAAAAGTTATTTCATATTCAAACATCACTTCAATACCTTCTTCATGTGCCATGACTATTGAAGCTTGAGGTGTATTTGTTCTCCTTGAAACAATTTGATATCTTGGCTCCACAATTTCTCCTTCTCTTCTTTTGAGCTTCAACCTTGTAAGCATCAGAAAAACACTTGCAAACAAATAAAACCTTCGCAATAACCTATTGCACCGATACCAAAATGATATGAATATGTAAACTTGAATATTTTTAACAATTTGCAAGTGAAAATTATATGTGTTTTAGGTAGAGGATCAATTTACTAAACACATAAAACAAGTGAATTTAACCACAATTTATGGCCAAATAGAGACAAAATAAGCATATATGGAACACATAACATAAAACATGATAAAGAGTTCACCCCTCTCCTAGGCTACATCTCCTAGTATAGCTTCCAATGCAGGTCCTCTTTCATTAAGTGTTAAAAAGTGTGCTCTCATTATTTTACGTAGCTAAAATAGTAAAAGTAATGTCCACAATGGATCCATCACTATCAAATACACCAATTTTGGTTATTTGTAAACGTCATTTGGCCAAACATTGAGAAATTTATGCATGTTTCAAGTTTTTTCCAAATTTTATAGCTAATTGTCCTCCAAATTCGACCTAAACTTGGCTTGAGCACCCCAAACCCAGAACCGACGCGCAAATTTGGCCTACAATCCCACTCGACGAGCCATATTGTAGGATGGTTAGTTCGCCCATTAGGCCCCCAATTCCGAAAATCTTTGTCAAGTTGGCACACATGACTGCACTAGGGGCCGAGATTGCAGGGCCTAACTCTAACCCCTTTGGAGTTTTTGCACCCTCGGTGTTATGGTACTCATATGACCTAGGGCTAGCCCCCTTCCTTCACAAGCTCCTACTTCTATAGCTCGTAACATGGCCTTGGGCTAGCCCCCTCCTCATTTTCGCTCGGTCTAAGCATTGGCTCCGATGGTTAAGTGTTGGAGCTCTGGCCGTGGGCTAGGCTAAGGCATAACCCATTGGTCCCTCCGCCTATGGTCCCATGGGCACTAGGGCGGCTAGGGGTTAGGGCTTAGCCTGGCCCCCCTCTAGTTAAGTAATGCCATATGCTGGTTCGTGGAGGGTTTGCCTGGAAAACTGTTGGTGTGGCGTTCGAAACTCATGAAGGTAATTCAACCTCATACCATAATTTTACACCAATCTCATGAGGCGACGTGACATCAACCCATTGGCCCACATGGCCTATTCTAATTAGACCACCTCAATTACCATTCAACCAATGGAATTACACCAATTGCCAATGAATCAAAATGTGACACTTATCACCATACCATTGGTCGATAGGAATTTCAGTCACCCTGTACAATCATTGTCCAGTCAACGTATGGATTGTTGACTGGGAATCCCTACAAATTCATTTTAAATTTTTTAATTGTTTACCAAATCAATGAGAACATGATATCAGGAGCATCCAATTTCGATTTCGAATGAAACACACTGCGTTGGGTTTAGGGCGACGGGATATTCTCTTTGGCACTAGTTTTGATCCAATCCAAGCGCTTTGAATTTTGAGCATTAAATTGATCCGCCAGATGATTCCTCCCCATTGGAAGCTTTTAGACTTCTAAAAGCTCATTTTTAGTCAAAAATTAGATGAGGGTACAGTTCCCTCACCCTTCCAATCTTAATCCACTTAGCTTTGCTTGGATTTATAGCTTCGATCTTTTCATGAATGTACTTCACTTTTGAAGTCTTTGTCTTTTTTTCAAAGATAACATCTTGTTGCAATTTCCCAAGATTTTCAAAAAATAAAACCTCCCTTGAAGGAATATAAAAATTCCCTCCTCGGTCATCAATCAATAGAAACTTAAAAAATTTGAAGTTCCATTCACCTTGAAAACAATCGCCATAAAGATGCTTACGATGTCTAGCCTTGTTTTTGGCTCGACTCTTCACCAAATGTGATCGCCATCACCATGTAGTATCCCTCTTCAAATCCAAAACATTATCAAAATGACAAGAACTGATGTTTTTGGACCAATGTCCTCTTTTTCAAATAGCCTTTGCATTTTGTTTTCTACCTCTGCATGCTTTAACACTGGCATCTTGTTCACACCAATGTTCAACAATGATGCATCCTGCTGGAATTTCTCTTCATGTTGTTTACCTCTTTTTGGAGGAAACATGTTAGAATCCTAAAACATTTTATCACATGAATTAGAAACCTCAATAAAATCAAATTTCAAACTTGATTCATATTCTTGAAAGGCTTTAGGTTCCTAAACATCTTTGTACTTGAACATTAACAATGAAATTTTTTAACTAGCATTAACAATTCTCTTCATTTGTACAACATTCGTAAGAGATGAACTCAATTTCTTGCTATGTGCTCTAGCAATGTACTCAATACCATTCTTGAACAAATGATATGATTTCTCATGGGAATGAAAAATATCTCTCCTGTCATAAAGATATGGACTTCCCAAAACAATACCACATATATCAAGCGGAACTACATCAAGTCCAACCTCATCAAGAAAGTCTGCAGTAATTGTAAATCTAAGTATGCATTTCTTTGTCCCCTGAAATTTTTCATTCTCACATACCCAACCTAGAGGATAAGGTTTAGGATGAGGAATGGTTTTTAAATTCAACTTCTTAACAATGTCTTCTGAGATAAGATTTGCTTGTGAAGCACTATCAAACAATGTATCTATCTAGGTATGTTTTGAAAAGCTCTAATGTGGAAAAGCTCTATTTTTGCTTTTTCATATTGAGTATCATTGAGACAATTTGAAGAACTAGTACTGACAATGTCCTTACCTTTCAAACCCATGGTTGTGCGTTTGTTTCATCCCTGGAATTAGAAACTAAATCTTGTTGTGTAGTTACAACAATCTTGTCTTTCTCCTTGTTATTAAACTTTTGGGTCTCATTTCACGATGAAGTTTCCAATAGTGGTCTTCATCATGGCCTTCTTTAGAATAGTATTTACATGTGATCTTCTCTCCTTGTTTCTTAACTACAATATTGTTTTTATCTTTTCCTTTCCATTTTCTTTTTTTTCCATACTTGAATGACTTCTCACTAGTTTCTTCATAAATATATTTACCTCTTGCCTCTAAATGAGTTTCCTATACACAAACTTCATCTAGTTTTTTAGGGTTAAACATGAGAATGGTATGTCTCAAGTAACTATGCAATCCTCCAATGTATTTGAGCAAAGTATCTTGAGAAGACAAATCTTTACCCAAAATCAAAGCTCTTTTCCTAAATTATTGAGTATAATATTGCACATTTTTCCCCTTAGCTTGACTAAAGGTTGGCCAATCCATAATAGCTTTCTGTATGTATGCTAATGGATAAGACTACCTTCTTATTGTAACAACAAAATCATTCGAAGAGGATAAAACCTTACCATGTTTCTTCATGTCCTCTTAAGCTTTGGCTTCACACCAAATATGTGTTTCACCTTCCAATCTAAGAGAAGCGAGCTGAATCTTGGTATCATCATCTTTGATTCTTTGTATCCTGCAATACACTTCAATATGACGAACCCAATTATCCAATCACTATCCATTGTACATAGGAAATTCAAACTTAATATCAAGCTTAAGTAAAGGAATTTTACCATTTCCTTTTGGAGAATTTGGAGGGATTTTTTTTGTCAAAGGGCAGAAGAAGTAGAAGATGAGGATGAAAATGAGGATGAGGATGATGGAGGTGAAGGTAGTGGTTTTTCACCATTCCCTCCATTCCCATTTGGAGGCATGTCTCCTTTTCATCCATCTCCTTCTCGACATTTTGACCTCTCTCCATACAACCTTTAATTTCTCTCTTAATAGAGAAACTTTACCATTTCATAGATCTCAATGAATTCCTTTCTTAAATTTATTTCATCTACAAACATCCCATCAGGACCCTCTGCATGTGCCATAAGTATTGAAGCTTGAGGTGTATTTTTTCTCCTTGAAAAAATTAATATCTTGGCTCCACAAGTTCTCTTTCTCCTCTTTTGAGCTTCAACCTTGTAAGCATCAGAAAAAAAAATTGCAAACAAATCAAACCTTCACAATAACATGTTGCTCTGATAACAAAATGATCTGAATATGTAAACTTGAATATTTGTAATAATTTGCAAGTGAAAATTATATGTGTTTTAGGTAGAGGATCAATTTGTTAAACATATAAAACAAGTGAATTTAACCACAATTTACAGCCAAACAAAGACAAAATAAGCATATCTGAAACACATAACACAAAACATGATAAAGGAGTTCACCCCTCTCCTGGGCCACATCTCCTAGTCTAGCTTCCAATGGAGGGCCTCTTTCATTAAGTGTTCAAAAGTGTGTTTCCATCATTTTTCATAGATAAAACAGTAAAAGTGATGTCTCCAATGGATCCATCATTGTCAAAAACCCCCATTTTGGTTCTTTCTACACCTCATTTGGCAAAAATTGACTAAGTTATGGCTGTTTCAAGTTTCTGTCTAATTCTATAGCTAATCATCCTCCAAATTCAGCCTAAACCTAGCTTGAGCACCCCAAATACAGAATTGAAGCATAAATCTATCCTATAATCCCACCCGACAAGAAAAATTACAGGATGGTTAGTTCGCCCATTATGCCCCCAATTCTGATAATCTCAGCCATGTTGGTGCGTATGACCTAATTGGGGGCCGAGGTTGTAGGGAATAACTCCAACCCATTTGGGTTTTCCATGCCCTTGGTCTTGTGGTACTGATTTTACTTGGGGTTGGCCCCCTTCCTCCACGCACTCCTAGTTGTATGGCTCGTCACGTGGGCTTGGGATGACCCCCTCCTCATTTCCACTTGGTATAAGAGTTGGATCTGAAGGTTAAGTGTTAGGGTTGTCACCATGGGCTAGGCTAACGCCTAGCCCCTTAGCCCCTACACTTGCGGTCCTGTGGGTGCTGGGGTGGCCAGGGGCTAGGGCTTAGCTTGGCCCCCCTCCACCAATGTGAGCACTATGAAATTTTAAATAGTATTTTGGAACCATAATAGCTAAGCAATGGCATAGGCTGGCCGGTGAAGGGTTGCGCTGGTAAATATTTGGTCTTGTGTTTGAAACTCGCAGAGGAATTTCAACCTCATACCATAATTTTATACCAATCGCAGGAGGCCACGTGTCGGCAACATGTCGGCCACCCATTGGCCCAGGTAGCCTCTCCTAATTAGACCACCTCAAGGAACTTTCAACCAATGGAATCACACGAACTAACAATGAACCAAAATGTGACACTTGTCACCATACGATTGGTCAATAGGAAGTCCAGTCACCCTGTACGATAATTTTCTGGTCAGCGTAAATATTACTGACAGGGCATCCCTGCAAACTCATTTTAAAATTTGTAATTGTTTACCAAATCGAACCAAACATGATATCAGAAGCATCCAATTTCAGTTTTGAGTGAAACGAGATGCGTTGGATTCAGGGAAACAAGATATTTTCTTTGGAACTAGTTTCAAGCCAATCCAAGCACTCTAGATTTTGAGCATTAGACTGACCCTCTAGATGATTTCTCCCCATTAGAAGCTTTTGGACCTCAAAATTTCATTTTCAGTCAAAAATTAGATGAGAGAACAGTTCCCTCACCCTTCCAGTCTTAATCCACTTATATTTTCTTCAATTTATCACTTCGATCTTTTCATGAATTTACTTCGCTTTTGAATTCTTTGATTTTCTGTGAAAGATAACATCTTGCTGCAATTTCCCAAGATTTTCAGAAAAGAAAACTTCCCTTGAGGGAATTTGAAAATTCCCTCCCTAGTCTTCAATCAATGGAAACTTAAACAATTTCAAGTTCCTTTCACCTTGATTATTGTTTCCATAATGATGCTTACGATGTCTAGCCTTGTTTTTGGCTCAACTCTTCACCGAATGTGATCGCCATCACCATCCAGTATCCTTCTTCATAGCCAAAACATTATGAAACCCACAAGAACTGATGTTTTGGGACCAATGTCCTCTTTTTCAAATAGCCTTTGAATTTTCTTTTTGACCTCTGCATGCTTTAGCACTAGAATCTTGTTCACGCCAATGTTCAACAATGATGCATGCTGCTACAATTTCACTTCATGTTGTTTACCTCTTTTTGGAGGCAACATGTTAGACTCCTAAAACATCTTATCATAGAAACCTCAATAAAATAAAATTTCAAATTTGATTCATATCCTTGAAAGTCTTTAGGTTCCTCAACATCTTTGTGCTTGAACATTAGCAATGCAAAATTTTGACTAACATTAACAATTCTCTTCATTTCTCATAGTATAAAAGGATTACTTTTCTAAAAAATAAATAAGAAGTTAATGCTATGGATATTTTGTGTTTGGTATGCTTTTGGATAATAACCATTTTCCTTCCTTAACTTTACACACATATATAGAGAAAGGGATATTTGTATGACCAATAATCTCTTAAAGAGAGGGTTAGTGCCTAACTGTTCGGCAAAGTCCTTGGATTTGGAATAGGAACACTTTATTTATAGATTTAAGAAAAAATAAAAATCAGTGTGAAACCCCTTTTAAGACACACAAAAGTTTGGGGAAAATATTAAAGAGACCCTATCTATTAGGAAAATGAATTTCTTTCCCATCTGAAACATGACCGTTAACATATGAAAAAGATAAATAAACATATTGCTATATAACTACCACATCCAAAATGGGATTTTTTCCTTTACACTTTCAGAATAGTAACCCAAAATAAATGGGTGTGATACATATAGTAAAAACAAAATAACTATACGAAGTACTTTCATCCTTGCAAAGGTAATATATATATAAGAATTTTAGTTACAATTCACAGGTTACGACAATTTTTGAAATAAATATTAACTTATGTTACAAATAAAACAAGATCACAACAACCATTTACAGTTGTCAATTTTTTACCAAAAATTAGAAGTAAAAGTTATGGCTAGAGAGGGCATAGTTTGCCTTCAAAAACACAATTGGAACAAAAAATTATAGCATAACCCTAAGGGTTGATTTCGACCATAAAATAATAATAAGAGTCATGTCTAGAGTGGTTGTAGTCTTTACCAACGAAAGAAACAACTAGAATATTTAATGGTAACAAACACCTTAAAGGCCAACTTCTAGTTAGAAGTTATAAATATAACAACAACCAAAGTTCATTTTTGCCTTGACAATAGAGCTATGTTTAGTGATCGTCTAATGGGGAACTAGAAAAATAAGTAAAATGGAAATTAAAAAAACAAATTAAGGAACCTAGATGGGAGTTGTCGTCAAGATATTGAGTAGAGGAATTGCCTTATAGTTGAATTTTCTCCAAATAATCCAAGGGTTTTGCGAAAAAAATAATCGAACAACTAGACAAGAATTAATATTAGGAAGAGGTTAACCATAAGGAAGAAATTCCATAGATAATGAAACCCTTAAAAAAGAATTTGAAGCCTCTTACAAGAGAAAACCCATTTCATAAGAAAGTAAATTGTACCTGTGGGTGGCAAGAATGAATCATTTCTATTGTGTGAAGTGATCGTAACGCTTATAGAAAGACAAGGATGAAAAAATTAGTTCATTGTATGAAAAATCTATAGCCAATGAAATGGGAATGAGACGAGAGAGGAATTGTAAGTGATTTACCTATATGCTAGATAGAAGAAGAGAATTTTTTGTTTAACAAATGAAGAGTTTTGTGAACTATATAGAGACCATACTATGTTTGGTGGATGTGGAATGGGTGAAACCATGAAAAGAAAACAAAAATAAATAGTTTAAGATGTCAAGAGATCAAATATCATTATGAAAAACAATCAGTAGAAAACAATGGCTAAGTGTATAATTACCCTTGCGGAAAAGAAAATGGTACGAGTGATTTTGGCTTCCTGCTAGCCTACCACGATAACATAATTAGGGTTAGATAGTCCTGAATAAGTTAAAAGTTGATAAACCCTAGAATGAGCTGAATGTGACGCTCTGCTTCTCGAACAAAGAAATAAAAATGATAGAGACTCACCAGTGACCCATGCGGTGGTTACCCTAGTGGCATGTCAGTGAAGTTTGATTGTATATATCCAAAGATGACAGGTGTATGAACCAGATTACAACTCTATTAAAAAATATTACTTAAGGGTTATCTCAAAATTCCCAACCACATGTATCCAAAAGTTCTAGAGAATTCATATATCATTTAAATGTCAAGTTAATCACTATAACACCCTCCTCCCACATTTACCCAAGCTAACTGGTCCGCTGGGGTAAATATGTGATAAAGATTTAATATGATATGATTCAAAACGCTAAGTGCAGTTAAGGAAGTGGAACCGACTAATGAACACTTAATAGACCTCCTCAAGTTCTACATGACCCCCAGGAGCTAATCCACCACTCCAAGTTCCAAACCCATGAATTAACCTAGCATTTAAATAAATTTAACCCCCAGTCACTTCCATAACAAGGCATGCGTGCGACCGGAACCCTATATTATATCCCACAATGCATGCAAGGGAGAAACTACAATCTTTTTCAGCGATTGTTTTGGCAGAGACTACGCGATTTAAGTCACTTTTTCAAGGCTAGTCTCCAAACCACTACCCAGAACTTGATGATAATTTACAAGAAAATAGATGACACCAAGGCAAATCCTCTAACACAAAACTTGATCAAATATTTGACCTAACCAAGCCTAACCATGACATACATTTTGTTTAACAGATCATGAACATGTAATCTACGGGTCATAATAACATATCTGAGCATAAGGGTCTCATACTTATCTGGTATTCGTCAAGAAGCATTGATGCCTTATCACTTTAGCTACATTATCGTCTACTAGGTCATATATTCATTGCTCATATATTTATCAATCAAGACATGATGAGAGCTATACATTGTCACTATCATAAAACATGCTCATAACCAACATATATCTAATTGAATTAACAAGGATAAAACAAACATAAATGCCACATATGAACACATAAAATACCAAGGAGAAGAAACTCTTATTAATGAATGAAAAATCCAACCCGGTATGGGACTACCACGTTCCACTTGATAGATTGGCTGAGCCAAATCTCTCTTCTGCCAATCACCCCTGTGCCATATTCCAGGCATGAGTGTGGGAGTCAAAACCAAAAGAATCAACCAGGGCTTCCTAAGGCTAAACCACCTAACCCTCATCAATAGAGCTTTACCACAATCCTTGTCGAATCACTAAGCCATAAATAAGCATGGGTGCCACCGGATTTATCCACCTACACCATGAGGAATTTTCCTATCTCCTAGTCTCTAGGATTTACCACAATCCACAGTCCGATCTTGTTGTCTTAGGTTGAGATGACCTAGGTTTTACTTTTATTGCACACCAATGAAACCCTCAATCATTGGCCCTTTCAGAAATGACCTGCAAGTAGGTCGTAGTCTCACCTGAAGTGACTATGGGACGTTGCAGAACTAGGTTTATACAACTTGAGGGATGCTGCAATGTGTCACTTTTGTATTTTATTTATGCTTTCATACTTATAAACTACTTTACATACATCAATTACTTCGCACTTATATATATTACTTCGTAGAATTACTTTCGTCACTTAAACATAACATAACCATCCATGAACTTCATAGTATTGAAATAAAGTACAGATAGTAAGAAAATCAACACATGAGACACAAATTTTACCATGGTTCATCCCAATGTGGGACTACATCCACAAGAAATATTTCTTATAATAGGGAATTGGTACAACAAACAGTTCTTTCCTATACATACAACTGTAGGTTGTCTGCACACTAAGCCGTAGATAGTGTGCACACTAATTTCCAAACCTAGGCCTCTGCACACTCAGCTGCATTGCCTCACCCCTTTTCCAAAGTACAGATCACAAAAATATCACCATAAGCATAGATCTGGATTAATTCGATAGATGTCTTCCTTATTTATTATTCATCCTTATATATACTATTACATGAGGGATTACATTGCTACATTACCATGGAATCGATACCATGGTTTCCAAAATACAAGGGAATATGGTCCAAAACCATTAAATTTTACAATATTTTATGTTTTTTACGAAAATGGAGGGGCTTTGCCATGAAGCCCCTATGCTGCACGGTGACTTTGTTGTGTGGTCTTTGTTGTGCTCTGTTGCTCTATTGTGTGGTCCACTTCATACTCCGTGGCATATTTTATACTGCGTGCTCCACAAAACTCAGATTTCTTGCCGAAAATCTAACCAAGTTGGGATGCACCCAACAAGCCCCCAACACTCACATGTGACTCTTCCTGAGTCACTCAACAAATTTTCCTCTGATCTCTTCTACAATGCTATTGTAGGCCTTATTGAACTATTGGAGAACTTATGTCATTTGTTTATCCTCACTGTGTGCTTCCTCCAACTATGCTTCTATTATATGATCTGCATCCTTTTGTGGAAATGCTACCTCCTTCTGTCGAAGCTCCTAAAGCTTCTCATCTATTGTTTGCGAGATTTGAAGGGCCTCATCCTACCAAGGCTAATTTATTTCTATCAATTTCTACTCTTCCCTCTTCATCTCTTCGATCCTCTTCTTCAACACCTTTGATTCATTGATCTTTGCAGCTGCTTGAATCTCCTCTAACTATTGCTGCCTCTGCTGCATTTCCCCTATAGTTTCTATATATTTGGATCTTCCTCCAGCGAAGTCCAAATTTGTAAAATTTCATCCAGTAGTTTGTCATAGTCTGCCAATGCTGCAGAGATGCTAACCATGACTAACTTTAGGTCAGCCTCCCTCTTCCTTCTTAATTTTCCTAGCATAGTCGGTTGCAACTTCATTCGCACCTCACTAATTTGCATCTCATATTTAAATTTCACTTCGGTAATTTTATCCTTATATTCCCTAACTACAAGGTTGAGCCTCACGACCTTATCTTCTGTGGATTCCTCCTCGCGGACATCCATGTCTGGAACTTTTCTACAAGTGGATTCGACCATTTCTTTCAATTTTTGCTTTTGTATCTATGTCTTATTATTTTCATTAATTACCCGGTCGAGTTATTTCTTCAACGGAACTCGTTCTTGTTCTATTTTAATATTCAGCCTTGAAGTGTTTTGTTCGCATTCCTTTAACTCATTTGTGATGCCTTGGTGTATGTCATGCAATATTGTAATGGGAAGCAGTGTCATATTCATGTTGACATGATCCCAATTCTTCGCATCCTGCTTCGCCTCGACGGAGTCGAACTACAGAGCTTCGATAGGTATCTGCATTATTCTCATCCCAAACATCATTTCTATTAGCCTTTCTAGACGGATTCCTTGAGTTAGCTTCATTGGTTGAGTTAGCTGCACTGGTTCTTTGGATGCTTGTGTAAGTAATTTTAACTCTGCTATACTCTGCTGCACACCTATGATAATCTCCCTATAGCGATCTTTCGCCCTATTCCAAGATTCCATTGTTATCTCCTCAACCTTGTCTCCAATTTGATCTAGGTCACCTTCAGTTAGAACCATTGGTGTGATTCTTTTTTTTATTTCTCTGCCTTATACTTCTTTCTACTCCTCTATGAAGCTCAACTCTACATCTTCCTTTTCTTCACTGCAGATTTCTCTATTTTTTCCTTCTCTATCTGCTTAGTTGTATCTTCATCTCCTTGAGGTTTATCCTCATGTTCTTCATCTTCGTGTTCTTCTTCATGGTGTTCTTCTTCCTCTTCCTCTTCCTCTACCTCTGCTTCCTTCTTCTTGTCTTTTCCACTACCTTCGTTATGGTGCAAAGTGTCCAACTCTTCTTCTTTTGTTGCGCTATCTCATGCCTCCTCCAGCGGAGTCATCCAATTTGCGGGCCATGTCTATACTACTTCTACCATATTATCGTCTATGACCATATATGGCAATGCATGACATTCCTTCTTCATGTCTTTGTGCACCTATATGTACAATTTATGGAAATTCACCTTGAACCTCGCCACAGGGCTGTACTGTTTGTGAAAACTCGGCGAAAGGCATGGATGCTAGTTAACGAGCATGTGTATATCCATATGATATAGTATATAAAAATATTCTATTTTCCTATGTGCGATGGTTGAGTGTTATGCCATAGTGAAACATACCTCGTAGCATCACATACATCTTCTTCTATCAGAGGAAACTGTGTATCCTCTCGCTCCTTCTATGCCTACATAGTAATGATCAAAATTAGCAAGACGTAATGGAAATATGTACCTTTCTCTTGGACCTCATAACAATCATCCAGGAATTCCTTACTTAAATATCCAACTCAGTTATACTGCACTCCGTTCCCGCATTGCGTGGCTAAAGACACCATCGACATAGGAACTTCATTCGCGCAACACTTCGTCATGATATTTCCGGCCAAAATATGCATGCAAAGTAGACTTCTTGGTCGTTGATTGAGTTTATGTGGTAGCCCCTATTTCCTTTGACTAGCCCATACTTCTTCTTCATATTCTCCACCACAACATAGTCCTGGTCATTTCCCACAAATGCCTCTGCAGGGTTCTACCCTTAGTAAGGTAATCTAGTGATCCTTTATATTAACATTTGGTCTATGGGGATCTTATTCCCCATCCACAAGTTTCCATCATGTATCAATGCCAATAATTGGTGCACACACGCTCTATTTGCTAAGCTTCTGCTAAAGTGTGGCACATTCATCATGTTGAACAGTCTTAACTGTACCAACCCATTTTCCCACTATTGTGGCTCCTATCTCATCACTCTGTTGTTTGGGTAGTGAACCTGCTGTAAGTATCGGTCTGTTGCAAACTACGGGTACTTTGTCCAGTCATTAAAATCATTATTTGTGAATTTCAACTGTGGAATATTTCGTAAAATCTCTCTTTCAAATGGCACATCCTCGAGCAATAGATGTGTGAATCTCCCATACTTCGCATCTTTGGAATCTTTTACTAGTTTGTAATTTGGCTTCCTTGGTGAGATGTATGAGGGAATATGTGAGATGAAAGTTGCACCACCTTCCTCTGTTGTATTTCCTCCACTTATTCTTTAATATTGACCTGCTCCGGATTCTTCTCAGGTTTCACAGGTTTAGAAGGTTTCTTGTCCTGCTTTTTTTTTTGTTCTTACTTCCTTGGTTTGCTTCTATCTTGGTGATGATCATGCCTTCTATGGTGGCGGTGCTACTATTGTGGGTGTTCCTACCATGGGTGTTTCAACTACTAGAGAAGACTCCATAACTCCAGACATTCTCTTCTCACAAAACATCTACACAATCTCCCCCATGATCGCTCAGTCGACATATACAGCAAAGTCTCCTGCAACTTCTTCACACTATTCATCACTCGAGCTCTCAATTCAGAAAATTTATTAATATGAGCGGGATTTGACTCTTTATAATAATTCCGACCTTGGAACCTCATCATTAGATTTGATTTTTTCCTGTTTCTGTTCGGATTTTGTTATTAAATGCGTATCTATCCTTAAATTATGCCAACCTGTCATCTTAAATGTAACTTTGCACTTTACGTTTCCCTTTTGATGGTCATATTTCTACTTTTATGGTGAAATTCGACAAGCCCCCTATTGTATTGCAACTCTGTCTTACATCTCAAGTTCCTGTGAACTTCGACATATTTCCGACTGTAGCGAAGTACTTTCTTTGTCGAACCTCTTTTTGTAGCGTAGTTTACAGTCTAGTGTCCACTTTCAACTGTATGTGACATAAGAATTTCCATCTTTCTTCTTCAAGGAGAAGTTTTAGGGGCAGGGTTTTCCCTGTACAATTTCAAGCTACTGCCATTTACTTTTCCTTGAATTAATTCTCCATTTAACTTTGCTAACTGGACTATGCCTCCATATATAATATACTTAATAACATATTGGCCTAGCCAATTTGTTTTGATTTCCCTAGGAATTTCATAAATTTACTGTCATATAGGAGAACAAGATCTCCTATATGGAACTTGTTTTTCTTAATGGTCCTGTCATTCCAAGCCTTTTCTCTTGCTTTCTGTACTTGTTGATGAAATCCTGCTATAAAATTGTCTTCTTCCAGAGAAAGTAATTGTGACATCCTATCTTCCATTATGTCGGGGTCCTCCATATTTTTAAAAGCTACAATTCTTAGGCTAGGGACAATGACTTCCATGGGCATAACAACTTCTTGCCCATAAACTAACTTAAAATGTGTTTGACCTGTCAACTTTTTTCATGTAGTCCTATATGCCGATAATACTGTTGGAATCCAAAGATCCCAATCATTCCTATTTACATTGTATACCTTTGTCAGTGCATTCTGCAAAAAATTATTGAATGATTCCATAGTTCCATTTTCTCGAGGATGATAAGGAGTGCTCTTTTTGTGCTAAACTTCATAGCATTTTATGCACTGTAATACTTCACTTCCTACGCTTCAACGCAACTTTTCAAATAAACAATTGTAGTAATTATATACCTTGCACCAGTCCTTTTTCCTGGTGGATTGATGGGTCCAACAAAATCAATAGCCCAGTTATCAAATGCCTAGAATGTTACTTGTGGCACTAGTACAATTTCATCTCTTCTTGAAGGTCTTCCTATTCTTTGACAGATATCATAAGTGACAGTAATCCTTTGCATCTTTGTGAAGTGTAGGCCACCATAATCATGCTCTTAGAATTTTCTGTATAGTGGCTTTCCCCGCACAATGTCAACCAACTGTACCACTATGAGCTTATGTTAAAATTATTGGTCATTCATGCTCGGGGACATATCTTCTCAGTGTTTCATCTCGTCCCATCTTCTACAAATTTCCTGCTATTAGTGAAAAATCTGTTGTCTTAACCACCAACTCTTTCTTCTACTACATAGTGTATTATGAAGGGGCCATCCGTGTGGTTAAGAATCGAATAATACCAACGAAGTGATCATTTGCTATCATGATTGCAAAAATGTGTGCATCAGGAATATTATCCTGTATAATTGTTGGTTCTTCTCCGGTTTACAACCTTGGTAAATGATCAGGTCCAACATTTAGTCATCCTGGCTTAACAACAACTTCAAAGTCATACTCCTGAAACAATAATAGCCATATGCAAATCATGCCTCATAAAACAACATTATTGAACAAATAATTTAGTGCAAAGTGATTTGTGAACATCTTGAAATGTGATAATGTCTAAAGTTCTGTGAAGCATATACCATAGCCAATCCTTCCCTTTTTGTAGTTGTATAGTTATTTTATGCTTTACACAGTTTACTACTTGCAAAAGCTATAGGGTGATCTATTTCTCCTACACTAGGATGTGCCAATACCGCTCCTAAAGCTATGCATGAAGCATCCACATGAACATGAAATTCCTTATTCCAATCTAGGAATACCAGTATAGGATCAGTTGCCATCCTTTCTTTTAGTGTGTCGAGGCTCTTTTGACATTCTTCATTGCATGGGAATGTTACATCTTTCTTTAGCAGTTTTTCCATAGGTGTAGTGATTTGTGCATATCCCTTGATAATTTTTATGTCATATCCAATATGTCCTAATGTGGTGTGAAGCTGTCTTACTATCTTTGGTGAAGGTAAATTCACAATAATAGCAATTTTTGTAGGATCCACCATCAATCCTTACTTGCAAAAAATGTGTCCTAGTAATATACCAAAACGTACACAAAATATGCACTTTTTGATATTCAGACAAATCCAGTACTGCCTACATGTGTCGAGCATCAGTCTTAAACTCACAAAATGTTTATTAAATAGCCCAAATACTGTCCAATCATTGAAGTATACTTCTAAAAATTTTGAATATATTCTTTGAAAGTTGTAACGACCACTCTTGAAAATATGGTAGGAGAATTCTTCAATCCAAAAGGCATCATTGTGTACTAATATGAACCCCATTTTGTAGTGAAGGTGGTCTTATGTCGATCCTTTGGTGAAATTCTAATTTGATGGTATCCTGAAAATGCCTCTGTAAATGAATAGGTTTCCTGACCTCCTACATTGTCTAGTGCTTCATCAGTAAAAGGAGCAGGGAATGGGTCATGTAGACATGCATGATTTAGCTTCCTTAAATCAACACAAATCCTGATTTCTCCTTGTGTTTTCTTTTCTTGTACCACCATAGGACTTACCCACTTTGATTCTTCCATAAGTTCAATGATCCCAATTGCTATCATTTTGTCAAGTTATTTCTTCACCTTTTCTTCATACTTTGGATTCAGTTTATAAGGCATGTTCTTAACTGGCTTCACATCAAGCTTTAGAGGAATCTTGATAACTCCTAAATCTCCTACTACACCCTTCATATATGAAAATTTAGTGGGGAATAACTCCTGGTATTCATGTCGAAGATATTTCACTTTGTTGTTTGTTTCTTCGTCCCAATAATCTCATATGGTTGCAAACTTCATCTCCTCTTCTGATCTTATATTTACCTTCTTTGTCTTCAAGGGATGTGTTATATCATGTATTTCTAACTCAAGTCCATTCAGTTCATGGTATCATTTAGATTATTCTATGTCGATATTGTGAGGGTCTTCATCTTCTTCTACAGTGATGTTGTAGCATTCTAGTACATTCTGTAGTTGCGCAACCTAATCAGGTTGCTAAGTGAGTGGAATTTCATTCTCAAAAATATTATTTTTAACTATTTGAAGGGTTGAATCTATACATGGACAATCATCTTCAAAGCTAAATGTTAATATAAACCCATCAACCATCTCTTGCTAGTTTGCAGTACCATGTCAAATTTTTGTTTCCAAGTACCAGTTTTGAGTAATTATCTCTAATGTATGGATGAACCCATGCACCCATTCTTCTCATGGAATCTCCTTCCATGTTGTCATGCAGAGATGGATGTGCTCTGTAGGATCAGTTTGACCATCATATTTATCGCTCAACTTTATTTCTACTTGACGAAACCTTATCCATATCAACCTTTGACATTATTTCCAAGTTCCTGTATTCTTCTTATGTGTACCCCACTATCTAGCAAGAGTAGCTCTTAAGGATATATCTAGGGCTAACAATATTTGACACTCCAGTACCTATTCTTCATATTCTTCAAGAAACGTATTTATATCACCCAAACCATCATGAAAAGGTAAGTCACATACCTTAGCTATCATACGTTGAACTTCTTTAGTGAGTCTTGCACATCGCCTTGTAGATACTTCATGCAACCTGTTTTTCCAATTTTCTAGTTCTTCTTCTGAATCTGAAGCACATGAACTGTCATGATCCCAAATCAACTTTTCTTCAACAGGGTTAACACATTCTTGTTCTTTTTCTATCATATGATAGATTTTATCTATATCAACTGCGTTGTCCTCCTCTTTAATTGGTTCAATATACCTTTATCCTTCTGATGGCTCCAAGGTAATGATCACTCTCATATTGTTGATTTCAAATATCATTTGCCTCTTCCTTAAGATGGTTATATCCATGTTGGAAAATGACCATTCTAGTCCAATTAATGCAGGAGAGGGGTTACTATCATCCACAATTTCTATTACTTCAAAATCAATAGTAGTGCACAACCCTTCAATATCCACTGTAATACCTAATAGTCTTCCTAGAGGAACAATCTTTTGTTGATTCACCATTCTTATCTAATAGGTGACCATTGAAACTTCGGTTTACCCGTTAAACCCTATGTTTTCTTTGTGAGGACATTAACTTCATATATTATATCTAAAATAACTTGTTCCATGTCATAGTCTCCTATTTGTGCACTAAGCCTCATTTCCTTTCCATTCCTCTTCTGTCAATGTAAATTGTTAACTTTGTGCATCTCACTCCATGGTACTTATTTAGATGCACATGAATTTATCAATTCCTGAAGTCTTTCTATAGCTCTTTGATCTCGCAACAATTTCATACCAGTTTGAAGAAAACATTTTAAAGTATCTACCTTATATGTTTCATCTTGTTCTTGTATTGTCAAAGCTTGACTTTGAGTCGAACATGATACACCGCAGTTATTCTTATGATTCTATTGCGCGCTAGATGTCACAGCTCCTGTATCCATAAAGCTTTGTTTCACTTCCATAAAGACTTATTTTTCCTTTTGAGTACCAAAAACAGGTGCTTTTTCATTAGTCTTTCTAACACATGTAGCTTCAACTTCCTTCTTTCCATCTACTTTATCTTTGTTTCACTTCCATAAAGACTTATTTTTCCTTTTGAGTACCAAGAACAGGTGCTTTTTCATTAGTCTTTCTAACCCATGTAGCTTCAACTTCCTTCTTTCCATCTACTTTATCATTTCTAGTTGAATCTCCACTCCTTGTTACAATATTAATGCAAGGTTCATTAGTCCTTGGTTTCGTAGTCATCATCTGAATGTTCTGTGTCGACTGTTGATTTTTATTTTCTTGTATTTTTTTCCATAAGTATCAGACACTCATAAATTACATGATTAAATGATTTTCAATACATACCTACCATAGTAGGATCTGACAATCTCTTTCCATGACCTCGACCAACTCCACCACCTCCACCAATACCTCAACCTCAACCATGATAACCACCTCGACCAGTATACTGTCCATGTTCCTCATGTCCATGTTCTTCATCTTTCATTCTATAGGAATTAATACTTCATTCCATCATTAATTCATAAGCTCGATAATTTTTCTCATCATGTCCTACTTATTTGCAAAAATTGCAATATAAATTTCTTGGAGTCTGGACAGAATTCTACAATAGGTATTAATCTTCTGTGTAATGTTCAGCTCTAGTTTTACATATCTCGCACCATAAGTTGGATCCTAGATTTAAAGGATTCAGTGGTCCACTAGCCATGTAGTTCTTGAAGAGAGGGCATTGTTCTTTAGAGTGGCCTTCTGATTTACACTTTGTACACCACACTTCTTCACAAACTTTCTTAGTTTTCTTCATATCTTGTATCTGCAAAGTCAAATTTTCCAGCTGAATCTGGATCTACTTGATACCTGCATTGGTATCTCCTATAGGTGAAGCTTATAATTTCATTGCAAGTTCTAAAGCTTCATCTTGAGTTTCTATCTTCTTTTCTGACAAAGGAAATCTTATATGTGGAAGCAACTCAACTATGAACCATTCCTTATGCTAATGCGGAGCTATTTCGAAGCACACTGTATCCAAAAATATCTTGAATCTTTGGTCAAATTCCCACACAAACTCAGTAGGCCTTTGTTTGATTTCTTTTAGCTCTGTGATGCACTACGACTCAGATTTCAGCTTCTTAAATTATTTTACCAATACTTTTTTGATGTCTGCAAATGATCTATTTTGATTGCTCGAATACTTCATGTACCATGTCAGTGCTCTATCCCAAAATGTTGTGACAAGATGCACTTTCTTTATAGTTTCATCATGGACCTGCTTTGTTGTCCATACTACTTCACATAAAAACCAGAACTGCTATGGATCCTCTCATCTAGTTCGTTTAAAGATACGTAGCTTAATATCATCAACCATATTTCTTCTCAAAGGGAGAGGGGGAGGGGGTGGGGGAGGGGGATTTGTAAGGTGGGGGGGATGGGGGTTAGGGGGTGTAGGGGGACTGGGAAAACCAAAATCACCATGATTACTACTTGATTCTAGCTTTGGCGAAATTTCAGGCTGGGAGGGTGAATGCTGCATAGTTCCTTTGGGGTTATCAGGGTGGGTTTCTTCACTTTCAGACTCACTCAACAAGGGGCTATAGTCAGTTTCTCTAAAATTCCTTGGATCAGGGCCATAAGATCTCTTCCTAGTGTTTGTTCTATATCTTTTTCCACTTCACGTTCTTCCAATTTCTTCTTCGGATCTTCTCCCAAACATAAATAACTAATAATCTGACTGCATTTATAAAATTCCCTTTTCATACAAAACCATATTAATCCAAAGTTTTAGAGATTTCAAGAACTTACCTCATGGTCCTTTGAAAAATTTACATTCTACTTCACTATAGGACACAATCGAGTCTACCACAAACTTGGTAATGAATCCTCCCAAGATGTTGTCAATCCAGAAGTCAACAGCTCTTGAGATCCTATTGTCAGTGTTCTTAAGTCGTTGTATTAGTTCAGGAGTCCACTCCTTAGGTTTGTCTCCTTTAAAATAGTCTTTTATCTCAGTCAACCTTGATATCCACTCGTATAGCTCAACATGGAATAAGCTGAAGAAGATTTTATATTGATCTTTGAAAACATACTTCTCCAACCAGCGCCTAGTTAACAGACAAGGGCTTCTATTTTCTTTTTCTACAAATTCTTGTTTCTTCTATTCTACCCAATCTTGAATTTATTTCTTCGATAGATGCCACATAAACATCCCTCAAACAGATCCCAATCCCGACAACAGAACCACTTGTTGGGTTAGGTTGGGATGACCAAGGTTCAACTTTTACTACACACCAAAAAAACCCTCATTCACTGGCCCTTTCGGCAACAACCTACAAGTAGGTCATAGTCTCACCTGAAGTGACTATGGGAGGTTGCAGAACCAGGTTTCTGCAGCCTGAGGGATGTTGTGATGTGGCACTTTTGTATTTTCTTTATGCTTTAATACTTATAAACTACTTTGCATACATCAATTACTTCACACTTTTATATATTACTTCGCAGAATTACATTCATCACTTAAACATAACATAAACATACATAAACTTCACAGTACTGAAATAAAGTGCAGATAATAAGAAAATCAACATATGAGACACAAATTTTACTGTGGTTCATCCCAATGTGGGACTACGTCCACAAGAACTATTGCTTATAATAGAGAATTGGTATAACAAACGGTTCTTTCCTACACACACAACTGTAGGTTGTCTGCACACTAAGCTGTAGATTGTCTACACACTGAGTTGCAGACCCAGGCCTCTACACACTCAGCTGCAGAGCCTCACCCTTTCTCCAAAGTACAAATCAAAAAATTATCACCATAAACATAGATCTGGACCAATTCGATAGATGCCTTCCTTCTTTATTATTCATCCCTATATATACTATTACATGATGGATTACATCACTATATTACCATGGACCCGATACCTAACAAGGGAGTATGGTCCAAAACCTTCAACTTTTATAATATTTTATTCTTTTTACAAAAAGGGAGAGGCTTCACAGCAAAGGCTCTATGTTGCGCAGTGGCTTTTCTGCACAGTCTTCATTGTGCCCACTACTCTGCTACGCAGTCCACTTTGTACTCTGTGACATATTTTCTACTGTATGCTCCACAAAACTTGGATTTCTTGCCCTAAATATGGCCAAGTTGGGCTGTTCCCAACAGATCTAAGGATCACTAGGCCATAATCAAGACACTTCCCTCCAAGATTTACTGTATATTTCCATTCACCAACCAAGGATTTCTAGCCCTCATTAAGGGAAAACACCTCTAGGAATTAGCATATATCCCACCATTCATCGGTCAAGGATTCCTAGGCCCACCAAGGCACACAGTACTTGGATTTACAACAACCCACAGTCCATTTCAGGGGTTACTGGGCCAATGCCTTTACCACAATCCACATTCTAGTTAAGGGATCACTAGACCATGTGTTATTTCATTCAGAAATCCACCTCACTCAGCTTTGAATTGATCTGACAATCCAAGTTAACCAAAACATGAGAACCCCATCACACCATGGCTATCCAAAAGTGGAAAGGTAAGGTTGAAGAACACTGTCACACCTAGAAAAACCCATGCCAATGACAACAAGAGAAACAAGAACACACATGCATAACCATGCATGCCAAATATAGAAACAAAATCACACATGCAAATCAATACCCTCAAGTAGAATCGTTGTAGATGCTTGAACTTGCTCTTGCTTTCTTGATTGTTGTTTTCATTTGACTTCTTTTCTTTCTTGATCCAATTCTAAAGTGCCCAAATAAAACTATGAGTGTCAAAGAGTGAGAGAGATAGAGAGAACAAAGAGAGCTCAAAAACGAAAATGACAAAAGTTTGAGCTAAAATCTTGTGAACTGACCCTCAAAAGCCTTTTTATTAATGAGGCCTCTATTTTCTTCATTTTCCATTATTTTCCTTAATTTTCCTCCTCACATGTTGAATGTTACCTTTCACCTTACTTTTCTCCTAATTTCCATTATTTTCATAAATAAATTCCACTTAATGCCACTTTACCTTTCCAAATCCTTTTCCATTTCCTTTTCTAATTTCCTTAGCCATATTAAACCGAAATGACACCTAGTAGGATTCCTTGCCCAACATTAAGCTTGGAATAAGTGTCCCATGACCTGGGTGCTATATTGTTTTCAATGAATTTTTAAATAGGGCTATTAGAGAAATCTCCCCCTTGGGGAAACATCATCCTCGATGTTCAATGACAGCTATAACCAACAAGACTGCTGATAGAAAAACATATTGCCCATGGAGCTTTACAACACAACTCGTTGCAGTATTTACAATGATAAAGCTGATGAAAACATGAAAATCATATGGTATACTGGAGCTCTATAACATAAATCATTAAATTATTTACAATACCAACCACATATATAACCATACTATCTATGGATATTTATAAATCTAACTCGATATAGTATTTACAATAATATACACATATGCACATTTTCTCAGCTATCAAATAAAAGGGTACGACGCCTGCATCTGGAACAAGAGAATCTAGAGGATCACACCTCCACCCTCAAAAGTAATACCAAGATTAACCTCCTTCCCAGGAAGTCAAGAATCCAATGCCAAAGTCAAACCTGCATCTAATGTCCAATGCTATAATATTGTGCCACATGTCCTCTCAGTGAATAGTTACCAACTCATTGTTCTAGGGAGCACTCCCAATGTGCATATGAGTTCATCTGGTAATGCTAATGACAAAAAAAATCCATCCTTGATCTTCCATTCTTTGTTACACAATCCCTCAGGAAATCTAGTAACCCATTTCGTGCAGTCACTCACCTTCCAAGTTCCCCGACATGTCGTATCCTAGGCGATCCATCACTTGGCAAGGCTTCCTTGCATCAGTAGGTAAAACAACCAAGGTATATACCTACCTCAAAACCATCATATCAGTCATAGCATGCTCATGGAAATCAATGGACACTATTGGGTACTAGTGTCCCATAATGACTCTACTCCTGAAGTGCTTTACCAGCAGACTACTGCCTATTCCAATTCCTTTTGCTATTACTATTAATTCTTGCAATCAGTTCCAACCACCTAACTGGGAATTCCATGCTTTATTGTACCAAGCACATAATTTTCATTAGATTCAAAATAAATTGAAATAAATTCAAATCATACCTCATTAGTGGCCTTTCAGTAAGGTACACCTACACTTATGTTCACTTCCTGTCACAACAAGTTAAATTAGTTGTTTGATTAAATCATCATGTATAAACATATCACATTTGGTTAGCTCAAAGCACAACCATCATAAATTAAAATCATGAATCACACGAAATCATCATAAACTATAATCATAAAGCACATGTAACCATCACAAGTTAGAATCAAAGATCACATGCATAATAAAACTAAAATAAAATACTGAAACTTATCATTTAATCAACCCATAACTTCTACCTTTATCCTTTCTCCTTTTCATACACACACCAGATCAATTTCCACACCCAACAAACACCCAATTCCTTCTCTTCAACCACATACACATACACACAATGTACATCACAACACATGCATCTATAGATGGTGTACAATGCCACACAATACATACACCTGCGCCCAATGTACAACATAACACATACACCTACACGTGGTGTAAAAAACAACACACACACTTGTATCCAGTGTACAACACAATACATATACGTACACATAGTACAACACAATGAATACACATGTCACGATACCATGACTACATAAAGCACATACATAGTATGAAATGCCTGCAACACAAAATGTACGACATGCACACAACACCACATGTACACCAGTACCGTATGTACAACATGTACACAACACCAACTACACACAGCACCACATGTACAGCATGTACACAACACCACATGTACAATCATACACACAACATCATATCTACATAGTACCACATGTACGACATGCACACAACACCATATGTATATAGCACTACATATACAACATGTACATAGCATCATATGTACACATCACCGCATATCCAACATCCGCACAAAAGCATATGCACACAACACTGCATATCCAACATGCACATAGTAGGATATATACAAAGCACCGCATATCCAATATGTGCACAACACCATATGCACACAACACTGCATATCCAACATGCACAGAGTATGATATGTACAAAGAACCGCATGTCCAACATCTACATAAAAACATCTATACCCAGCATTGTATACACATTATACACACAACACCATATATAAACAACAAGCACATAACATCATAGGTAAAATCACTGAATATACAATGTGCACAACATATACACAACCGTAGCAGTGCACATCCAAAACCACATTGTCTCTAATAAGAAACCTTTCTTCCAGTGTCTCTCCGCCATCCATGCTTATCCAAGCATGCCACACATCACATTGTTTTCATTTTACTGATGTATCTCTCTGCATTACTTGTCCAAAACATAGGCATAGTATAAAAACATAATATCAACTCATATCCACATGGTACTGACCTCATAAATTTGTTAGGGTTACTTTTCCCACTTGATTCCTCATAAGACTAAGAACCTCTTCATGCCATTCAATTGAATAAGAAATCATTCCTCCAAAAGAATGATCCATGATAAGCCTGTCATACAGTGACATAATTACATACATACATACATACATATATATAAACATTATCATAAGACAATCATGATCATGCTAGACAATGACATCCATACACACATATATACATATAAACATTAGCATTAAACAATCATGATCCATAACACCCTGTGAGACACGAGATACATACATACATACATACATGTATACATATATAAACATCAACATAATCATGACCACAACATAATTACCAGATAACATAAGGTCAAGGTTAAGCAAAGGCCCTTTATCCGTGCACAACATTCACAACATTGACAACAATAGTTCCCAACATAGCCAAGGCATCTGACACTTTAAATTGATTACTTTACCTTTATGGTTACCTTTCTCATGTATGCCCTGCCATCATCCATTTACACCAATGGAGACAACCAATCCAATTCACTACCATACTCTTACCTTCAAGTGTCCTTACTCATGCACCAAGCTTTGTCTGAATCATGCATCACCTATTGGGTTTCATTCAACTCTCCTTAAGATCCATTAACTTTTCTCCTTCCCAACCAATTCCCAAGACCCTCAAAACATAAAATGCAAGAACAAAAGAAAACCAATAGCAATACGACACCAAAAACAAAGTGGCATGGCCATGCACCAGACATAAATAAAACTGCAAACCAAGCGCAACCTAATCACAAAGATCAAAAGCACAAAACTAGCAAAAACACCATGACTCAATCCCCATGGGTTCCCAATGCTACCAGGGAAAATCTCAATGTGAGCTTTATTCAAGATTTCATGGAAAACACTTTTTCCACGCAATCCCTACATCATACTGCCATAAAAACATAATTGTTAGTGTACAAATAAATATAACAATACACCCATTACCTTAGCTTATTGTGCCAATCACGATGCCTTGTAATTGATCACATCCATGCCATATCTTAAGGGACTCCAATTCCCTTGACGAATCTAGCCATAGCTTGAAACCACTATTATACCTGGAAAATACATGTTTACAAATCTAGCACATATCCACATAACGTCAAACAAAATTAAGGTTAAGAAGACTTCCTGTATTCATGCAAGCACTCATTCATTTGGAATTTCGATTTCCAAACATTGCCAAAGGAATTCTTACCCAATTCCTTTATTTTGTCTTATTGCAATCGAGTCATACCATGTACTATCACATCACCCATCTGTTAGTTATATAAACACATCAACTATTACCTTTTCATGTTAATAACAACCATGTTTCCTTGAAACTGTTTTCACATGTCAACCACATGTTCCAAGGATAAAAACATCATGTCTATTAATGGGATCAACCTTTACGAAGACTAACAATCATGACATAATCAACTAATAATCGCTAATAATAATGCTACAACTAGCACCCAATTACACTCAAGTGAATATTAGTTATATGAGCAGATATTGCATTAGTACAACGATCTTAAAACATGATCATTCCTTCATGTAATATCATAGACACATACTCATATCATGCAATAAATAAAACATTAATACCACAAGTATATGACACAATACACACCAAACACTCAAACACAAAATAAATGACATAGTGAAACATTTAAACACCAAATAAATGACATAATCAAACTCATTCTTATTATGTCTCAGGGGAGGCTATATTTTCTGCACAATCAATCTAGATTAGCACTATATGACTTCACAACACATCAACTCAAACATAAATAATGTCATGATATCCATAACAGTAACTAGCTAACATGTTCACATCATAATCCCATAAACAGTTGTCATTAATGCATAAGAATCACATATTCATAGTGAGTCTAGATTAGAATGATACATATAACATCAAGATCTTAAATGCAACAACCCTAATTATCAAGTTAACTAACATATAACACCCATAAAAATACATATAACAATAATTTAATATCCTACATGACTATCAAACACAAGTGCATATGACCGCACTTAACTAGCATCTACCATGCATGTAACCACAACAACAATAGAATGATAAGTATATAAGTAACCCTAATTCTTATAACAACCATAAACCTTCATACCCACCATAGAAACTTGTATGACAATATGATCTTACCCCAAAGTCTAGTGCTATAATATCGCTTTGGTGATCTACATATACTACTCTATCTCATCCAACACATCAGCATCATAATAGCCAACAACATCATGATGACAAAAACTACATACAATGACCTCACAATGCATGTTTGACCTACTATACATGCATAACTATAACCATGAAAATGCATGCATAACAACATATAGACACTGACATGCATAACAAGTGCATATACATCTGACATGAATTCATGACAAACACATCCAAACAACAACATCACCAACTTGTACATGGCGACACAATGACAACAATGACCCTCACCATGCATACACACCAAACACATAGACTACAAGCATAAAGAGCATATATTTAATCGACATGAGTGCACAATCAACACACACCACCCATCCAATACAAGTGTTAAACCATGCTCTGGTACCACTCTGTGGTATTAGATATCACACAAGAGACCGGAAACCAGACACCACCCTCAGAGAGTGAAACCATGCTTTAATACCACTCTATAACACCCTCCACCCACATTTACGCAAGATAATCGGTCCACCAGAGTAAACATGTGAAAAAGAGTTACTATGATATGATTCAACTCCCTAAGTGCAGTTAAGGAAGTGGAACCATCTAACCAACACTTTACAGACTTCCTTAGGTGCTACAAGACCCCCAGGAGCTAATCCACCACTCTAGGTGCCAAACCCATGAATTAAACTAGCCTTTTAATGAATTTGACCCCTAGTTGATCCCATAACAAGGCATGTATGTGACTGGAACCCTATAGTTGCTCCCAAAATTCCTGCAAGGTACAAATTGCAATCTTTTTCATCTAGTTTTGTGCTAGAGACTGTGAGATTTAAGCCACTTTTTCATGGCTAGTCTCCAAACCACTACCCGAAACTTGATGAGACTTTCCAAGACAATAAATGACACCAATAAAAATCCTCTAACACAAAACTTGATCAAGGACTTGACCTAACCAAGCCTAACCATGACAGACATTCCCTCAAACACATCATGAACATGTAAGCTACATGTCATAAAACATGCTCATAACCAACATATAAACCACTAAACTAACAAGGATACAACAACCATAAATGCCACATATGAACCAATACATTTACACATAAAATACGAAGGAAAAGAAAATCTTATTAATTAATGCAAAAGCCAACCCGGTATGGTACTACCATGTTCCACCCAACCATAGATTGGATGAGCCAAATATCTCTTCACCCAATCAACCCCGTGCCATATTCCAAGTATGAACGTGGGAATCAAAACCAAAATAATCAAAGAGGGCTTCTCGAGGCTAAACCACCTCACCCTCATCAATAAAACTAGTCTTTACCCCAATCCTCACTAGATAACTAGGCCATAAACAAACATGGATGCCACTGGATTTCTTCACCTACATTGTGAGGGATTTTCCTGTCTCCTAGTATCTAGCCTTTACCACAATCCATAGTCTGATCCAAGGATCACTAGGCCATAATCAAGAAACCGCCCTCTAGTATTTATCATATATCCCAGTGTTGACTGACAAAGGATTCCTAGGCCTCATTAAGGGTACCCACCTCTAGCCTCTACTGTATATCTCGCCATTCACTGGTCGCGTCCTCATAGAACCACCAAGGCACACAATAACTGGATTTACTACACCCCACAGTCTAGTTCAGTGGTTACTAGGCCAATGACTTTACCACAATGCGCAGTCCAGTTCACAAATCACAAGGCCATGTGTTCTTTGATTTAGAGATCCAACTCACTCAGTTTTGAATCCATCCGACAATATAGCTTAAACAAAACATGTGAACCCCATCACACCATGGCTATCTAAATTTGTAAAGCAAAGGCTAAGGAACACTGTCACACTTAAAAAGAGCCAAGCCAATGATAGCAAGAAAACCAAGAACGAAAATGCATAACCTATTAACCATGCATTCCAAATGTAGCAAGGAAAGAACAAATGCAAATCGATACATGCAAGTAGATCCGATGTAGCTGCTTGATCATCCTCTTCCTTTCTTAATTACTGCTTTCCTTTCCCTTCTTTTCTTTCTTGATCCAATGCTGAAGTGCTCCAAGAAAACTCTAAGTGTCCAAGAATGTGAGAGAGAGAGAATAGAGAGAGAGCTCCAAAATAGAACTAAAAAATCTCTGAGTAAAAAGCTTCGCAACTGATCGTCAAAAGCCTTTTTATTAATGAGGCCTCTATTTTATTCATTTTCCATTATTTTCCTTCATTTTCCTGCTCACATGAAACCTATTACCTTTCACCTTCCTTTTCTCCTTATTTCCATTATTTTCATAAATAAATGCCACTTAATGCCACTTTCTCTTTCCAAAGCCTTTGACATTTCCTTTGCCAATTTCATTAGCCATAATAAACCAAAATGACACCCACTATGATGTATTGCCCAACATTCAGCTTGGAATAAGTGTACCATGACCTTGGTCTTATATTTTTGTACATGAATTTGTAGCCATGGTTGTTACAATCACTAAACGATCCCACTTATGCATAAGAATATATGTTCAAAAGTCACCAAGAGTTAGAACATGAGCGATAAAATCGATAGGTGATAACATTAATAAGAAGTAAAGAAAATTCAAGTCCTGTATGAGTGGAAATGATGTAATGTGTACAATATTTAAATCAAGAACTATTCTTGCCTTGTCATGTAATAAGCTACCTATGGGAGTAACATAGACTAGTAACATGATAAATTACCAAAAAAATGGGCTCGAACATTATTAAGGCAAGAGGTACACATATAAGGGCAAGAAATTATTAATTTCATAATAAAATAATCATTTCTAAGAAAATGTGAACATACAACACTCTCGAAGTTTAAGAACACTATTGGCTAATAGTTACAGAGAAAAAAATGGATAAATCCTAAGATGTAAATACTAATATATCTGAATACTTTTACTATTTAGATTATATGAACACACTTGATGAAATATGATTGTGTTGTGTCCTCACACAAGAAGAATAGATATATATGTATATGGGAAATTGAGATTATGTATACATACTCCATTGTTTCGAGAGTTATATGATTTATTAATTTAAAAAAAATTGTTGAGGTTTAATATTTTAAGAGATGTGACAAAGTGGTATTAGAGCCAAGGTTAAAAAATGGAGGCCTTGGCCAACCATGAGTTTCATTGTAACTAACAAATAATCTGAATGTTACATAGACAAAAGGAGGGAGTTATAAATTTACTTTATTACTAAAGGTGGGATTAATATACTATGTCATAACTTTCAGGAGGCAACCTCATTGGAGAGGATGAATTATATGTGAATTTGGGGAAACATGGCCAAGTTCTCACCATGGAATTGATAAATATGATGAGGGAACTATACAACGAAATAACTAATCTTGGGACAAATTACAATGGATGAATTGATAACAAAATTTACCCATATTTTGTGGTATTGATCCGAGTTGACTCAACTCCCAGATTTAACCAATATCTTTTACTTTCGTGATGTGATTAGAATTGTATTTAAAATATCATAATTGAACATCTATGCATACTATAAATAAGAAGGAACATGACAATCATCAACAACATAAAATAACAAGACGTTGATAACGAAGTTCGTCTAGGAGGGACTACGTCTCCAAGCTCTGGTGTCAAGATGGTGTAGGCCGCTACATTAAGTGCTTTCAATAGTGATGATGTACATAGGTGGCGATGTCGCTATCATACAGGGGGAATGCCCTCACGCAAGAGTGGCTCAAAGAGATGTTTCACTATATGAACTCTCATTCAAAAAGGACTCCTATCAGTATGACCTAAACTCATGTATGATGATAATGAGCCTCCCGCCAACATGGCATAAAAGGGATCCTAATGCAAACATACATGGCGACACATGAGCATCCCATCAACATAACAACAAAGGGATCTAAAAAAAAACATGATGAATCATGACAACAAGTACATCTCACAAATGATTCCACTGCGCATCAAGCAGGAATCATGAAACAAGTAAGAAAACGAGATCCCACATCAAACATAAAACAGGGATCTGTGCAACAAAATGCATCTCATAGCAAAAAGAAGTACATGAACACACTGCATATATGTCACATCCTGGGGCCATCGGAAGAAAAGGATGTCAAACTGCTGAATTTGGTCGTACTATCAATCTCGCTGCGTCGAATCTCATGGAATGACTGCTTGCACGTTGAGTGCTGACTCCTGCACTCCACTTTGAAAAGTGGCCGGAAAATGAAATGATCAAATGGAAAGGCTTTGTATATTTTTACCTTGTCCATTTTAAGAGATTCATCAACAGCTTCCTTAATTGCTCTCCTCGCACTTTTACAATCTTTGTCATACCATGGATTTGCTTTGCTATTTCTTTTATTATTTGAAACTTCAATTGAGAACTTGTTAATAGAATATGAGAGGGTTGTAGTAAAATTATGATAGAAGTCTTCTATGTTGTCTATACTAGATAAAGGAAGCAAATTAGTTTTTAATTCATTTAGAAAGAGATCATTTTTATTTCTATCAAATATTAAGTTCTTTTGGTTATAAGTATTATTTTCTATGGGAATTCTATGCATGACAAAATTGAGAGTTATAAGTAAAGGCCTATGATCAGAGTCAGGTTCGTGGTCGTTTAAGATGTCAAAATTTATTAGTTCGTTGTATAATGGGAGATCGGAAATAACGTAGTCTACCATGCTGCTACCAAGTCCATGGATGCAGGTCATCTTGTTGGAATTGGGCCACTTCTTTAGACCGTTGCAAATTATGAGATCCTAAGCACTACAGAGCTTGACTAGCTCCAACCCAAACAAATTTTCCCTGAGATCTTCAGACCTCCTTTTGTACCTGCTAGCCAGAGTAGGGTCTTCGTCTAACCAAAGAGGATTAGGGTTGGAATGATTGCTTAGAATAATAGCTTGGTTGTTTGAAGTTCGAGAATTAAAGTCACCTATTAAAAGGATATTACCGTCATTCCTTACGCTAGAAATATCATTCTCTAAACCATTGTAAGGGCTAGTTTTATCTAGATTCTTCTTCTTATAGAAGTTAGAATTAATGCAGGGGAAATAACGTATTGCTATGTAGGACCTTTTATTATTAATTTCTTTGATCTCTATCCAACTATATTGGTTGTGAGGGTTGTTTTTATAAATCCTAACCTAGGGGGAGATGTTCTTCTTAATGTAACAAGCTATTCCCCCAATGCCTCTACGGGAGGATCGCTTGTTCCAGGTAGACCATAGCGTAAAGCCATCTATGTTACGGACCTTAGATTCTTCGTGCTCCCAAGTTTCAACAAGCAAAATAATATCAACATCATTTGAAATCCAACTTAGCTTGGGGCCTTTATTCCATGGGAAGCCCCGACAATTCCAAGAAAGGATCCAGAGAATGTTTAATTGCTATTGATTACTATCTTTTTGGTTTCTATCTCGAATAAAGGCTTTTCTATTTTTTATTATTGCCCATTTTCCTTCCTTTCTAGCTTCTTTTACCTTTTGAACCTCCTTTCTTAATTCTGCTTGATCTTCTAGAATGAGATCTTCATTTATGAATATTCCCGTTCCTTTTAGACTTGAGGTTTTACTAAGTATGTCATGCTTATGATTAGTGGAGCTCACCTTTATGTGGATTAGTCTTCCTTTATTCTCGGTTAATTTCCCCAACCTTGTTGCTTCTGTGAGACACAATGTTTCAATTTGTAATCTATTATGTAGTTCTGTCTGGGCTAAGGCTAAAGTATCCTCATCTACTTCCTCTTTTAAACCGAATATTATAAGGTTTAAGGCCCTTTTGTTACGTTCGTGGTCTAATTCTATTAATTTTTTCATTTCATCTTTAATTGGTTTAATATCTAACTTATCTACCACATTATTTAGGGTGAGCCGGCTATTAACTTTTTCTTCTAGTTCTTTAATCATGTCTTTCATTTTAAAACTCTCTAAAGTATTAGCATTTCCTTACTGGGATGGTTGGTTAGTATCTTGGTTTTGTTTTTCTATAACTTGCAGTCTAGTCTCCATTGCCTCCATTTTATTCTCTAGTAGTTATATTTTATTTTCTATTTGTTTTTGGATCGTGTCTTCAAGAGATGCAAATTTATTTTCCAGCATGGCTTCTAACTCTTTTTGTAGCTTGGCTTCTCTTTCTTCTCTAAGTTTCTCTAAAGACTCTATATACTCATAAAGGCCTTGTAGAGTAACTGTGCTAGGTCTTCCCTTGGTAATCTTTGGTAACTGTGGTGAAATATTCATACTTGAAATTATATGAGAAAATATGTATTATAAAAAGAAAAAGATAAGGAATGTGTGCACCTGATATCAGCAAACCTAACTGCAGATCGCCCATCTGCCCTTGGTAATCTTTGGTAACTAACTGCAGATCGCCCGTGTCCACCGCAGCCCGCAGACTGAAGAATATAAGCGAAGAATATATAAAGTACATTTTTAATTCTTTCAATGAGCCTTAGAACTCTTTCACTGAAGAATATATAAAGTACATGTTTAACTCTTTCACCAAGCCTTAGAACTCTTTCATCGAAGTATATATAGAGTATGTGTTTAACTTTTTCACCGAGCCTCAAAACTCTTTCACCGAAGAATATATGCGAAGAATATAGAGAGTAAGAATATATGCCAAGAATATATAGAGTATGTTTTTAACTCTTTCACCGAGCCTCAAAACACTTTCACCGAAGAATATATAGAGTATGTTTTTAACTCTTTCACCGAGCCTCAGAACTCTTTCACCAAATAATATATGCGAAGAATATATAAAGTATGTGTTTAACTCTTTCACCGAGCCTCAGAACTCTTTCACCGAAGAATATATGCGAAGAATATATAGAGTACGTGTTTAACTTTTTCACCGAGCCTCAGAACTCTTTCACTGAAGAATATATGCGAAGAATATATAGAGTATGTTTTTAACTCTTTCACCGAGCCTCCGAACACTTTCACCGAATAATATATAGAGTATGTTTTTAACTCTTTCACCGAGCCTCAGAACTCTTTTCACCGAAGAATATATGCGAAGAGTATATAGAGTATAGTTATCATTTAATAATCATATATAGAATATAGTTGTCAATTGAATTTATTTTTAGGTGCCCCACGAAAACATATTTTTTTGAATTTTAACATTGTCGTTAAACAATGTGAATATCTGTTTTTTTTAATCATTAGTTTGAGGAAATTTTAATTTAAATGTGTGCAGAAAATTATGTATATTCGATGAAATTCACCGAACACATGGGTGGACGCTCCGCCATTGTAATCCTTCTTGCCTGCCACACACAGTAAGGTTCCGGCTCTGGGCATTACCATATTAAAATAACTAAATTTAGAGAATGAATCGCAGAATTTTTGGGAGAAACGAACACTTACCTCGCTGCCCAAAATATTGATGTTTGCAAATTATTCATTCATAGCCAAAAGAGAAAATTAAATAACAATCCTCCCAATAAAATTCCCAAAAGATATGAATAATTCTGATGGCTCCTCGTATCCCCACAAAACCAATCGAAAAACTAGGGGTTTTTTTTACCCTAACAGCAGGAAAAAAGAATTGGCATAACATTCAAAAAAGTTGCACAGAAAAAGGGTAAAAATATTCACTCCGTCAAGTACGATTGGAAGGATTATGCATGGCACCTTCGTTCTAATCATTTTCTACCAAAATTTCGCTTATACCAAAAATAGTTTAACCATAAATTTTATTGTAGAAATGATATACCACCCAAAGACGGTTGTACTGTCACCGCTGACATAATGAAATCATTCCCGCGGGCTGACAGCCACCATCCCGTATTTTATTGTAGAATTGATATGCCAGTTGTGATGTGCGGTGACGGGTTAATGGAAACTTCGTGCCGATTCATATTTACGAGCCTATAGTTCCACTAATGGGCTTGGGCGGTATAGGCCCACCTGGATAACGTACCTGATTAAATTTAACTGTTGGCATATATAGCTTTTAGTATTAATGGGTTTATAGGCTGGTAAATATTGGTTGCTTAAATGTTAGGTAAATATTGGTTGTCTAAATTTTAGAGTTCAAGGTTCAGTTGTGTGTAGGGAAATTGTAATAGAACAAAACTAAACTACAAAAAAAAACTAAATTATCTGGATTACATTAAAAGCGCAGATATCAAATTTTTGAAATTTATTAAAATTCAATATAATCTAATAAACTCTCAAACACACCACAGTAGTTGGTGAATATTCCGAACATATTTGAACATAAGAATCAATCTAGAACCTTAATAAAAAAATAAAAATAAAAAAAGTCAACAGATACTCATCGGCAAAGCATTAGTTGTTCATTCTCCTTCAACCACCGAATCCGAGAGAAACGCTCAAGAATCCGATATAAATATATTTTCGCGTGAAATAATTTTGAAGGCATCTTGTCAATCTTGAAATGGAAGCCCACCTGATATTTAAGAAGTATGTTTCTATTTTTCATAGAAGCTTAACTAGCATTTGCACCAGAGGTTGCAAAAGAAACGTCCTAAGGCATAAATTGAGGACAACATGCCATCTCAATTTGAGAAATAGTACTATTTCATGTTGAAACACAAAACACTTTATTGATAGGATATCAATTTACAAAATCTGAAAATGAAAAAAGCCAACCAATTTGTAAATGTATGAACTTGATTTTACAGTTTCAATAGCTTGTACCAGATCATTTAAGAATAAATAAATATGACTTACAAGCTCCATCCATATTCTTTGTTATGGTGAAGTAGTGGTTTCTTGACTTTTCAATCCCATGCATGATGTTGAGGTGTAACCAACCCATGATCTTTGATACCAACTTCACCATGGCTTCTTTCTACTTTATACATCATAGTGTTTGTCATGGATGCCTTGGAGCTCCACCTCCAAGGGAATACTCATCTATATACATCTTTGTACCCCAAAGAGTTATAAAAATCAATGCCCTAAATTTTTTATTTGAGAAACAAAGGATTACCACATAGGCACCAAGGCTAAGAAATTGTCTAAGAAAGACGCTTCTCAAGGAAATATTCATTTACATATTATTGGATGGTCTTCCATCTGATATCATACTGCATATACTTTTACCTATTGAACAATTAATGATGTTGAATGACCAACTCCAATCTCGACATCTGCCAACTATGTTTATTTTTTATGCCAACAGATAGCCCACATTTAGTAAAAGCTTAAAACTTACAGACCACCCTTTTAGGAAGAGAAACATGGAAATTACAAGGAAAATAAAACCGATACATGATTTCTCGCCGATTTTGTAAATCAAGAAGCTATCTCATGCTTAGTTTCGAAGCTTGTGTCTCTTCTTTTCTAGCATTCATTTTAGGGTTACTATGGATGGTAATGGCGAGGCTAGTAGAAGTTGCTCAAATGAATAAAATACAATCTTACAGAAATGGGAAAAACAAGACAAGAATTTCAACGCAAGTAACAGGAAGAAAATAACATTTATAACCCAAAACAACTAAATAATTTATCATGATATTTGAGATCCCCTTTACAATGACAAATGCCTTCTCGACTTCCTGAAATCAATGATTTTCCCACAAAGAGAGGGTCATTCAAGGTACTCACATTGAACTTGATATTGCAGCAATTAATCAAACCCTAAGCCGTAAATCTTTTGAGTTCTTCAATATTATTCACATGCTAAGTACATAACAAAATATCAGTCAATAGATCACGCTAATTGATTATGAGAGAAGAAACAGGGCAAAGCGCTTGAAGAACTCAGATGTGGAGGAAACCGCATGGTAAAGGCACCTGCAGCCAAAGCCAAAAAAAACAATGAATCCAAAATAAACAGTCAATACAAAATGCATTCGTACGGAAAGAAGAAAAATAGTTTTTCATATTGGTAAGTGGGCAAGCCTGCGGATGCAGCATTGCCCAGATTTAAAAGGGCCTCAACTCGCGGGCAGTCATCATCGCAGCTCTAAATCACCTGTGGGAGGCATATCTGAAGGGAGTATAAGATTTCACATGGAAGAAAACTATGTTATTCTTTAGGGCAAAGCACTTGAATAACTTAGATGTGGATGAAAACACACGGTAAAGGAACCTGCAGCCAAAGCCAAAAAACCCATGAATCCCAAATAGACAGTCAATACAAAATGTATTCGTATGGAAAGAAAAAAAAAACTCAGTTTTGCATATTGGTAAGTGGGTAAGCCCAGGGATGAAGCATTGCCCAAATTTAAAAGGGCCTCAAATCACGGGAAGTCATCATCACGGCTCTAAATCCCTGTGGGAGGCACATCTGAACAAAGGTATAGGGTTTCACATGGAAGCAAACCCTGCTATTCTTTAGGACAAAGCGCTTGAACAACTCAGATGTGGAGGAAACCGCACGGTAAAGGCACCTACAGCCAAAGCCAAAAAAACCATGAATCCAAAATAGACAGTCAATACAAAATGTATTCTTATGGAAATAAAAAAAACTCAGTTTTGCATATTGGTAAGTGGGTAAGCCCGTAGATGCAATGTTGCCCAGATTTAAAAGGGCCTCAACTTGGGGGCAGCTTCGTGAAATCAATGATTTTCCCACAAAGAGAGGGCCACTCAAGGTACTCACATTGAACTTGATGTTACAGCAATTAATCAAACTCTAAGCCGTAAATCTTTTGAGTTCTTCAATATTATTCACGCACTAAGTATATAACAAAATATTAGTCAACAGATCATGCTAATTGATTTTGAGAGAAGAAACAGGGCAAAGCGCTTGAAGAACTCAGATGTGGAGGAAACTGCATGGTAAAGGCACCTGGAACCAAAGCCAAAAGAAACCATGAATCCAAAATAAACAATCAATACAAAATCCATTCGTATGGAAATAAAAAAAATAGTTTTACATATTGGTGAGTGGGCAAGCCCGCGTATGCAGCATTGCCCAGATTTAAAAGAGCCTCAACTCGCGGGCAATCATCATCGGAGTGCTAAATCACCCGTGGGAGGCATATCTGAAGGGAGGTATAAGATTTCACATGGAAGCGAACTCTGCTATTCTTTAGGGCAAAGCGCCTGAAGAACTTAGATGTGGAGGAAAACACACGGTAAAGGCACCTGCAGCCAAAACCAAAAAAACCCATGAATCTCAAATAGACAGTCCATACAAAATGTATTCGTAGGGATTTTCAGGATACTATCAAATTAGAACTGCACGAAAGGATCGACACAAGACCACCTTCACTACAAAATGGGGTTCATATCAGTATACAAGCTATTCAAAGTTCATCTTTGAATACATATTGTCCATATTTGGGTGTGTAAATATATTGATGAGTGATCAAGGATCACATTTCTTGAATAAGACAATTGAAGCATTAACTAAGGAATTTCAAGTTTACCACAAAGAGAACAGTCCTTATCATCCTCGAGAAAATGGAACTATGGAATCATTCAATAATTTTTTAGAGAATGCACTGACAAAGGTATGTAAGGTAAATAGGAATGATTGGGATCTTCGGATTCCAAAAGTATTATGGGCTTATAGGACTACATGAAAAAAGTTGACAGGTCAGACACATTTTAAGTTAGTTTATGGGCAAGAAGTTTTGATGCCCATGGAAGACATTGTCCCTAGCCCAAGAATTGTAGCTTTTAAAAATATGGAAGACCCCGACATAATGGAAGATAAGATGTCACAATTACTTGCTCTGGGATAAGAAAATTTTATAGCAGGATTTCATCAACAAGTATAGAAAGTAAGAGAAAAGGCTTGAAATGACAAGACCATTAAGAAAAACAAGTTCCATATAGGAGATCTTGTTCTCCTATATGAAAGTAAGTTTCTGAAATTCCTGGGGAAATACAAAACAAATTGGTTAGGCCAATATGTTATTAAGTATACTATATATGGAGGCATAGTGCAGTTAGCAAAGTTAAATGGAGAATTAATTCAAGGAAAAGTAAATGGCAGTAGCTTGAAATTGTACAGGGACAACCCTGCCCCTACAACTTCTCCCTTAAGAAGAAAGATTGAAAGTCTTAGTGTCACATATAGTTGAAAGTTGACACTGAACTAAAAACTATGCTACAAAAAGAGCTTCGACGAGGAAAGTACTTCACTACAGTCGGAAATATGTCGAAGTTCATAGGAAGTTGAGACGTAAGATAAAGTTGCACTACAATAAGGGACTTGTCGAATTTCACCATAAAAGTAGAAATATGACCGTTAAAAGGGATAAGACAAGCACAAAGTTACATTTAATATGGCATGTTGGCATAATTTAAGGATAGATACACATTTAATAACAAAATCTAAACAAAAACAGGAAAAAATCAAATCTAATGATGAGATTGGAAGGTCGGAATTATTATAAATATTTGAATCCCTCTCATATTAAGAACGTTTCTAAATCGAGAGCTCGAGTGATGAATAGTGTGAAGAAGTTGCAGGAGACTTTGCTGTATATGTCGACTGAGCAAGCTTGGGAGAGATTGTGTAGATTTTTTGTGAGAAGAGATTGTCTAGAGTTATGGAGTCTTCTCTAGTAGTTGAAACACCCATGGTAGGAAAACCCACAATAGCAGCATTGCCACCATAGAAGGCACGGTCATCACCAAGATAGAAGCAAACAAAGGAAGTAAGAACAAAAAAAAAGTAGGACAAGAAGCCATCCAAACCTGTGAAACCTGAGAAGAATCCGGAGCAGGTCAATATTAAAGAGGTAGTGGAGGAAATACAATAGAGGAAGGTGGTGCAACGTTCATCTCACATATTCCCTCATACATCTCGCCAAGGAAGCCAAATGCTAAACCAGTAAAATATTCCAAAGATGCAAGTATGGGAGATTCACACATCTATTGCTCGAGGATGTGCCATTTGAAAGAGAAATTTTAGGAAATATTCCACAGTTGAAATTCACAGATAATGATTTTAATGACTGGAAAAAGTACCCATAGTTTGCAACAGACAAATACTTATAGCAGGTTCACTACCTAGACAACAGAGTGACGAGATAGGAGCCACAACAGTGGGCAAATGGGTTGGCACACTTAAGACTGCTCAACATGCTGAATGTGCCGCACTTCAGCATAAGCTTAGCAAACAGAGCGTGTGTGCACCAATTATTGGTATTGATACATGATGGACACCTGTGGATGGGGAATAAGATCCCCATAGACCAAATGTTGATCTAGAGGATCACTAGATTACCTTACTGAGGGTAGAACCCCGCAGAGGCGTTTGTGGGAAACGACTAGGACCGTGTTGTGGTGGAGAATATGAAGAATAAGTATGGGCTAGTCAAAGGAAATAGGGGCTACCACATAAACTCGATCAATGACCAAGTAGTATACTTTGCGTGCATATTTTGGCCAGAAATACCATGACGAAGTGTCACGTGAATGAAGTTCCTACATCGGTGGTGTCTTTAGCCGCACAGTGTGGGAACAGAGTCCAGTATAACTGAGTTGGATATTTAAGTAAGGAATTCTTGGATGATTGTTATGAGGTCCAAGAGAAAAGTACATATTTCCATTATGTTTGGTTAATTTTGATCATTACTATGTAGGCATAGAAGGAGCCAGAGGATACGCAATTTCCTTCGATAGAAGAAGATGTATGTGATGCTACGAGGTATGCTTCACTGTGGCATACCACTCAACCATCGCGCACACAAGAAAATAGATATTTTTATATACTATATCATATGGATATACACATGCTAATAAACCAACATCCATGCCTTTCGCCGAGTTTTCACAAACAGTACAGCCCTGTGGCGAGTTTCAAGGCGAATTTCCATAAATTGTACATATAGGTTCACAGAGACACGAAGAAGGAATGTCATGCATTGCCATATATGGTCATAGAGGATAATATGGTAGAAGTAGTATAGACATGGCCCGCAGATTGGATGACTCCGTTGGAGGAGGCAGGAGACAACGCAAAAAAATAGAAGAAGAGTTGGACACCTCGCACCATAACGAAGGTAGTGGAAAAGACAAGGAGAAGGAAGCAGAGGTAGAGGAAGAGGAAGAGGAAGAAGAACACTATGAAGAAGACCACGAAGATGAAGAACATGAGGATAAACCTCAAGGAGGTGAAGATACAACTAACTAGATAGAGAAGGCAGAAATAGAGAAATTTGCAGCAAAGAAAAGGAAGATGCAGAGTGGAGCTTCATCAAGCAGTAGAAAGAAGTATAAGGCAGAGAAATCAAAACAAATCACACCAATGGTTCTAACTGAAGGTGACCTAGATCAAATTGGAGAAAAGGTTGAGGAGATAACAATGGAATCTTGGAATAGGGCGGAAGATCGCTATAGGGATATTATCATAGGTGTGCAGCGGAGTATAGCAGAGCTAAAATTATTGACACAAGCATCCAAAGAACCAATGCAGCTAACTCAACCAACGAGGCTAACTCAAGGAATCTTTTTGGAAAGGCTAATAGAAATGGTGTTTGGGATGAGAATAATGCAGATACCTACCAAAGCTCTGTAGTTTGACTCCATCGAGGCGAGGCAGGATGTGAAGAACTAGGATCATGTCGACATGAATATGACATTTCCTCCCATTCCAATATTGCATGACATACACCAAGGCATCACAAATGAGTTAAAGGAATGCGAACAAAACACTTCAAGGCTGAATATTCAAATAGAACAAGAATGAGTTCCGTTGAAGAAATAACTCAACCAGGTAATCAATGAAAATGATAAGACATAGATACAAAAGCAGAAATTAAAAGAAGTGGTCGAATCCACTTGTAGAAAAGTTCCAGATATGGATGTCCACGAGGAGGAATCCACAAAAGATAAGGTCGCGAGGCTCGACCTTGTAGTTAGGGAATATAAGGATAAAATTACCGAAGTGAAATTTAAATATGAGATGCAAATTAGTGAGGTGCGAATGAAGTTGCAACCGACTATGCCAGGGAAAGTAAGAAGGCAGAGGGAGGCTGACCTAAAGTTAGTCATGGTTAGAATCTTTGCAGCCTTGGAGGACTACAAAAAACTACTGGATGAAAGTTTACAAATTTGGACTTCGCTAGAGGAAGATCCAAATATATAGAAACTATAGGGGAAATGCAGCAGAGGCAGCAATAGTTATAGGAGAGTCAAGCAGCTGCAAAGATCAATGAATCAAAGGTGTTGAAGAAAAGGATCGAAGAGATGAAGAGGGAAGAGCAGAAATTGATAGAAATAACTTAGCATTGGCAGGATGAGGCCCTCCAAATCTCACAAATAGTAGATGAGAAGCTTTAGGAGCTTCGGCAGAAGGAGGTAGCATTTCCACAAAAGGATGCAAATCATATAACAGAAGCATAGTTGGAGGAAGCATGCAGTGAGGATAAACAAATGACATAAGTTCTCCAATAGTTCAATAAGGCCTATAATAGCAATGTAGAAGAGATCGGAGGAAAATTTGCTGAGTGACTCAGGAAGAGTCACATCTGAGTGTTGGGGGCTTGTTGGGTGCATCCCAACTTGGTTAGATTTTGGGCAAGAAATCTGAGTTTTGTGGAGCACACAGTATAAAATATGCCACGGAGTACGAAGTGGACCACAGAGCAGAGCAACAGAGCACAACAAATACCATGTAACAAAGTCACCGTGTAGCATAGGGGCTTCATGGCGAAGCCCCTCCCTTTTTGTAAAAAACATAAAATATTGTAAAATTTAATGGTTTTGGACCATATTCCCTTGTATTTTGGAAACTATGGTATCCATTGCATGGTAATGTAGTGATGTAATCCCTCATGTAATAGTATATATAGGGATGAATAATAAAGAAGGAAGACATCTATCGAATTAATCCAGATCTATGTTTATGGTGATATTTTTGTGATCTGTACTTTGGAAAAAGGGCGAGGCAATGCAGCTGAGTGCGCAGAGGCCTAGGTTTACAACTTAGTGTGCAGACTATCTGCAGCTTAGTGCACAGACAACCTAGAGTTGTGTGTATAGGAAAGAACTTTTTGTTGTACCAATTCTCTATTATAAGAAATATTTCTTGTGGATGTAGTCCCGCATTGGGATGAACCATGGTAAAATTTGTGTCTCATGTGTTGATTTTCTTATTATCTATACTTTATTTCAGTACTATGAAGTTCATGGATGGTTATGCTATGTTTAAGTGACGAAAGTAATTCTACAAAGTAATATATATATAAGTGCGAAGTAATTGATGTATGAAAAGTAGTTTATAAGTATGAAAGCATAAATAAAATACAAAAGTGACACATCACAGCATCCCTCAAGTTGTAGAAACCTAGTTCTGCAACCTCCCATAATCACTTCAGGTGAGACTGTGACCTACTTGTAGGTCATTTCTGAAAGGGCCAATGATTGAGGGTTCCATTGGTGTGCAATAAAAGTAAAGCCTAGGTCATCTCAACCAAAGACAACAAGATCGGACTGTGGATTGTTGTAAATCCTAGAGACTAGGAGATAGGAAAATTCCTCATGGTGTAGGTGGATAAATCCGGTGGCACCCATGCTTATTTATGGCTTAGTGATTTGATAAGGATTGTGGTAAAGCTCTATTGATGAGTGTTAGGTGGTTTAGCCTTAGGAAGCCCTGGTTGATTCTTTTGGTTTTGACTCCCACACTCATGCCTGGAATATGGCACGGGGGTGATTGGAAGAAGAGAGATTTGGCTCAACCAATCTATCGAGTGGAATGTGGTAGTCCCATACCGAGTTGGATTTTTCATTCATTAATAAGAGTTTCTTCTCCTTGGTATTTTATGTGTTCATATGTGGCATTTATGTTTATTTTATCCTTGTTAATTCAGTTAGATATATGTTGGTTATGAGCATGTTTTATGATAGTGATAATGTATGGCTCTCATCATGTCTTGATTGATAAATATATGAGCAATTAATATATGACCTAATAGATGCTAATGTAGCTAATTTGATAAGGTATCAATGCTTCTTGAAGAATACCAGATAAGTATGAGACCCCTATGCTCAGATCTATTATTATGACCCGTAGATTACATGTTCATGATCTGTTTAACAAAATGTATGTCATGGTTAGGCTTGATTAGGTCAAATACTTGATCAAGTTTTGTGTTAGAGGATTTGCCTTGGTGTCATTTATTTTCTTGTAAATTATCATCAAGTTCTGGGTAGTGGTTTGGAGACTAGCCCTGAAAAAGTGACTTAAATCGCATAGTCTCTGCCAAAACAATGGCTGAAAGAGATTGTAGTTTCTCCCTTGCATGCATTGTGGGAGATAATATAGGGTTCCGGTCGCATGCATGCCTTGTTATGGAAGTGACTGGGGGTTAAATTCATTTAAATGCTAGGTTAATTCATGTGTTTGGAACCTAGAGTGGTGGATTAGCTCCTGGGGGTCATGTAGAACTTGAGCAGGTCTATAAAGTGTTCATTAGTCGGTTCCACTTCCTTAACTGCACTTAGGGTTTTGAATCATATCGTATTAAATCTTCATCACATATTTACCCCGGTGGACCAGCTAGCTTGGGTAAATGTGGGAGGAGGGTGTTATGGTGATTAACTTGACATTTAAATGATATATGAATTCTCTAGAACTTTTGGATACATGTGGTTGGGAATTTTTAGATAACACTTAAGTAATATTTTTAATAGAGTTTTAATCTGGTTAATACACCTATCGTCTTTGGATATATACAATCAAACTTCACTGGCATGCCACTAGGGTAACCACCGCATGGGTCACTGGTGAGTCTCTATCATTTTTATTTCTTTGTTCGAGAAGTAGAGCATCACATTCAGCTCACTCTAGGGTTTATCAACTTTTAACTTATTCAGGACTATCTAACCCTAATTGTGTTATCGTGGTAGCCTATCAGGAAGCCAAAATCACTCGTACCATTTTCTTTTCCGCAAGGGTAATTATACACTTAGCCATTGTTTTCTACTGATTGTTTTTCATAATGATATTTGATCTCTTGACATCTTAAACTATTTATTTTTGTTTTATTTTCATGGTTTCACCCATTTCGCATCCACCAAACATAGTATGGTCTCTATATAGTTCCCAAAACTCTTCATTTGTTAAACAAAAAATTCTCTTCTTCTATCTAGCATATAGGTAAATCACTTACAGTTCCTCTCTCATCTCATTCCCATTTCATTGGCTATAGAATTTTCATACAATGAACTAATTTTTTCATCCTTGTCTTTCTATAAGCGTTACGGGCACTTCACACAGTAGAAATGATTCTCTCTTGCCACCCACAGGTACAATTTACTTTCTTATGAAATGGGTTTTCTCTCGTAAGAGGCTCTGAAATATTTTTTAAGGGTTTCATTATATATGGAATTTCTTCCTTATGGTTTACCTCTTCCTAACTATTAATTCTTGTCTAGTTGTTTGATTATCTTTTTTCGCAAAACCCTTGGATTATTTGGAGAAAATTCAACTATAAGGCAGTTCCTCTACTCAATATCTTAACAACAACTCCCATCTAGGTTCCTTAATTTGTTTTTTTTATTTCCATTTTACTTATTTTTCTAGTTTCCCATCAGACGATCACTTAACCCAGCTCTATTGTCAAGGCAAAAATGAACTTTGGTTGTTGTTATATATATAACTTCTGACTAGAAGTTAGCCTTTAAGGTGTTTGTTACCATTAAATATTCTAGTTGTTTCTTTCATTGGTAAAGACTGCAACCACTCTAGACATGACTCTTATTGTTATTTTATGGTCGAAATCAACCCTTCGGGTTATGCTATAGTTTTTTGTTCCAATTGTATTTTTGAAGGCAAACTATGGCCTCTCTAGCCATAACTTTTACTTTTAATTTTTGGTAAAAAAATTGACAACTGTAAATGGTTGTTGTGATCTTGTTTTATTTGTAACATAAGTTAATATTTCTTTCAAAAATTGTCGTAACCTGTGAAAGTACTTTGTATAGTTATTTTATTTTTATTATATGTATCACACTCCTTTATTTTGGGTTACTGTTATGAAAGTGTATAGGAAAAAATCCCATTTTGGGTGTGGTATTTATATAGCAATATGTTTATTATTTTTTTTCATTTGTTAACATTCATGTTTCAGATGAGAAAGAAATTCATTTTCCTAATAAATATGGTCTCTTTAAAATTTTCCCCAAACATTTGTGTGTCTTAAAAGGGGTTTCAGACTGATTTTTCCTTTTTCTTAAATCTATAAATAAAGTGTTCCTATTCCCCAATCCAAGGACTTTGCCGAATAGTTAGGAACTAACCCTCTCTTTAAGAGACTATTGATCATACAAATATCCCTTTCTCTATATATGCCTATAATGTTAAGGAAGGAAAATGGCTATTATCCAAAAGCATACCAAACACAACATATCCATAGCATTAACTTCCTATTTCTTTTTCAGAAAAATAATCCTTTTATACCATGACAAATGAAGAGAATTGTTAATGTTAGTCAAAATTTTGCATTGTTAATGTTCAAGCACAAAGATGTTGAGGAACCTAAAGCCTTTCAAGGATATGAATCAAGTTTGAAATTTTATTTTATTGAGGTTTCTAATTCATGTGATAAGATGTTTTAGGAGTCTAACATGTTACCTCCAAAAAGAGGTAAGCAACATGAAGTGAAATTGTAGCAGCATGCATCATTGTTGAACATTGGTGTGAACAAGATTCCAGTGCTAAAGCATGCAGAGGTCAAAAAGAAAATTCAAAGGCTATTTGAAAAAGAGGACATTGGTCCCAAAACATTAGTTCTTGTGGCTTTCATAATGTTTTGGTTGTGAAGAAGGATATTGGATGGTGATGGCGATCACATTTGGTGAAGTGTTGAGCCAAAAACAAGGCTAGCCATCGTAAGCATCATTATGGAAACAATGTTCAAGGTGAAAGGAACTTGAAATTGTTTAAGTTTCCATTGATTGAAGACCGAGGAGGGAATTTTCAAATTCCTTCAAGGGAAGTTTTATTTTGTTAAAATCTTGGGAAACTGCAGCAAGATGTTATCTTTCACAGAAAATCAAAGACTTCAAAAGTGAAGTACATTCATGAAAAGCTAGAATTGACAAATTGAAGAAAATATAAGTGGATTAAGACTGGAAGGGTGAGGGAACTGTACCCTCATCTAATTTTTGACTGAAAATGAACTTTTTGAGGTCCAAAAGCTTCTAATGGGGAGAAATCATCTAGTGGATCAGTTTAATGCTCAAAATGCAGAGTGCTTGGATTGGCTTGAAACTAGTTCCAAAGAAAATATATTTTTTCCCTGAATTAAACGCATCTTGTTTCACTCAAAATTGAAACTAGATGCTTCTGATATCGTGTTCAGCTCGATTTGGTAAACAGTTAAAAATTTTAAAATGACTTTGTAGGGATGCCTAGTCAGTAATCTGTACGCTGACCAGAAAATTATCGTACAGGGTGACTAGACTTCCTATCGACCAATCGTATGGTGACAAGTGTCACATTTTGCTTCATTGGTAGTCAGTGTGATTCCATTGGTTGAATGGTCCTTGAGGTGGTCGAATTAGGAGAGGCCACGTGGGCCAATGAGAAGTGTCACTATTTGAATATTATAAAAAGATCTTTATAGACACATCGATGGGAGAATCCTTATTCCCTCTTAATCAAATGGATTAGTAAAGTGGAAGCAAACGATTCAAAATGATTATCAATTGTAGTCCTAAGTTTGAAGAGCGCATAACTATTGCAAATTGCAAATGTCAAAATATGAATGGATACTTGGAATTCCCTTCATAAAAACATCAAAGGATGCTTGGAATTTATTCTTAAAAACTTGGAATATCCTTCTTAAGATATAAGAGCTCTAGATACCTTTTCGATAAGGGAGATTAGGGATCAATAAGAGTTAGATAGAATTATGATATAAATGTAGTGAATTTAGAATTTATTTTCCATGTTTTGTACCTGCAACTAATGTATGCATATGATAATAAGTATAAGATTACCTACTAATGAATTGCATGCATGTGTGATTTGTACCTAAACCTCAAACTTCTGAGTGGAACCAATTTACAAGACCAAGCTTTGCACGCAAGTCACTTTTTAGGACGAAGGTGGATTGTAATAGCATTGAATTGTGCATAATGAAATGGTGATGTTGAGTTATAACTACTAGCAAAACCACTTTAAAATTATTAATTTGGTTGATATAGCCAAAGACTTCATAAACCATGGTCAACCATTCAATGAAAGATTAAACCCACAGTATCTAAACCCTACACTAATGTGCTTGATATATGTCTAAGGCTTCATTTGTATCTACCATTGATAAATATATATTAATAAAAATAATGTTATTACAATAAAATAATAATAATAATAATAATAATAATTATTATTATTATTATTATTATTATTATTATTATTATTATTATTAATTAATTAATATTTAATATTAATAAACCCAAGAGATTGATATTATAAACCCAAGGGATTAATATTATAAACCCAATGTGTATAAACCCTAAGATAAATATTATAAAAACTAAAATAAACATGGTTGACCATGGTTGATTTTCATATTGAGACAAACCTTATTAATACTACTAAATCCAAGGGCTTGATATTATAAACCCAAGGGATTAATAATAAAACCCGAGGGAATTATGAACTCAAGGGATTAATATTAAACCCAAGGGACTAATATTATAAACCCTAATTTAAATATTATAAACACTAAAATAAACATGATTGACCATAATTGATTTTCATATTGAGGCAATCATTGTCACAATGCAACATTCAACCATGATTGACCATGGTTGGCTATGATTGATGATGGTTGACCATGATTGATATTATAGACCTGATGGAATAATAAACCCAGGGGATTGGTATTATAACCCCAAGGGAATAATAAACCCAGGGGATTGGTATTATAACCCCAAGGGAATAATAAACCTAAGGGATAATTATAAATTTATATTAATTAATATTTAATATTAATAAACCCAAGTGAATAACAACCCCAACGAATTAATACTAAAACAACAAGGGATTATGAACCCAAGGGAATAATATTAATCCCAATGGACTAATATAATAATCCCAAGGTATATAAACCTTAAGATAAATATCGTAAGCACTAAATAGACATGGTTGACCATGGTTGGTTTTCATATTGAGACAATCCTTGTCACAATGCACCATGGTTGACCATTGTTGACCATGGTTGCAATGATCAACGATGACTGACCATGATTGATATTATAAACCTAAGGGAATAATAAACCCAAGGAATTGATATTATAATCCCAAAGGAATAATAGATCCAATGGATTGATATTATAAACCCAGGTGATTAATACTAAAACCCCACGTGATTATGAATCCAAGGGAATAATATTAAACCCAATATGGGAGTAATATTATAAACCCATGGTATATAAACCCTAACATAAATATTATAAACACTAAAATAAACATGCTTGACCATGGTTGATTTTCATTTTGAGACAATCTTTGTCATGATGCCACATTCAACCATGGTTGACCATGCTTAGCTATGATTGATGATGGTTAACCATGATTGATATTATAAACTTAAGGGACTAATAAACCCAAAGGATTGATATTATAAATCCAAGGAATTAATACCAAAACTCCAAGAGGTTATGAACCCAAGGAAATAATGTTAACCCCAACAGACTAATATTATAAATCCAAGGTATATAACCCCTAAGATAAATATTATAAACATTAAAATAAACATGGTTGACCACGGTAGATTTTCATATTGAGACAATCCTTACCACAATACAACGTTGGACTATGGTTAGTTTTCATATCGAGACAATATTTGTAACAATGCGATGTTCGACCATGAATGACCATGATTGACCATAGTTGTCCATCATTGTTAATCATGATCAAAGAGACTATAATCCAGGTTTATCATAGTTGATGAAATTCAACCATGGTTAATCATGGTTGAAAAAGGTAATATTATTACAATAAAAGTATTATTATTATTATTATAAATTTATGTTAATTAATATTTAATATTAATAAACCCAAGGGATTATGAACCCAAGGGAATAATATTAAACCCAAGGGACTAATATTATAAACCCAATATATATAAACCCTAAGATAAATATTATAAATACTAAAATAAACATGGTTTACCATAGTTGATTTTCATATTGGGACAATCCTTGTCATAATGTGTCATTCAACCATGGTTGACCATGATTGGCTATGATTGACAATGGTTGACTATGATTGATACTATAAACCTAGGGGAATAATAAACCTAAGGGATTGATATTATAAACCCAACGGATTCATATCAAAACCCCAAGAGATTGTGATCCCAAGGGATTAATACCAAAACCACAAGAGATTATGAACCCAAAGGAATAATATTAAACCCAAGGGACTAATATTATAAACCCAAGGTATATAAACCCTACGATAAATATTATAAACACCAAAATAAACATGGTTGACCATAGTTAATTTTCATATTGAGACAATTCTTGTCACAATGCCACATTGGAGCATAGTTGACCATGGTTGGTTTTCATATCGAGACAATCTCTGTCACAATGTGATATTTGACCATGTTTTATTTTATATCACATGGTTAACCATGATTGACCATGGTTATCCATGGTTGACCATCATTGTTGATCATGATCAAAGAGACTACAATCAAGGTTAATCATGGTTGATGAAAATCTACCTTGATTAATCATGGTTGATGAAAATCTACCATGGTTAATCATGGTTGATTTAATTTATTTAGTATTTATTAAAATTATATAATAACAAATCATTATTTATTTAAACTAATTAATTAATTGTTTATTTATTTGAAAAAAAAATAATAATAATAAATTATTATTATCATTTTTAATTTTATTTAATTGCATATATTTATTTTTGAATATTATAAATACAAATGAAGTCTTGAGCATATATCAACCACATTTACCAAAATAATTATTTTTATTTTTGCTAATTAATATTACTACTATTTCCAATTAATATTATTATGAAAATTTTGAATTATATAAAATAATTTTAAATGAAATATTAAATATTAATTAATATAAATTTAAAATAGTAATAATAATTATTATTGTTGTAATAATATTATTTTTATTAATATATATTTATTAGTGTCGATACAAATGAAGCCTTGGCCTATATCAACCACATCAATTTTTTTAATGTGGTTGTGCTAGTAATACTTATTAATTTCTCAATTTATTAATTTAAATTGAGATTGATATTAATAATTATTAGTATTAGTATTATTATTGTTATTATTATTAAATATTATAAAAAATATTAATCCATTATTATTTAATTTTAAGGTCAACACCCAATCCATCTCGTGCTTTGATTGCTAATTCTACTAAGGGACGTATACTTTTCAACCTGTGTGACATTTTACCAGGAAATACATACTCTTAATTATTAAGCTCACTCTTAAAAATAATATAAATTTAATTGATAATTAAATTTAAATTTAAGAAATTTCCTTTCAAAATAAAAAGACATATATATACAAAATATTTTATTAACTTAAAAAATAACAATTTTATGAAAAATAATTTTATTAAGACTGGTGTACAATCATAATAATAATAATAATAATTTTTTTTTTTCTAAATCATATTCATGGTATTCTTTACCTCTAAATTTATTTTCAAATTGTTGATTAATTTAATAAGGTAAAATAATTTAATATTCATAAAATAAATTTCAAAAAATGAAATTGATCAAAGCATTGGTATATGTTTGAATAAGTAAAGCTTGAATTGTTCACGTGGGCAATCCCATTGAAAAAGGAAAAATATTTCATTTTTTTTAAGTATATGATAATATATAGAGTATAGTTATCATTTAATAATCATATATAGAATATAGTTGTCATATATAGAATATAGTTGTCAGTTGAATTTATTTTCACGTGCCCCACGAAAACATATTTTGTTGAATTTTAACAAAATATTTTATTTTTCTAATGAGGAAATTTTAATTTAAATGTGTAGAAAATGATGTATATTCCATGAAATTCACAGAACACATGGGTGGACGGTCCGCCATCGTAATCCTTCTCGCCTGCCATTAGGGTTCCGGCTCTGGGCATTACCATATTAAAATAACTAACTTCAGAGAAACGAACACTTATCTCGCTGCCCAAAATATTGATGTTTGCAAATTATTCATTCATAGCCAAAAGAGAAAATTAAACAACAATCCTCCCAATAAAATGCCCAAAAGATATGAACAATTCCGATGGCTCCTGGTATCCCCACAGAACCAATCGAAAAACTAGGGGTTGTTTTTACCCTAACAGCAGGAAAAAAGAAATGGCATAGCAGTCAAAAATGTTGCACAGAAAAAGGGTAAAAATATTCACTCCGTGAAGTACGATTGCAAGGATTATGCAATTGTTGCACAGAAAAAGGGTAAAAATATTCACTCTAGGGGAGAGATTCCTAATATTGTGCAGGGACCAGTAGTTGATATAATACTGGTCCCACCAAACCACCAGTGATTAAGACTTTTGAAACCAAAATTTAAACAGAAATAAATAACATTATGTATAAATAAGTTTTAAATTATGTCCAAAAATCACCCATACATTGACTGGGCCCACAACTGTCCATAAATAGTATTTTACTACTTAATATTGCAAAACATATTGACCCAAGTAGAAAACAGCTAGAGCCATAAAGGCTTCCAAACTGGTCTATTCCAGAAGTACAAAACAGCAGTCACTTCAACCCCCACTCATCAGAACTGCAACTTTGCATCCCAAATAAATATGCCTACCTGCACATAACAAAAGGAATGTATGTCAGCCATAACTGCTGTGTTGTTCAACAACTAAGCACTCTATGTTCAATAAATGACACCCAACCCAATAACAATTAAATCCAATTTGTTCAATAAATGACACCCAACCCAATAACAATTAAATCCACTTTGTTCAATAAATGACACCCAGACCCAATAACTGCAATAAATGACGCCCAACTCATTCTATTTCTCATTAAAACAGATCAAAGCACATGGATCAACAAATAAACAATTCCCAACCATTAGATCACAGCAAATTAAATCCATACCACACATTCAAAATGAAGCCATTGCAATCCATGTGCATCCATGTCCACCAATTAAAATCAAGTCCCCAAAACTATAAAAGAAGTCCACCCACTGTTGAAGTTGCATCTTATGCTTTCAAACTATTCAGCAAACTTGAAGACAACATCACAAAACAGTGGCCAATATATTCAAGTTAGTTATCATTTATCAGATTTTTCTTACATTACAGTTCTGTTTTCATTGTTTTCATTTATCAGATTTCTTACATTACAGTTCTGTCCATTCATTTATCAGATTTCTTACATTACAGTTCTGTCCATAGCGTGGTGACAGTTAACCTATACAGTTACATTTAACCTTTTTTATACAGATTTTATGTATGTGTTCTAGCTTATACAGTTAACCTATTGAATACAGTCGTATCCATCTAATCGACGTCACAGGTTGCTTACCTTACAGGAATTGAAGGTTAGCTTACAGGAATTATTCGATCATCAGCTTCATAGGGATTACAACTTACATATCACAAATGTTACGTATGTCCAAATGTTACATATGTCGTGCTAGTACTGTAGTCATAGCTTGTTTACCTAACAGGAATTGAACCTTGAACCTTAGCTTACAGGAATTGAGCGATTATTATGGCTTGGGTTCTATGCAGAATGAGTTAAAACATAGAACAAAAACGAATTGTAACTTTAATGACTCTGATAAACTTAGTAATTTTTCACATATTTTCAGACCTTGACAATCATCATTGAGACATCACATTGAAACATAAAATCGAAAGACATGTATTTTCAGAAGCATGAAGCTATTGAGAAAGCAAAAATTTTGATATTGAGTCGAAAGAGTGCAAATAAGTGAATTTCTACTACTGGTGAATGGACCATAGAACTGAGGAATGGTTTCTTAGAATGGAAGCCCGAGCGGATGACCATTTCTCTTTATTGGATTAGATGACTGTAAGATTTTAGATAATGAGAAAACAAAATTATAAGTAACATAGCAGATGATTGTCTTATTGGCCTTCATATCTTTTCACCTCGTTGAGCTAGAGTGAGCTAGAACAAAGCTATAACAAAGCATGGTTTCAGTTCACCCTTATCTATGAGTGAGCTAGAACAAAGCTCTGTATAATTACATATGTTATATGTATATTAAAGCTGAATCCAGTCTATTAGGGAGATAACCAACCTGTGATACAGGTACTTTATCATATCTATACAGGTATTTCTTAGGTTAGCACTGATAGTTCAACCTTTAGATGATGTTACTTGTAAAATATCTGTGCTATTACTTATGCCAAGTGTAATGAGAATGAGACAATGAGACAAGCAAGTGATTAGGTAAACAAGCATGGTTAGAAAGAGTCATGTGTAACTACTGTGTTCTAATTGCATAGCTTGTCATAAGCTTAGATAAGATACAAAGGTGACAAGTTAATCAATATACAACATGATATCCCAGGGTTCTCACTCTTAGTCATTCCTATTATATAAATACCTTTTTTCTTATTGGTATATAGACTACCATTCTCTCCATAATCAATACATATGGATAGACTGTAATCACTGTATACACATATCCTATTGTAATACATAATCAATACATATGAATAGACTGTAATCACTGTATACGCATATCCTAATGTAATACATAATCAATACATATGGATAGACTGTAATCACTGTACACGCATATCCTAATGTAATACATATGGACAGACTGTAATCATTATATACGCATATCCTAATGTAACAAGCTCTGTATCCTAATGTATACGCATATCCTGACACTTCCCTATGAAAGTGAAACATTTGCTCTCATTATGAAAACAGTGACATACATGTTGACAATTTCCTGTAATAGAGGAAAAGTATTTTTGCAGAATTAAAAACGCATAATTTGACATATATTCTAATGTCTAAATGCAACATACATGTTGATAATTTCCTGTAATAGAGGAAAAGTAATTTTTGCAGAAGTAATAACGCATAATTTAACATATATTCTAATGTCTAAATGCATGCAATAATTTTACAGGTTGTTGCATCTATGGCAAAAGGAAGTTACTCTGCTCGTACAAGGAGAAGTGGCAGGAGAGTGACAAGGGGTGCGCAGCTGCGATGCACATCCTCTGATGATGACAGGCCAGCTGATGTCGATGCCAGCAATGCACCAGGGAACATTGTTGAAGATGACCATGTGATAGCCGCTGATGTTAACACACCATCAGCCACAGAACCACCATCAACAACAGTCCAAGGGGCAAGCTCAACTAAAAAGATCAGTGCTATAAGAGGATGGACAAAAGAACAAATGTTAGTTGCAATTGGACATAGAGTTTAATGGATACTCAGTTCGGGCATCTGCAAAAAAACATGGTATTCCTCCCTCATCAATACATTATTGGATAAATGGACTGACTCATACAAAACGTAGAGGGCCTCTTACAGTTATGACTGAGGATGAGGAGGCCGAGGTGGTTGAGTGGTGTAAAGAGATGGCCCAACTGGGACATGGGCTAGAGTTGATACAACTCAAATCAACAGTTACTCAAATCTGTCAAGGGAGGCCAAACCCATTCAAAGATGGGTTTCCTGGTAAATCATGGTGGTTTGGGTTTAAAAAAAGGCATCCAGAACTTGTATTGCGTACTGCTGAGGGCCTTGACAGAGACAGAGCATTAAATTTGGCCCTGCAGTTGTGCAAAAATTCTATGACACACTTTCTAGTGCTTATGATAAACATTCTTATGGAGCAGACCATATATGGAACTGTGATGAAACAGGTTTACAGGCAGGGATGAATTGTGGCATGCGGGTAATTGCCAAGAGAGGGAGCTGAAATGTGCCAAAGATTTTGCCCAAGAGCAGGGAGTGGATAACTATTTTATGTTGTGTTAATGCAATTGGTACTTCAATCCCAGGATTTTATCTATTCAAAGGTAAAAATCAACTGAAAAACTATATACAGAACTGTGAACCAGGTGCATGCATGGCTGCACATCCCCATGCATGGATGACTAAAGAACTGTTTCTAAGTTGGCTTTTTCACTTTGCTGCATCGGTACCAGGTGGCGTCTCGCCTAATAACAGACACCTTTTGATATTAGATGGCCATGGGAGCCACATGGCTGTACAAACAATTGAGGAAGCAAACAATTTAGGCATCGACCTATTGACATTGCCAGCTCATACCACTCATAGACTGCAACCCCTTGATGTTAGTGTGTTTGGCCCTTTCAAGAACTATTTCAGGTCGGAGCGCGCTGCATGGATGGCAAAGAATCCAGGGGTTGAGGTGAAAAGGTTTGAGCTAGCAGATCTTGCAAGTAAAGCTTTTAAAAGGGCTTTGACACCATCAAATATCAAGGCTGGCTTTAGGAGGACAGGAATCTGGCCACTGAACTATGATGCTCTTATGCATGATACTGGTTGTTGCCAAGCGTTTCATGTGGATGGTCAGGAAGAAGGGAATGCCCAAACAGGTGTTGAAGTGCAAGAAGTAGATGACCAAGATGATGTTGTTGCAGCTGGTAATATGATTTCCTTGTCTCAAGGACACTTATATGCTGAAGATGATGAAACTGTATGTGAAACACAATATAACAATGAACAAATTCGCAGTAACATGGAGATTGTTCCACCAACTCAAGAACATGAAATTCCTGTTGTTGATATTGTTAATGTTATTGCTGAACATGCAGTTGACAATGACCAATTGACATTGCCAAGCCAAGTAACCCCACCTTCATGGCTAGCAGAAGCAATGATCAATATGAATGCACATAGTGTCTCAAAAACCAATGAAGAAAGCATGAACATGCCCTCACAACTAGCAGAATTGAACAGTGAAATTGTTCGTTTTTTTGTGGACAATATATCAATGGAAGAAGATGAAGGACATAATGAGGCATCAAATGAAAATAATGATATAGTTCAATCAGTTCCAACAGAAACTGGAAGGGAAGTACCAAGCAATGACATGCAGGTGGGAGGGGTGGAGAAGACACTTGGACGATTCCTAAAGCTACCAGTACAGAGAGTATCAATGAAAAAAAAGCAAGGTGCGCCGGGTAGTCTTCGTCTGGGCCGAAGCTCACAGTTACTCACCTCAGAGGACTATATAAACCTGTTAGTTGAGTCTGAAAAAAAGAAATTTGAAATGCAAGAATTAAAACAGAAAAAAAAGGATCTAGTCAAGGAGAAGAAGGCAGCAAGGATTGTTGCAGCACAACATCGAGCAGATGAAAAGATTGAAAGAGATAAAGCAAGGCAAATTAAGGACCAACAAAAGCAAATGGCAAGACAAGAAAAGGAAAAATGAAAGGCACAACAAATGCTTGAAAAGGAACAAGGGATGATCAATATGGTTGACAATGATACAAGAATAACTAATGAAACCAGAATTATTTCAAACTCATTGGACTCCATTGCAGATAATACACCATTATTCCAAGATCTCATAAACATTCAAGTGCCTCACTATCAAACTGAGGGTTTACCCACTTGCCTTATTCCTACCAGAGTTGGTGCCAATTCTATGTATGCTCATTACACACCTCCACTTAATGCAGGGACCAGTAGTGCAAATGTGAGGTATGGGTACTCAATACCTCCATGGTTGGAAGCTGCAAATTGGAGTCAATCATATGGCAGCAATCAACCATTTCCTAATCAACCCTTGACAGGTAGGCCAACATACTTGGCTCAAGAAGGTAACTCGGGGAGTTTTGGCACTCAAGATTCTCAGGGCCATAAAGAATAGGGGTGTCATATGTTTTTGTTTGTAACCACATTATGATGTGGATTTTGGATGGATTGTGTCTTTTTCTTGTCACAAAAACATTCTGGCTTACAACCTAGGTTGTTTTATTGCTTTGAAACACTAACAACATTATGGTGCTATGCATTCACTACATTGAAAAGCCAACAGTAGCTTGGTTGGTTGTAAAGTAGTTTTATTTGCGAGTTAAGCACAAATGATATCAGTCCACAAAAGACGCTACAATGATAACTTAGATACTTATTCCCCTTTTGAAATTGTTATGTCAATTCATATTATGTCTTGGGGCATCTTTTTCCACTGCAAAGATGAACAATATTTCACAAAATAAATCACTTAATACTTCACCATTAGCTTCAAAATGATGCTCCCAACACTGATAAGTGATTTCTTATGGATATTAAACCTTAGCAAATTGATTTCTTCTTACTAAAACAAGTACACCAGATCTCGAAAAGCATATTTCAGATATCAGAAAACATATACCAGACCTTAGAAAAACACTTGGAAAGTCACCAACAGAAAAACATATGACTTTATTAGCCTCTTATGGTCAATGTGCAGTGGTCTTGGGCTTATTATTATTGTCTTATGGTATTTATGCAGTCACCGTAGCAATATGCTTTAGATCTAATTATTCATTGCAGTCAACAAGTATCATAGAAAGCAGGCCACTGTAAGCAGTTTTTCAACTTTGAAAGAATAACCTAGATCTAAGTAAGCTTACCTACAAGCACATACTTCTGTAAAATATCCTAACTCTCAAACACATCCATCTTCTATTGAATACAGAAAGAAGTTAATACACAACAATAGCTCAAAACCAAAACTGAACTAAACTTAAAGCCTACACAACATATGTACTCCACAAAGATCATAAAGAGTTACAATTGGAACTAGTGGACTCTTTGAAGTCATTTTCTTCATTTTTGAAGTAATTATTATTTAAATTTGTTGAATAAAACCTGAAACACTGAGATAATAAGACACAGAGCTGCAAATAAATTCTCAACCATAAATAAGTAAATAAATCCAACAAATCTGATTTTAATATAATCAAATATGTAGTCATATATAGTTCTAAAATAATTGAGCTAAGAATTGTTCCAAGGAAACGAACAAAATGCATGTGATAGACAAAATTGAATGGCATAGGCAAACATGGGAGATAGTCTTTAGGAACCTAACCCAAACTACTGCAAGCACTAATAAATTATATGGAATGGTACAGAAGCTCGAAAGGCAGTTGAAACAATAAAAGATAAGTCAATAGGGCCAGATTTGTCAAATTACATGAGTTTGAACATAAAATAATCTCTTTGGGCACATCTAAACTCAAAATCCGAAGCACTTAAATTGAAGGATGTGAAGACCAATATTTTCATGTCATTCAATCGATTATTCAAATCCAATATTACCATCCTCTTGCCTATCCCATGTTTTGGAAACTCTTTGATGATGATAAAGAGTGTAAGGTTGTTACTATTGCAAACCTATCATGGAGGAATTTGGTTACACAAGAAAATTCCCATAAATGCAAAGGATATCCAAGGAGGAATAGGATGTCATTAAAACATTCTCTGTTCATGCTCCAATATTGAAAGGCAGCCTATAATATGGCAGGGACCTGAAGCCTCACAATCTCCTGGTGGATAAGCGAAGAGGTGTAGTAAAAATAACATATCTTGGCCTCAGAAGAGCATTTACAATTCCTATAAATAAATATACACATGAGGTGAGTGCTTTAACTACATTTTCCACATTTGCTACTGGTTTTTGTAGAAATTTTGTCCTCACTGATTTTAGAGACGGTTTGGTTCTAGTTTCTTGGTGAATAATATCTAATTTTTAGCACTAAGGTTAGAGGTTTCGAGTGTTCAACTTCTTGTTGGACGATTTGGCCTTTCAGGATCAACCCTTTGCAGAGCATGTCAGCCAATAAATTATACCTTCAACAAAACCAGAGGGCTACTACTCAAAGCTACCAATAAATTATATCTTCGACAAAACCAAAGGGCTGCTACGAATTAACATTTAGCACCATTATATCAGAAAAAAGCACAAGACCTTAACACCGAAAAGCTACAACATCATTTCCGTATGTTCCGAGTCTCACACTAGCTGCAAGCTTTGGAGATGGCAACCAAAACCAAGCTGCCATTAGAATCCAAAACCCTAAACCCTTCAACAAAGCAGCTAATAAATTATACCTTCAACAAAACCAGAGGGCTACTACTCAAAGCTGCCAATAAATTATATCTTCGACAAAACCAAAGGGCTGCTACGAATTAACATTTAGCACCATTATATCAGAAAAAAGCACAAGACCTTAACACCGAAAAGCTACAACATCATTTCCGTATGTTCTGAGTCTCACACTAGCTGCAAGCTTTGGAGATGGCAACCAAAACCAAGCTGCCATTAGAATCCAAAACCCTAAACCCTTCAACAAAGCAGCTAATAAATTATACCTTCAACAAAACCAGAGGGCTACTACTCAAAGCTGCCAATAAATTATATCTTCGACAAAACCAAAGGGCTGCTACGAATTAACATTTAGCACCATTATATCAGAAAAAAGCACAAGACCTTAACACCGAAAAGCTACAACATCATTTCCGTATGTTCCGAGTCTCACACTAGCTGCAAGCTTTGGAGATGGCAACCAAAACCAAGCTGCCATTAGAATCCAAAACCCTAAACCCTTCAACAAAGCAGCTAATAAATTATACCTTCAACAAAACCAAAGAGCTACTACTCAAAGCTGCCAGACAAAACCAAAGGGCTGCTACAATAGAGATGGGAATAAAGACTTATAAAGCACTTAAATTCAATACGCAAGGTAAAACCTGTCTCCAAATTTAACAAAACTTCCAATAAGCGAGGTGAGGTGTTGAGAAACACATGGTGAGAGGTGTTGAAAAACACTTCAGAAAATGGCTGGTAGGATAAAAATCCTACCGGATAGAAGCCATCAGTCCACAGCTCGCCACACATTCGGCGGACCTTCTCCAGGGCTCGCCGGACCTGCCACAGCTGCAACAATTGGAAAAAATTAGCAAATGAGCAAATGCAGAAAAAAAAACCCTAAAAACCACACAAATACCACCGAAATATGCAATTACCTGTAAATTGGTACTGGTTCCTCCCCAAACAGCAAATAGCACGAATTAAACAACCACCCAGGAAACCCTAAACCACCGGCGGTCCAGACTAAACAGCAATTGGCGGGAAAATAGCGCGAATTAAACAACCACCCAAGAAACCCTAAACCACCGGCGGTCCAGACTGAACATCAATTGGCGGACATGAGCTCAACCATGGCGGACATCATGCACAAGTAATGGAGCCCTCCCGCACCATCATCGGCGGAGGGCTTCGAACAAACACCGGACCCGAACAGAAAACCCACAGGCAAACCACACACCGTGGCGTAAAGGTGGAAATGAGCGGACGGATTGTCGGCAGGTGAAGTTTTAACCGTTGACACGCTGCAGAACAGGTGGCTCTCCAAGCTGGACGCGTGTCGTATGAGAGAGCGTGCCGTCCACGTGCTTGTCCGCCAGGTGGAGGGGAGGGTGCACAGGTAATGGCGTCCCTCCCCTAATCATTTTCTACCAAAAATAGTTTAACCATAAATTTCACTTGTACTAAAAATAGTTTAATTAAAAATTTCACTTGTACCAAAAATAGTTTAACCATAAATTTTATTGTAGAATTGATATACCACCCGCTGGCCGGCAGCCACCATCCCGTATCTGCAAAACGTGTTGGGCAATATACCGAGAATCCAAATCTCAAGGACGTGGCGGCGATCCAGGGGGTTCGTACATCAGGTCATGTTTTCATTGGAGCACCGACGCTTCCGCCGTACTCTGCTGGCGCTGCCAGCTATGATTTGCGGTTACGGGTTAACGGAAACTTCGCGCTGATTCATATTTACGAGCCTATAGTTCCACTAATGGGCTTGGGCGGTATACGCCCACCTGGATAATGTACCTGATTAAATTTAACTGTTGGCATATATAGATTTTAGTATTAATGGGTTTATAGGCTGGTAAATATTGGTTGCTTAAGTGTTGGTAAATATTGGTTGTCTAAATTTTACAGTTAAAGGTTCAGTTGTGTGCAGGGAAATTGTAACAGAACAAAACTAAACTACAAAAAATACTAAATTATCTGGATTCCATTAAAAGCGCAGATATCAAATTTTGAAATTTATTAAAATTCAAAGTAATCTAATAAACTCTTAAACACACCACAGTTGTTGGTGAATATTCCGAACATATTTGAACATAAGAATCAATCTAGAGCCTTAAAAAAAATAAGTCAACAGATACTCATCGGCAAAGCATTAGTTGTTCATTCTCCTTCAACCACCCAATCCGAAAGAAACGGTCAAGAATCTGATATAAATATATTTTTACGTGAAATAATTTTGAAGGCATCTTGTCAATCTTGAAATGGAAGCCCACCTGATATTTAAGAAGTATGTTTCTATTTTTTATAGAAGATTAACTAGCATTTGCACTAGAGGTTGCAAAAGAAACATTCGAAGGCATAAATTGAGGACAATATGCCATCTCAATTTGAGAAATAGTACTATTTCATGTTGAAACACAAAACTCTTTATTGATAGGATATCAATTTACAAAATCTGAAAATGAAAAAAGCCAACCAATTTGTAAATGTATGAACTTGATTTTACAGTTTCAATAGCTTGTACGAAATCATTTAAGAATAAATAAATATGACTTACAAGCTCTATCCATATTCTTTGTTATGGTGAAGTAGTGGTTGCTTGACTTTTCAATCCCATGCACGATGTTGAGGTGTAACCAACCCATGATCTTTGATACCAACTTCACCATGGCTTCTTTCTACTTTATACATCATAGTGTTTGTCATTGGTGCCTTGGAGCTCCACCTCCAAGGGAATACTCATCTATATACATCTTTGTACCCCAAACAGTTATAAAAATCAATGCCCTAAATTTTTTATTTGAGAAACAAAGGATTACCACATAGGCACCAAGGCTAAGAAAATGTCTAAGAAAGACACTTCTCAAGGAAATATTCATTTACATATTATTTGATGGTCTTCCATCTGATATCATACTGCATATACTTTTACCTTTTGAACAATTAATGATGTTGAATGACCAACTCCAATCTCGACATCTGCCAACTATGTTTATTTTTTATGCCAACAGATAGCCCACATTTAGTAAAAGCTTAAAACTTACAAACCACCCTTTTAGGAAGAGAAACATGGAAATTACAAGGAAAATAAAACCGATACATGATTTCTCACCGATTTTGTAAATCAAGAAGCTATCTCATGCTTAGTTTCGAAACTTGCGTCTCTTGTTTTCTAGCATTCATTTTAGGGTTACTATGGATGGTAATGGCGAGGCCAGTAGAAGCTGCTTAGCTGAAGAAAATACAATCTTACATAAATGGGAAAAACAAGACAAGAATTTCAATGCGAGTAACAGGAAGAACCCAAAACAACTAAAAAATTTATCATGATATTTGAGATCCCCTTTACAATTACAAATGGCTTCTCGGCTTCGTGAAATCAACGATTTTCCCACAAAGAGAGGGCCATTCAAGGTACTCACATTGAACTTGATATTGCAGCAATTAATCAAACCCTAAGCCGTAAATCTTTTGAGTTCTTCAATATTATTCACGCGCTAAGTACATAACAAAATATCAGTCAACAGATCATGCTAATTGATTTTGAGAGAAGAAACAGGGCAAAGCGCTTGAAGAACTCAGATGTGGAGGAAACCGCAGGGTAAAGGCACCTGCAGCCAAAGCCAAAAAAAACCATGAATCCAAAATAGACAGTCAATACAAAATGCATTCGTATGGAACGAAAAAAAACAGTTTTTCCTATTGGTAAGTGGGCAAGCCCGCGGATGCAGCATTGCCCAAATTTAAAAGGGCCTCAATTCGCGGGCAGTCATCATCGCAGCTCTAAATCACCCGTGGGAGGCATATCCGAAGGGAGGTATAAGATTTCACATGGAAGCAAACTTTGCTATTCTTTAGGGCAAAGCGCTTGAAGAACTTATATGTGGAGGAAAACACACAGTAAAGGCACCTGCAACCAAAGCCAAAAAACCCATGAATCCAAAATAGACAGTCAATACAAAATGTATTCGTATGGAAAGAAAAAAAAACTCAGTTTTGCATATTGGTAAGTGGGTAAGCCCGCAGATGAAGCATTGCCCAGATTTAAAAGGGCCTCAACTCGCGGGAAGTCGTCATCGCGGCTCTAAATCCCTGTGGGAGGCACATCTGAAGGGAGGTATAGGGTTTCACATGGAAGCAAACCCTGCTATTCTTTAGGGAAAAGCGCTTGAAGAACTCAGATGTGGAGGAAACCGCACGGTAAAGGCACCTGCAGCCAAAGCCAAAAAAACCATGAATCCAAAATAGACAGTCAATACAAAATGTATTCATATGGAAAGAAAAAAAATCAGTTTTGCATATTGGTAAGTGGGTAAGCCCGCAGATGCAGCGTTGCCCAGATTTAAAAGGGCCTCAACTCGGGGGCAGCTTCTTGAAATCAATGATTTTCCCACAAAGAGAGGGCCATTCAAGGTACTCACATTGAACTTGATATTGCAGCAATTAATCAAACCCTAAGCCGTAAATCTTTTGAGTTCTTCAATATTATTCACGCGCTAAGTACATAACAAAATATCAGTCAACAGATCACGCTAATTGCTTTTGAGTGAAGAAAGAGGGCAAAGCGCTTGAAGAACTCAGATGTGGAGGAAACCGCATGGTAAAGGCACCTGTAGCCAAAGCCAAAAAAAACCATGAATCCAAAATAGACAGTCAATACAAAATGCATTCATATGGAAAGAAAAAAAAACAGTTTTTCATATTGGTAAGTGGGCAAGCCCGTGGATGCAGCATTGCCCAGATTTAAAAGGGCCTCAACTCACGGGCAGTCATCATCGCAGCGCTAAATCACCAATGGGAGGCATATCTGAAGGGAGGTATAAGATTTCACATGGAAGCAAACTCTGTTATTCTTTAGGGCAAAGCACTTGAAGAACTTAGATGTGGAGGAAAACACACGGTAAATTCACCTGCTGCCAAAGCCAAAAAACCCATGAATCCCAAATAGACAGTCAATACAAAATGTATTCGTAGGGATTTTTAGGATACCATCAAATTAGAATTGCACCAAAGGATCGACATAAGACCACCTTCACTACAAAATGGGGTTCATATCAGTATATAATGATGCCTTTTGGATTGAAGAATTCTCCTGCCATATTTTTAAGAGTGGTCATTACAACTTTCAAAGAATATATTCAAAAATTTTAGAAGTATACTTCAATGATTGGACAGTATTTGGTCTATTGAAGAAACATGTTTTGAGCTTAAGACTGATGCTTGACACATGCAGGCAGTATCGGATTTGTCTGAATATCAAAAAGTGCATATTTTGTGTACCTTTTGGTATATTACTAGGACACATTTTTTGCAAGGATTGATCATGGATCCTACAAAGATTGCTATTATTGTGAATTTACCTTCACCAAAGACAGTAAGACAGCTTCACACCACATTAGGACATACTGGATATGACAGAAAAATTATCAAGGGATATGCACAAATCACTATGCCTATGGGAAAACTTCTAAAGAAAGATGTAACATTCCTATGGAATGAAGAATGTCAAAAGAGCCTCGACACACTAAAAGAAAAAATGGTAACTGCTCCTATACTGGTATTCCTAGATTGGAATAAGGAATTTCATGTTCATGTGGATGCTTCATGCATAGGTTTAGGAGTGGTATTGGCACATCCTAGTGTAGGAGAAATCGATCACCCTATATCTTTTTGATCCAGGTGGATATTGGTGGCCACCCGCTAATTCCACTTGGAACCCCTCTAGTGCTTCATTCAGTTTTTTTCAGTTTCCTTAATTATAGCACAGTTTACTATTTTTAGCAGTTTTTCGGGTCCTAAACTTCTAGATCCGTTTTGAGGCCCTAAACGACGTTTTTTGGGAAATCTACTGCCAGCGATTTTTTTGCCTAAAAATCGTCTTTTCCGTCGTATTCCTCGGAGAGATCTTTCCAACGGGCTATCATGCACATCAAACGGAGATAGTACGACCAATTCGCGACCCCGGGAAGTTGATGTACCAACTTACCCAAAAAACAGGGCCCACAATTTGGCGTTTCATCTTCTAGGGTTAGGTTTTGGAATGTGAAGGGTTTTCCATTGTTTCTCAATAATAAATAGGCCTTCGAGCCTCATTGTAACACAGTTCAAAGGCATGTAGCCACACATCTCTTCTCAGAGATAAGCTACCATCGCCCTAGCTAGTTTATTTCCATTTCTGTTTGTAAGCATATTTTAGTATTTTCCATTAATGAAATGAAGTATTATTTCCACTGCATCTTTGTGTATATGGTTATCTCGGTAATTTTTTGCGTTCCTATTTAAGTCTGGATCAGTGGTATCAGAGCAGTCTGCTTTTTTTTCTCTGTTTTTCTTTGCATGTCCCCAACGAGGTCGGGATATAAGAAGTTAGGGCTTGAGCTAGTCGAACCTTTGCAAGACCAGCCTCGCAAATCCCGATGGCCTCCTATGGTGGGTGAGAAGAAAGACGAGGGAGTAGGAGATCCTATCAAAATCTTGCTCGAAGAAGCCCTCGAGCGACAACGCAACGCGATGATGGACAACTTTGCCCAAATCCTTCAGCGGCTACCCAAAAGTGACGCATCGGCTTCCAACAGCTACTCTGGAAACGCCACGCCCTTTAAGGTACAAGTTAATTTTTAAATCCCCATATTCGAGGGTTAGATAGACGCAGATGTTGTAGATAAATGGTTAAATCTGCTAGAGGTTTATTTTTCTGTTCATGAATTTTCGAGTAGGGAAAAGATTGTTTTCACTCTTCTCAAAGCAGCCCCCCACGTGAAGGACTGGTGGGAAACCTACTGCAAGTAGAAGGATGAAACTACAGGCTCGCTATTTTTAGCCGCACCCACCTGGAATTCATTCCGGGATGCCATTAAGGAGCAATACTACCCTGTTGGAAGCTATGAGGATGAATACATAAAGTGGACCACGCTACGGCAGGGAAGGGATCAAGATGTGCCAGAGTTCACCAATCTTTTCCATACCCTTCGCACGAAGTTGGGTATCAAGGATTCGGAGCATCATTTGATACTCAAATATCGTGGCTGCCTGCACAAGTACATCCAGGAATAAATGGAATTCCTGAACATCTCATCGCTAGGCATAGCATACCGCTATGCCGTCAAGATCGAGCAGAAGTTTAAACAAAAGAAGCGAGACTTTGAATCTGCAAATCCAAAGCAAGGGAAAGGTGCCCCTAAACCACATAACAAGGGACAAAGCCAAGGCAGAGCAGCCCAAGACAACCCGCCAAAGCTACAAGCAAAGAACAGTGTCGCAAAGCCGAAAAAGGACACAGGAAAATGGTGTGAGTTCCATAAGAGCTCCACTCACAACACAAGTGAGTGTCGGGCCAAGCAGTCACTGGTGGCTGAACTAAAGGTTTCAGAATCAGATGCATGTTCCGACTCTGAGTTAGAACCTGACAAGGGGAATGACAAAGGGAAGCAGATCATTGATGCGGATCCCAACGCCACTGTTGCTACTGCCAAGATCCAGAAAAATGAACCCAAAGATCCAGAGGAGGAGGAGCGTCTCTTCCACTCCCAGATGTGGGTAAGGGGCTCCCCGCTACAGTTCATTGTCGATAGTGGGAGCCAAAAGAACCTCATTTCGGTAGAGGTCGTGAAGCAGTCGGGCTTACCGACCACAGCACATCCACAACCGTACACCATCGAGTGGCTGCACCAAGGACGGGATCTTCGCGTGAGCCAACAGTGTCGCCTTCCATACAACATCAAGCCCTTCACAGATGAGGTATTGTGTGACATTGCTCCGCTTGAAGTTTGTGATGTATTATTAGGACAACCATACTTGGGAAGCGACATGCTATGTATGAATCAAGGCCTCGTGTTGTTATTATTACATTGGGAAATCAGTTGTACAGGATACCAGAGGTAGCACTGCCTGCTGCCATCTCTTTGATTACTGCAAAACAATGCAGCAAGCTCATTTTGAAAACTGGAAAATTTGTTTTCCTGATGATACGCCCTCAAGGAAAGAAGAAGACGGTGGCCACAACCTCGAGACAAGGCCCCTCTACATGACAACTACAGATGGACAAGGTCGTGGAGGAGTACGAGGACATCTTCACCTCCCTTGTAGGGGTTCCTCAGCGCTGTCAGGTCAAGCACTCCATCGATCTGACCCCAGGTGCGCCGCTACCCAATGGACCAATATATCGGTGCTCCGTTCTGGAGAACGATGAAATGAAGAGGCAGATTCAGGAGCTTCTGCAGAAAGGCCACATCCGTCTGAGTTCATCGCCTTGTGGGAGCCCAATTGTGTTGGTACAGAAGAAGGATGGGACTTGGAGACTCTGTATTGACTATCGGGCGCTGAACAAGATCACTGTCCGTAATAGGTACCCAATCCCACGGATTGATGACCTCCTGGACCAACTAAAGGGGGCAAAATATTTCAGCAAGATTGATCTGAAGTCAGGATATCACCAGGTACCAATCGAACCCTCTGATGTGTGGAAGACTACCTTCAAAGCCAAAGAGGGCCTTTTCGAATGGTTGGTTATGCCTTTCGGGTTGACGAATGCTCCTACAACCTTCATGAGGCTAATGGATGACATCTTGCAGCCATTCACCAACTCATTTGTAGTGGTATACTTGGATGACATTCTGATCTTCAACCAGAGTTGGGAAGAGCACCTCCACCACATCCGACAGGTTCTCCAAACACTGCAGCAACACAAGCTATGTGCCAATTTGGAGAAATGCACTTTTGGCATGACCCAGGTTCAGTATTTGGGATACATTATTGATGAACAGGGGGTGCATGTGGATCCAGCCAAGATCAAAGTCATTCGGGATTGGCCATCTCCAACCACTCTGACAGAGCTCTGCAGCTTTCTAGGTCTTGCCAACTTCTACCGCTGGTTCATGTTGGGGTTTTCTCATATCACTTGGCCTTTGAGTCAAGTCACCAAGGGAGGGACGAAGGAAAAATTCTTTTGGTCTGAATCTCAACAGAAGGCATTCATAGAGTTGAAAGATCGCCTCTGCACAGCACCAGTGCTCGCTTTACCAGATTTACAACAACCATTTGAGGTCGAGACAGATGCCTCTGACTATGCTATTGGGGAAGTCCTTATTCAACACGGGCATCCAGTGGCATATCACAGTGAAACACTTTTAGACACAGTCCGGAAGTATCCCACTTATGATAAAGAGATGTATTCCATTGTGCAAGCCTGTCGACAATGGAAGCATTACATTTTGGGGAAGGAAACAGTCATCCACACAGACCACCGACCCCTGTAGTTCATATAGACCCAAGGGAAATTGCAGAATGATCACCATTAGAAGTGGTCCACATACCTGCAACAGTTCCATTTGAATATCAAGTATAAGAAGGGCAACACTAATAATGTTGCAGATTTCCTTAGTCGACCACCAATCATGGCGTTAACCACCGTCCTCAACTCTTGTGGGCACGAGACTTCTGATTGGCCACTTCTCTACAAAAGCGACCCGGAATTCGGCCACACATACCAGAACCTCTTGGAGGGTCAGCATGTTCCAGATTTTCACCTTCAGGACGGCCTGTTATGCCACTTGGGTCACCTTTGTGTTCCTTCAAGTGAGCATGCCAAGATGATTTGGGAAGCACACTACAGTCGGGCTGTTGGACATTTTGGGGTCGAAAAAACGGTGGAAGTACTATAGAAGTATTTCTATTAGTTGAATCTTCGACAGGATGTCGGGAAGTACATCAGGTCATGCACTACCTGCGCCATTTCTAAACCGACCATCAAGAAGCAAGGCCTCTATACCCCTCTGCCTACCCCTAGTCGGCCTTGGGAATCCATCTCCATGGATTACATGTCAGGCCTTCCTTCCACTAAGCATGGAAATGACTGTGTTTTTGTGGTCGTCGACAGGTTCTCAAAGATGGCCATTATGGCGGCCTGTAAGAAGAATATCACCGCAGAAGCCACTGCTAAACTCTTCTTTGAATGAGTATGGGTACACTTTGGGATCCCATAGTCTATCATCTCAGATCGGGACAGCAGGTTTCTCGGTACATTTTGGTCCAGTCTCTGGTCGATGCTGGACACCAAACTCACTAAGTCCACAGCCTTCCATCCTCAAACTGATGGCCAGACAGATGTTGTCAACAGGATGATCATACACATTCTGCGCATGTACAACTCAAAGCATCCACGCACATGGGACAAGAGCCTCCCCTATGTTCGACATAGCTACAACCGGGCTCTCCACAGCTCGACTGGCCATAGCCCTTTTCAAGTGGGCTTGGGATTCTAGCCACTATGTCCCATAGATGTGGCCATGCCATTTACAGCTACTAATGTAGATTCTGCTCATGTCTAGTCCGGAACAGATAAGGCAAACAGCTTCATTGAGCACATCCAACATATTCGCCAGTAGGTCCATGACATTCTGGAGAAATCAAATGCTAAGTACAAGCAACGACATGATCAACATCGGGTGCCACACAAGTTTCAGGTGGGTGACAAAGTCTAGTTGCATTTGCAAAAGGAATGCCTTACCGGAGCCTATCAGAAACTCAAACCACTCCGATATGGCCCTTACACCATTACCAAGGCTGTGGGAGACAATGCATTTGAGCTCAGCATTCCTCCATTCCTTGGCCTACACCCGGTGTTCAATGTCGACCGCCTTTGGCCATACTTTCCACCATTACTAGACACATCCGACATTGCAGAACAACTCACACCCACAGAGTTAAATCCAGCTTGCATGGAACAAGCTGCAACTGATTGGATCATGGACACACAGAACAAGCACACTCGCCAGCAGAATATCCAACTGTATCGAGTTGTCAAAACAGGACAACTCCTTCACCAGGGCAAGTGGCTCACCAAGGACCAAGTGCAGCAGAATTTCCCTCATCTCATGGAGGAACTCAATGCAATGGGGACCATTGCTTCCTAAGGGGGGAGGAATGATCCAGGTGGATATTGGTGGCCACCCACTAATTCCACTTGGATCCCCTCTAGTGCTTATTTAAGCTTTTTTCAGTTTTTTTCTATCTAAAAATTGTCTTTTTCGTCGTAGTCCTTGGAGAGATCTTTCCAACGGGCTATCATGCGCATCAAACGGAGATAGTACGACCAATTCGCGACCCTGGGAAGTTGATGTACCAACTTACCCAAAAAACGGGACCCACAATTTGGTGTTTCATCTTCTAGGGTTAGGTTTTGGAATGTGAAGGGTTTTCCATTGTTTCTCAATAATAAATAGGCCTTCGAGCCTCATTGTAACACAGTTCAGAGGCGTGTAGCCACACATCTCTTCTCAGAGATAAGCTACCATCGCCCTAGCTGGTTTATTTCCATTTCTGGTTGTAAGCATATTTCAGTATTTTCCATTAATGAAATGAAGTATTATTTCCGCTGCAACTTTGTGTATATGGTTATCTCGGTAATTTGTTGCATTCCTGTTTAAGTCTGGATCACTTTTGCAAGTAGTAAACTGTGTAAAGCATAAAATAAATATACAACTACAAAAAGGGAATGATTGGCTATGGTATATGCTTCACAGAAGTTTAGACATTATTTGTTTGTATCACATTTCAAGATGTTCACAAATCACTCTGCACTAAATTATTTGGTCAATAATGTTGTTTTATGAGGCATGATTTTCATATGGCTATTATTGTTTCAGGAGTATGACTTTGAAGTTGTCGTTAAGCCAGGATGACTAAATGTTGGACCTAATCATTTACCAAGGTTGGAAACAGGAGAAGAACCAACAATTATAAAGGATAATATTCCTGATGCACACATTTTTGCAATCATGATAGAAAATGATCACTTCGTTGGTATTATTCAATTCTTAACCACAGGGATGGCCCCTTCAGAATACACTATGTAGTAGAAGAAAGATTTGGTGGTTAAGACAACAGATTTTTCACTAATAGTAGGAAATTTGTAGAAGATGGGACCAGATGAAACACTGCGAAGATATGTCCCTGAGCATGAATGACGAATAATTTTTACGTAATCTCATAGTGGTACAACTGGTTGACATTATGTGAGTAAAGCCACTATACAGAAAATTCTAAGAGCATGATTATGGTGGCCTACACTTCACAAAGATGCAAAGGTGTACTGTCACTTATTATATATGTCAAAGAATAGGAAAACCTTCAAGAAGAGAGGAAATTGTACTAGTGCCACAAGTAACATTCTAGGCATTTGATAAAAAGGCTATTGATTTTGTTGGACCCATCAATCCACCAGGAAAAAGAACTGGTGTGAGGTATAGAATTACTACAACTGATTATTCAAAAAGGTGGGTTGAACCATAGGAAATGAAGGATTACAGTGCATAAAATGATACGAAGTTCATATTTGAATACATATTGTCCATATTTCGGTGTAAATATATTGATGAGTGATCAAGGATCACATTTCTTGAATAAGAGGATTGAAGCATTAACTAAGGAATTTCAAGTTTACCACAAAAAGAACACTCCTTATCATCCTCGAGAAAATGGAACTATGGAATCATTCAATATTTTTTTGGAGAATGCACTGACAAAGGTATGTAATGTAAATAGGAATGATTGGGATCTTCAGATTCCAACAGTATTATGGGCTTATAGGACTACATGAAAAAAATTGACAGGTCAGACACATTTTAAGTTAGTTTATGGGCAAGAAGTTTTGATGCCCATGGAAGACATTGTCCCTAGCCTAAGAATTGTAGCTTTTAAAAATATGGAAGACCCCGACATAATGGAAGATAGGATGTCACAATTACTTGCTCTGGAAGAAGACAATTTTATAGCAAGATTTCATCAAGAAGTATAGAAAGCAAGAGAAAAGGCTTGGAATGACAGGACCATTATGAAAAACAAGTTCCATATAGGAGATCCTGTTCTCCTATATGACAGTAAGTTTCTGAAATTCCTGGGGAAATTCGAAACAAATTGGTTAGGCCAATATGTTATTAAGTATATTATATATGGAGGTATAGTGCAGTTAGAAAAGTTAAATGGAGACTTAATTCAAGGAAAAGTAAATGGCAGTAGCTTGAAATTGTATAGGGACAACCCTGCCCCTACAACTTCTCCCTTAAGAAGAAAGATGGAAAGTCTTAGTGTCACATACAGTTGAAAGTGGACACTAGACTGTAAACTACACTACAAAAATAGCTTCGACGAGGAAAGTACTTCACTACAGTCGGAAATATGTCGAAGTTCACAGGAAGTTGAGACGTAAGACAGAGTTGCACTACAATAAGGGACTTGTCAAATTTCACCATAAAAGTAGAAATATGACCATTAAAAGGGAAAAGACAGGCACAAAGTTACATTTAATATGACATGTTGGCATAATTTAAGGATAGATACACATTTAATAACAAAATCTGAATAGAAACAGGAAAAAATCAAATCTAATGATGAGGTTGGAAGGTCGGAATTACTATAAAGAGTCGAATCCCGCTCATATTAAGAACTTTTCTGACTCGAGAGATCGAGTGATGAATAGTGTGAAGAAGTTTCAGGAGACTTTGCTGTATATGTCGACTGAGCGAGCCTAGGGGAGATTGTGCAGATTTTTTGTGAGAAGAGAATGTTTGTCCAGTTATGGAGTCTTCTCTAGTAGTTGAAACACCCATGGTAGGAAAACCCACAATAGAAGCATTTCCACCATAGAAGGCACGGTCATCACCAAGATAAAAGCAAACCAAGGAAGTAAGAACAAAAAAAAAGCAGGACAAGAAGCCTTCCAAACTTGTGAAACCTGAGAAGAATCCGGAGCAGGTCAATATTAAAGAAGAAGTGGAAGAAATACAATAGAGGAAGGTGGTGCAACGTCCATCTCACATATTCCCTCATAAATCTCACCAAGGAAGCCAAATGCTAAACCAGTAAAAGATTCCAAATATGCGAAGTATGGGAGATTCACACATCTATTGCTCGAGGATGTGCCATTTGAAAGAAATATTTTAGAAAATATTCCACAGTTGAAATTCACAGATAATGATTTTAATGACTGGAAAAAGTACCCAGAGTTTGCAACAGACCAATACTTACAGAAATTTCACTACCCAGACAACAGAGTGACGAGATAGGAGCCACAATGGTGGGCAAATGGGTGGGCAAATGGGTTGGCACAGTTAAGACCGCTCAACATGCTGAATGTGCCACACTTCAGCAGAAGCTTAGCAAACAGAGCGTGTGTGCACCAATTATTGGTATTGATACATGATGGACACCTGTGGATGGGGAATAAGATCCCCATAGACCAAATGTTGATCTAGAGGATCACTAGATTACCTTACTGAGGGTAGAACCCCACAGAGGCGTTTGTGGGAAATGACTAGGACCACATTGTGGTGGAGAATATGAAGAAGAAGTATGGGCTGGTCAAAGGAAATAGGGGCTACCACATAAAGTCGATCAACGACTAAGCAGTCTACTTTGCATGCATATTTTGGCCGTAAATATCATGACGAACTGTCACGTGAATGAAGTTCCTACGTCGGTGGTGTCTTTAGCCACGCAGTGCAGGAATAGAGTCCAGTATAACTGAGTTGGATATTTAAGTAAGGAATTCCTGGATGATTGTTATGAGGTCCAAGAGAAAGGTACATATTTCCATTACGTCTGGTTAATTTTGATCATTACTATATAGGCATAGTAGGAGCTAGAGGATACGCAATTTCCTCCGATAGAAGAAGATGTATGTGATGCTACGAGGTATGCTTCACTGTGGGATACCACTCAACCATCGCACACACAAGAAAATAGAATATTTTTATATACTATCTCATATGGATATACACATGCTAATAAACCAGCATCCATGCCTTTCGCCAAGTTTTCACAAATAGTACAGCCCTGTGGCGAGTTTCAAGGCGAATTTCCATAAATTGTACATATAGGTGCACAGAGACACGAAGAAGGAATGTCATGCATTGCCATATATGGTCATAGAGGATAATATGGTAGAAGTAGTATAGACATGGCCCACAGATTGGATGACTCTACTGGAGGAGGCAGGAGACAATGCAAAAAAAAAGAAGAAGAGTTGGACACTTCGCACCATAATGAAGGCAGTGGAAAAGACAAGGAGAAGGAAGCAAAGGTAGAGGAGGAGGAAGAGGAAGAAGAACACTACGAAGAAGAACACGAAGATGAAGAACATGAGGATAAACCTCAAGGAGGTGAAGATACAACTAAGCAGATAGAAAAGGCAGAAATATAGAAATCTGCAACAAAGAAAAGGAAGATGCAGAGTGGAGCTTCATCGAGCAGTAGAAAGAAGTATAAGGCAGAGAAATCAAAACAAATCACACCAATGCTTCTAACTGAAGGTGACCTAGATCAAATTGGAGACAAGGTTGAGGAGATAACAATGGAATCTTGGAATAGGGCAGAAGATCACTATAGGGAGATTATCATAGGTGTGCAGCAGAGTATAGCAGAGCTAAAATTACTGACATAAGCATCCAAAGAACCAGTGCAGCTAACTCAACCAATGAAGCTAACTCAAGGAATCTGTTTGGAAAGGCTAATAGAAATGACGTTTGGGATGAGAATAATGCAGATACCTACCGAAGCTCTGTAGTTCGACTCCGTCGAGGCAAGGCAGGATGCGAAGAATCGGGATCATGTCAACATGAATATGACACCGCTTCCCATTCCGATATTGCATGACGTACACCAAGGCATCACAAATGAGTTAAAAGAATGCGAACAAAACACTTCAAGGCTGAATATTCAAATAGAACAAGAACGAGTTCCTTTGAAGAAATAACTCAACCAGGTAATCAATGAAAATGAGAAGACATAGATACAAAAGCAGAAATTGAAAGAAGTGGTCAAATCAACTTGTAGAAAAGTTCCAAATATGGATGTCCACGAGGAGGAATCCACAGAAGATAAGGTCGCGAGGCTCGACCTTGTAGTTAGGGAATATAAGATAAAATTACCGAAGTGAAATTTAAATATGAGATGCAAATTAGTGAGGTGCGAATGAATTTGCAGCCGACTATGCCAGGGAAAGTAAGAAGGCAGAGGGAGGCTGACCTAAAGTTAGTCATGGTTAGCATCTCTACAGCATTGGCGGACTACAACAAACTACTCGATGAAAGTTTACAAATTTGGAATTCGCTGGAGGAAGATCCAAATATATAGAAACTATAGGGGAAATGCAACAGAGGCAGCAATAGTTAGAGGAGAGTCAAGCAGCTGCAAAGATCAATGACTCAAAGGTGTTGAAGAAAAGGATCGAAGAGATGAAGACGGAAGAGCAAAAATTGATAGAAATAACTTATCATTGGCAAGATGAGGCCCTTCAAATCTCGCAAACAGTAGATGAGAAGCTTTAGGAGCTTCGGCAGAAGGAGGTATCATTTCCACAAAAGGATGCAGATCATATAACAGAAGCATAGCTGGAGGAAGCATGCAGTGAGGATAAACAAATGACATAAGTTCTCCAAAAGTTCAATAAGGCCTACAACAGCAATGTAGAAGAGATCAGAGGAAAATTTGTTGAGTGACTCAAGAAGAGTCACATGTGAGTGTTGGGGGCTTGTTGGGTGCATCCCAACTTGGTTAGATTTTGGGCAAGAAATCTAAGTTTTCTCGAGCGCACAGCATAAAATATGCCACGGAGTACGAAGTGGACCACAGAGCAGAGAAGCAGAGCACAACAAAGACCACGCAACAAAGTCACCGTGCAGCATAGGTGATTCATGGCGAAGCCCCTCCCTTTTTGCAAAAAACATAAAATATTGTAAAATTTAATGGTTTTGGACCATATTCCCTTGTATTTTGGGAACTATGGTATCCATTCCATGGTAATGTAGTTATGTAATCCCTCATGTAATAGTATATATAGGGATGACTAATAAAGAAGGAAGACATCTATCGAATTAATCCAGATCTATGTTTATGGTGATATTTTTGTGATCTGTGCTTTGGAAAAAGGGCGAGGCAATACAGCTCAGTGCACAGAGGCCTAGGTTTGCAACTTAGTGTGCAGACCGTCCACAGCTTAGTGCACAGACAACTTAGAGTTGTGTGTATAGCAAAGAACTGTTTGCTGTACCTATTCTCTATTATAAGAAATATTTCTTGTGGATGTAGTCCCGCATTGGGATGAACCATGGTAAAATTTATGTCTCATGTGTTGATTTTCTTATTATCTGTACTGTATTTTAGTACTATGAAGTTCATGGATGGTTATGTTATGTTTAAGTGATGAAAGTAATTCTATGAAGTAATATATATAACTGCGAAGTAATTGATGTATGCAAAGTAGTTTATAAGTATGAAAACATAAATAAAATACAAAAGTGACACATCGCAGCATCCCTAAAGTTGTATAAACCTAGTTCTGCAACCTCCCATAGTCACTTAATGTGAGACTGCGACCTACTTGCAAGTCATTTCTGAAAGGGCTAATGATTGAGGGTTTCGTTGGTGTGCAATAAAAGTAAAGCCTAGGTCATCTCAACCTAAGACAACAAGATCGGATTGTGGATTGTGGTAAATCCTAGAGACTAGGAGATAGGAAAATTCCTCATGGTGTAGGTGGATAAATCCAGTGGCACCCATGCTTATTTATGGATTAGTGATTTGATAAGGATTGTGGTAAAGCTCTATTGATGAGGGTTAGGTGGTTTAGCCTTAGGAAGCCCTGGTTGATTCTTTTGGTTTTGACTCCCACACTCATGCCTAGAATATGGCACGGGGGTGATTGGCAGAAGAGAGATTTGGCTCAACCAATCTATCGAGTGGAATGTGGTAGTCCCATACCGAGTTGGATTTTTCATTCATTAATAAGAGTTTCTTCTCCTTGGTATGTTATGTGTTCATATGTGTTATTTATGTTTGTTTTATCCTTGTTAATTCAGTTAGATATATGTTGGTTATGAGCATGTTTTATGATAGTGATAATGTATGGCTCTCATCATGTCTTGATTGATAAATATATGAGAAATTAATATATGAACTAATAGATGATAATGTAGCTAATGTGATAAGGCATCAATGCTTCTTGAAGAATACTAGATAAGTATGAGACCCCTATGCTCAGATCTATTATTTTGACCCATAGATTACATGTTCATGATCTGTTTAACAAAATGTATGTCATGGTTAGGCTTGATTAGGTCAAATACTTGATCAAGTTTTGTGTTAGAGGATTTGCCTTGGTGTCATTTATTTTCTTGTAAGTTACCATCAAGTTCTGGGTAGTGGTTTCGAGACTAGCCCTACAAAAATGACTTAAATCGTGTAGTATCTGCCAAAACAATGGTTGAAAAAGATTGTAGTTTCTCCCTTGCATGCATTGTGCGAGATAATATAGCATTCCAGTCACATGCATGCCTTGTTATGGAAGTGACTGGGGGTTAAATTCATTTAAATGCTAGGTTAATTCATGTGTTTGGAACCTAGAGTGGTGGATTAGCTCCTGGGGGTCATGCAGAACTTGAGGAGGTCTATAAAGTGTTCATTAGTCAGTTCCACTTCCTTAACTGCACTTAGGGTTTTAAATCATATCGTATAAAATCTTCATCACATATTTACCCCGGTGGATCAGTTAGCTTGGGTAAATGTGGGAGGAGGGTGTTATAGTGATTAACTTGACATTTAAATGATATATGAATTCTCTAGAACTTTTGGATACATGTGGTTGGGAATTTTGAGATAACACTTAAGTAATATTTTTAATAGAGTTTTAATCTGGTTCATACACCTATCGTCTTTGGATATATACAATCAAACTTCACTGACATGCCACTGGGGTAACCACCGCATGGGTCACTGGTGAGTCTCTATCATTTTTATTTCTTTGTTCGAGAAGCAGAGCATCACATTCAGCTCACTCTAGGGTTTATCAACTTTTAACTTATTCAGGACTATCTAACCCTAATTGTGCTATCACGGTAGGCTATCAGGAAGCCAAAATCACTCGTACCATTTTCTTTTCCGCAAGGGTAATTATATGCTTAGCCATTGTTTTCTATTGATTGTTTTTCATAATGATATTTGATCTCTTGACATCTTAAACTATTTTTTTTTCTTTTCTTTTCATGGTTTCACCCATTTCGCATCCACCAAACATAGTATGGTCTCTATATAGTTCCTAAAGCTCTTCATTTGTTAAACAAAAAATTCTCTTCTTCTATCTAGCATATAGGTAAATCACTTACAGTTCCTCTCTCGTCTCATTCCCATTTCATTGGCTATAGACTTTTCATACAATGAACTAATTTTTTCATCCTTGTCTTTCTATAAGCGTTACGGTCAGTTCACACAATAGAAATGATTCATTCTTGGCCCCCACAGGTACAATTTAATTTCTTATGAAATGGTTTTCTCTCGTAAGAGGCTCCAAAATATTTTTAATGGTTTCATTATCTATGGAATTTCTTCCTTATGGTTTACCTCTTCCTAACTATTAATTCTTGTCTAGTTGTTTGATTATCTTTTTTCGCAAAACCCTTCGATTATTTGGAGAAAATTCAACTATAAGGCAATTCCTCTACTCAATATCTTGACGACAACTCCCATCCAGGTTCCTTAATTTGTTTTTTTAATTTCCATTTTACTTATTTTTCTAGTTCCCCATCAGACGATCACTAAACCCAGCTCTATTGTCAAGGCAAAAATGAACTTTGGTTGTGGTTATATTTATAACTTCTGACTAGAAGTTAGCCTTTAAGGTGTTTGTTACCATTAAATATTCTAGTTGTTTCTTTCATTGGTAAAGACTGCAACCACTCTAGACATGACTCTTATTGTTATTTTATGGTTGAAATCAACCCTTAGGGTTATGATATAATGTTTTGTTCCAATTGTATTTTTGAAGGCAAACTATGGCCTCTCTAGCCATAACTTTTACTTTTAATTTTTGGTAAAAAATTGACAATTGTAAATGGTTGTTGTGATATTGTTTTATTTGGAACATAAGTTAATATTTCTTTCAAAAATTGTCGTAACCTGTGAAAGTACTTTGTATAGTTATTTTTTTTTTTATTATATGTATCACACTCCTTTATTTTGGGTTACTGTTCTGAAAGTGTAAAGGAAAAGATCCCATTTTGGATGTGGTAGTTATATAGCAATATGTTTATTATTTTTTTTTCATTTGTTAACAGTCATGTTTCAGATGAGAAAGAAATTCATTTTCCTAATAAATATGGTCTCTTTAAAATTTTCCCCAAACTTTTGTGTGTCTTAAAAGGGGTTTCACACTGATTTTTCCTTTTTCTTAAATCTATAACTAAAGTGTTCCTATTCCCCAATCCAAGGACTTTGCCGAATAGTTAGGCACTAACCCTCTCTTTAAGAGACTATTGGTCATACAAATATCCCTTTCTCTATATATGTCTGTAAAGTTAAGGAAGGAAAATGGTTATTATCCAAAAGCATACCAAACACAAAATATCCATAGCGTTAACTTCTTATTTCTTTTTCAGAAAAATAACCCTTTTATACCATGACAAATGAATAGAATTGTTAATGTTAGTCAAAATTTTGCATTCTTAATGTTCAAGCACAAAGATGTTGAGGAACCTAAAGCCTTCCAAGGATATGAATCAAGTTTGAAATTTTATTTTATTGAGGTTTCTAATTCATGTGATAAGATGTTTTAGGAGTCTAACATGTTGCCTCGAAAAAGAGGTAAACGACATGAAGTGAAATTGTAGCAGCATGCATCATTGTTGAACATTGGTGTGAACAAGATTCCGATGCTAGAGCATGCAGAGGTCAGAAAGAAAATTCAAAGGCTATTTGAAAAAGAGGACATTGGTCCCAAAACATCAGTTCTTGTGGCTTTCATAATGTTTTGGCTGTGAAGAAGGATACTGGATGGTGATGTCAATCACATTCGGTGAAGAGTTGAGCCAAAAACAAGGTTAGACATCGTAAGCATCATTATGGAAACAATGTTCAAGGTGAAAGGAACTTGAAATTGTTTAAGTTTCCATTGATTGAAGACCGAGGAGGCAATTTTCAGATTCCTTCATGGGAAGTTTTATTTTGTTAAAATCTTGGAAACTGCAGCAAGATGTTATCTTTCACAGAAAATCAAAGACTTCAAAAGTGAAGTACATTCATGAAAAGCTCGAAGTGACAAATTGAAGAAAATATAAGTGGATTAAGACTGGAAGGGTGAGGGAACTGTACCCTCATATAATTTTTGACTGAAAATGAACTTTTTGACGTCCAAAAGCTTCTAATGGGGAGAAATCATCTAGTGGATTAGTTTAATGCTCAAATGAAGAGTGCTTGGATTGGCTTGAAACTAGTTCCAAAGAGAATATCTTGTTTCCCTGAATCCAACGCATCTTGTTTCACTCAAAACTGAAACTAGATGCTTCTGATATCGTGTTCGGCTCGATTTGGTAAGCAATTAAAAATTTTAAAATGAGTTTGTAGGGATGCCTAGTCAGTAATCCATACGCTGACCGAAAAATTATCATACAGGGTGACTATACTTCCTATCGACCAATCGTATGGTGACAAGTGTCACATTTTGGTTCATTGGTAGTTGGTGTGATTCCATTGGTTGAATGGTCCTTAAGGTGGTCTAATTAGGAGAGGCCACGTGGGCCAATGGGTGGCCGACACGTGGCCTCCTGCGATTGGTATAAAATTATGGTATGAGGTTGAATTTCTCTCTGAGTTTCAAACGCGAGACCAAACATCTGCCAACCAAACCCTCCACCGACCAGCCTATGGCATTGCTTAGCTATTATGGTTCCAAAATACTATTTAAAGTTTCCTAGTGCTCACATTGGGGGAGGGGGGGCCAGGCTAAGCCCTAGCCCCTGGCCACCCCAACACCCACGGGACCGGAAGCGTAGGGGCTAAGGGGATAGCTGTTAACCTAGCCCATGGTGACAACCCCAACAATTAACCTTCAAAGCCAATGCTTATACCGAGTGGAAATGAGCAGTGGGCTATCCCAAGCCCACGTGACGAGCCATACAATTAGGAGCACGTGGAGGAAGGGGGCCAACCCCAAGTAAAATCGGTACCACAAGACCAAGGGCATTGAAATCCCAAATGGGTTGTAGTTATTCCCTACAACCTCGACCCCCAATGCAGTCATATGCACCAATGTGGCTGAGATTTTTAGAATTGGGGGTTTAATGGGCGAACTAACCATCCTACAATTTTGCCTATCGGGTGGGATTATAGGCTAGATTTACGTGTCAGTTCTGAGTTTGGGGTGCTCAAGCTACGTTTAGGCTGAATTTGGAGGATGATTAGCTATAGAATTTGACAAAAACTTGAAACGGCCATAACTTAGTCAATTTTTGGCCAAATGAGGTGTAGAAAGAACCAAAATGGGGGTTTTTGACAGTGACGGATCCATTGGCGACATCACTTTTACTATTTTACCTATGAAAAATCATGGAAACACACTTTTTAACACTTAATGAAAGAGGCCCTCCTTTGGAAGCTAGACTAGGAGATGTAGCCCAGGAGAGGTGTGAACTCCTTTATCATGTTTTGTGTTATGTGTTTCAGATATGCTTATTTTGTCTTTGTTTGGCTGTAAATTGTGGTCAAATTCGCTTGTTTTATATGTTTAGTAAATTGATCCTCTACCTAAAACACATATAATTTTCACTTGCAAATTGTTACAAATATTGAAGTTTACATATTCATATCATTTTGTTATCAAAGCAACATGTTATTGTGAAGGTTTGATTTGTTTGCAATTTTTTTTCTGATGCTTACAAGGTTGAAGCTCAAAAGAGGAGAAAGAGAACTTGTGGAGCCAAGATATTAATTTTTTCAAGGAGAGAAAATACACCTCAAGCTTCAATACTCATGGCACATGCAAAGGGTCCTGAAGGGATGTTTGTAGATGAAATAAATTTAAGAAAGGAATTCATTGAGATCTATGAAATGGTAAAGTTTCTTTATTAAGAGAGAAATTAAAGGTTGTATGGAGAGAGGTCAAAATGTCCAGAAGGAGATGGATGAAAAGAAGACATGCCTCCAAACTACAATGGAGGGAATGGTGACAAACCACTACCTTCACCTCCATCATCCTCATCCTCATATTCATCCTCATCTTCTACTTCTTCTGCCCTTTGACAAAAACAAAACTCCAAATTCTCCAAAAGGAAATGGTAAAATTCCTTTACTTAAGCTTGATATTAAGTTTTAATTTCCTATGTACAATGGATAGTGATTGGATAATTGAGTTCGTCATATTGAAGTGTATTGCAGGATACAAAGAATCAAAGATGATGATACCAAGATTCAACTCGCTTCTCTTAGATTGGAAGGTGCAAAACTTATTTGGTGTGAAACCAAAGCTTAAGAGGACATGAAGAAACATGGTAAGGTTTTATCCTCTTCGAATGATTTTGTTGTTACAATAAGAAGGTAGTTTTATCCATTAGCATACATATAGAAAGCTATTATGGATTGGAAAACCTTTAGTCAAGCTAAGGGGGAAAATGTGTAATCTTATACTCAATAATTTAGGAAAAGAGCTTTGATTTTGGGTAAATATTTGTATTCTCAAGATACTTTGCTCAAATACATTGGAGGATTGCATAGTTACTTGAGACATACCATTCTCATGTTTAACCCTAAAAAACTAGATGAAGTTTGTGTATAGGAAACTCATTTAGAGGCAAGAGGGAAATATATTTATGAAGAAACTAGTGAGAATTGATTCAAGTATGGAAAAAAAAGAAAAGGGAAAGGCAAAGATAAAAACAATATTGTAGTTAAGAAACAAGGAGAGAAGATCAAATGTAAATACTATTCTAAAGAAGGCCATGATGAAGACCACTATTGGAAACTTCATTGTGAAATGAGACCCAAAAAGTTTAATAACAAGGAGAAAGACAAGATTGTTTTAACTACACAACAAGATTTGGTTTCTAATTCCAAGGATGAAACAAACTCACAACCATGGGTTTGAAAGGTAAGGACATTGTCAGTACTAGTTCTTCAAATTGTCTCAATGATACTCAATATGAAAAAACAAAAATAGATCTTTTCCACATTAGAGATTTTCAAAACATACCGAGATAGATACATTGTTTGATAGTGCTTCACAAGCAAAGCTTATCTCAGAAGACATTGTTAAGAAGTTGAATTTAAAAACCGTTCGTCATCCTAAACCTTATCCTTTAGGTTGGGTATGTGAGAATGAAAAATTTCAGGTGACAAAGAAATGCATACTTAGATTTACAATTACTGTAGACTTTCTTGATGAGGTTGAACTTGATGTAGTTCCACTTGATATATGTGGTATTGTTTTAGGAAGTCCATATCTTTATGATAGGAGAGATATTTTTCATTCCCATGAGAAATCATATCATTTGTTCAAGAATGGTATTGAGTACATTGCTAGAGCACATAACAAGAAATTGAGTTCATCTCTTATGAATGTTGGACAAATGAAGAGAATTGTTAATGCTAGTTAAAATTTTGCATTGTTAATGTTTGAGTACAAAGATGTTTAGGAACCTAAAGCCTTTCAAGAATATGAATCAAGTTTGAAATTTGATTTTATTGAGGTTTCTAATTCATGTGATAAAATGTTTTAGGAGTCTAACATGTTTCCTCCAAAAAGAGGTAAACAACATGAAGAGAAATTGCAGCAAGATGCATCATTGTTAAACATTGCTGTGAACAAGATGCCAGTGTTAAAGCATGCAGAGGTAGAAAACAAAATGTAAAAACTATTTGAAAAAGAGTACATTGGTCCAAAAACATCAGTTCTTGTGGGTTTCATAATGTTTTGGATTTGAAGAGGGATACTGCATGGTGATGGCGATCACATTTGGTGAAGAGTCGGGCCAAAAACAAGGCTAGGCATCCTAAGCATCTTTATGGCAATTGTTTTCAAGGTGAACGGAACTTGAAATTGTTTAAGTTTCCGTTGATTGAAGACCGAGTAGGGAATTTTTATATTCCTTCAAGGGAAGTTTTCTTTTTTGAAAATCTTGGGAAATTGCAGCAAGATGTTATCTTTGACAGAAAGACAAAGACTTCGAACGTCAAGTACATTCATGAAAAGATCAAAGCGATAAATCAAAGCAAAGCTAAGTGGATTAAGATTGGAAGGGTGAGGGAATTGTACCCTCATTTAATTTTAGATTGAAAATGAGCTTTTGGAAGTCCAAAAGCTTCCAATGGGGAGGAATCATCTGGCGAATCAATTTAATGCTCAAAATTCAAAGTGCTTGGATTGGATCAAAACTAGTGCCAAAGAGAATATCTCGTCACCCTGAACCCAACGCAATGTGTTTCACTCAAAACCGAAATTGGATGCTCCTGATATCTCGTTATGATTGATTTGGTAAACAATTAAAAATTTTAAAATGAATTTGCAGGGATGCCCAGTCAACAATCCATATGCTGACTGGACAATGATTGTACAGGGTGACCGAAATTCTGATCGACCAATGGTATGGTGACAAGTGTCACATTTTTATTCATTGGCGGTTGGTCTAATTCCATTGGTTGAATGGTAATTGAGGTGGTCTAATTAGAAGAGGCCATGTGGGCCAATGGGTTGATGTCACGTCGCCTTGTGAGATTGGTGTAAAAATATGGTATGAGGTTGAATTACCTTCATGAGTTTCGAACGCCACACCAACAGTTTGCAAGGAAAACCCTCCACGAACCAGCATATGGCATTACTTAACTATTATGGTTCCAAAATCCTATTTAAATTTTCAGAGTGAACACATTAGGGGAGGAGGGTCAGGTTAAGCCCTAACCCCTAGCCGCCCCAATGCCCATGGGACCACAGGCGGAGGGACCAATGGGTTAGGCCTTAGCCTCGCCCACGGCTAGAGATCCAACACTTAACCATCGGAGACAATTCTTAGATTGAGAGGAAATGAGGAGGGGGCCAGCCCAAGGCCATGTTACGGGCCATAGAACAAGGAGTGTGCAGAGGAAGGGGGCCAGCCCTAGGTCATATCGGTACCATAAGACCGAGGGTGCAAAAACTCCAAAGGGGTTGGAGTTAAGCCCTGCAATCTCAGCCCCTAGTGTAGTCATGTGTGCCAACGTGACCAAGATTTTCGGAATTAGGGGCTTAATGGGCGAACTAACCATCCTATAATTTGGCTCAACGGGTGGGATTGTAGGCCAGATTTGCACATTGGTTCTGGGTTTTGGGCGCTCAAGCCAGGTTTAGGTCGAATTTGGATGACAGTTAGCTATAAAATTAGGAAAAAACTTGAAACATGCATAACTTTCTCAATGTTCGGCCAAATGAGGAGTAGAAATAACCAAAATGGGTTTATTTGATAGTGATGGATCCATTGAGGACATCACTTCTACTGTTTTAGCTATGTAAAATAATGAGAGCACACTTTTTAACACTTAATGAAAGAGGACCTGCATTGGAAGCTATACTAGGAGATGTAGCCCAGGAGAGGGGTGAACTCTTTATCATGTTTTGTGTTATGTGTTTCAGATATGCTTATTTTGTCTCTATTTGGCTATAAATTGTGGTTAAATTCACTTATTTTATGTGTTTAGTAAATTGATCCTCTACCTAAAACACATATAATTTTCACTTGCAAATTGTTAAAAATATTCAAGTTTACATATTCATATCATTTTGGTATCGGCACAATAGGTTATTATGAAGGTTTGATTTGTTTGCAAGTGTTTTTTTGATGCTTACAAGGTTGAAGCTCAAAAGAAGAGAAGGAGAGCTTGTGGAGCCAAGATCTCAAATTGTTTGAAGGAGAAAAAATACACCTCAAGCTTCAATAGTCATGGCACATGAAGACAGTATTGAAGTGATGTTTGAATATGAAATAACTTTTAGAAAAGCATTCTTTTAGTTGTATGAAATGGTAAAGTTTCTTTATGACAAGAAAAATGAAAAGTTGTATGGATAGAGCTCAAAACGTCCAGAAGGAGATGGAGGAAATGGAGACAAACCTCAAAAATGGAATGGAGGGAATGGTGACAAACCACCACCTTCACCTCTGTCATCCTCATCCTCATCTTCTACTTCTTCTACCCTTTCACAAAAACAAACAACTCCAAATTCTCCAAAAGGACATGGTGAAACTCCTTTTCTTAAGCTTGATATTAAGTTTGAATTTCCTATGTACAATGGAGAGGTAAATATAGAGAGATTGGATAATTGGGTTCTTTGTATTGAAGTGTATTGAATGATACAAAGAATCAAAGAAGATGAAACCAAGATTCAACTTGCTTCTCTTAGATTGGAAGGTGCAACACTTATTTGGTGTGAAACCAGTCATAAGGAAAGCTCATACAATGACAGATAAGCACATACAAGATGCATGCTCATACAAGTAATAGAATATAGGTTATTTATTCCTCTAAGAATGTAGGTGTACTCATTGTGTCCCCTTCTCCAAAGAGTGTAGATGTCTTCAGAGAAGAATCAAATAAAGATAGATTATGAAAAGGGAATATAAAGATAGCGAGTCATAATATAGGTAAACCTAGAAGAATAATAACATATATAAATAATGACTAGAGGATACAACTAAAGGAGAGGGTTTGCTCGACTAAAAAATAATTATTTTCTCAATTCTTCTTGGAAGCATGACTGAAGAAGTTGGAGAAGGTGCAGAAATGAGAATAGAAAGCCAGACGATGGTGAAGAGAACATGGATTGGTTGTAGAGGGAAGTCCGGAGATAGGGATGGAGAAGGGTGGGATGTCCAGAGGATTAGAGGGACCGACAGAGGAAGTGTTATATATACAAGAAAAATATTAATAAAAAAATCAAAGTGTGTGTATATAATTTGTATGTATATATAACACTCAATACACAAACATGTCACTTCCTTCATTCCCCATTATACAGTTGTTGAATGTTGGGTACTTTCTTCTTTCCTTTCTCTTATTCCTTTCTCTTTTTTCTTTTCTCTCATCCCTCTCTCTTTTCTCCCCTCTCCCTCCCCATACCCCCACCCTCGCCCGGCCGGCTCTCAAGCTCGCCTTCACTTATCACTCACCCTGACCGCTTTTCACTTATCTCTATCTATGATATCTTACCTTTGACGGCGCTTGCTGGTGACGGCCCTTAACAGTCATCTGGCGATCAGTCAACCCTTACCTCTTTCGGAGGGAGAGTTGTTCTTTCAAGACAGTACCCGTTCGTTTTTCGAAAAAAACAACAAATAGCGCCTTCGGAAATCTACCAAAGGTAGGCATTATCTTTCTTTCTTAAAGAGAAAGAACACAATCTACCGAAGGTAGGCATTCCGTCGAAGAGAATGAAATTCTCTCAGAGGAAGGAAGGGGGGTGCGCACACACACACACACACACACACACAGATATATATATATATATATATATAGATAGAGAGAGAGAGAGAGAGAGAGAGACAGAGAGAGAGACAGAGAGAGAGAGAGAGAGAGAGTTATACTATATGGATATATGTTTTTTAATTTTAGAATTTGAATGTGATGTTATATGTATTAAAATTTTAATATGTGAACCATAAATAAAATATTTCAATGTAAACTAGGTATATATATTATATAAAAATAAAGTGAAAATAAGAAATTTATTATAGTTTAAATAATTTTGTTAGTATGTTTCTCGAAACTAGCACAGATCCATCTAAATTTAGATTTACTAAAAGTTGAAAGGAATCAAATATCTTGAGGTGAAAACCTTTCCTTTATTTCTACACTCAGAAAGATTTTTGCATCTTGAGAGATTTGATCCCTCTCAGTGGTTGGTAGATCCAGAGTTAGATGGATCTATTCCAGTTAGTATCAACAACTAGAGAAAAGGCCCTCTAGGTCATTCTAGTCTAATATATGTCAATGGTACCACCGTCGTGGCCACCTTCCTAACCATAAAATCTTGAGTGTATCATTTAATATAAATTATAGTGTGAATATTTCTCTCTCTCTAGTAAGATTCCATGTCCATGTATTCCTTTGAATTAATTTTGTTGAACTTTGGTATTAATGCATATAAAATTAACAGAAAATAGCAGAGAGAATAGTAGAGAAAAGGTGGTTAGTTGATCAATTTGTATGGGATTGGGGTAAGCATAATAATTTGTAACACCCAAGCCCTTAATCATTCATCTTGATCATGTCTTTAAAGTCTCAATGAAAACAATGTTGATAGACACTCTTAATAAAAATTACTTCATATTGTCTTTGTGGGTCTACCTTTAGTAGAAGAGTTTTTATAAGCTAGGTTCTTCCTGTGCATATTAATTTCAATCCAGATTCAAGGTTAGGGTCAAGGATATAAAAAGTTTAATTTCATTAGCATTGTAACCTACTTCTATACGTTGTTCCATCTCAACTATCATAGCTTGACCTATTTTTTACTAACACATTCTTCATTGGAGTAGGAATATGACTCATGAAAATCCCAATCCTTATGTGAAGCTTTTCCACCACTTTTCTTCATCCCTTATGTAGGTTGATGCAATGGGTGTCACTATTTGAAGATTAAATAAATTCATATAAAAGGATCTTTATAGACACATCGATGGGAGAATCCTCATTCCCTCTTAATCGAATGGAGTAGTAAAGTGGAAGCAACAGATTCAAAATGATTATCAATTGTAGTCCTAAGTTTGAAGAGCGCATAACTATTGCAAATTGCAGATGTCAAAATATCAATGGATACTTGGAATGCCCTTCATAAAAACATCAAAGGATGCTTGGAATTTCATTCTTAAAAACTTGGAATATCCTTCTTAAGATATAAGAGCTCTAGATACCTTTTCGATAAGGGAGATTAGGGATCAATAAGAGTTAGATAGAATTATGATATAAATGTAGTGAATTTAGAATTTATTTTCCATGTTTTGTACCTGCAACTAATGTATGCATATGATAATAAGTATAGGATTACCTACTAATGAATTGCATGCATGTGTAATTTGTACCTAAACCTCAAACTTCTGAGTGGAACCCATTTACAAGACCAAGCTTTGCACGCAAGTCACTTTTTAGGACGAAGGTGGATAATAATAGCATTGAATTGTGCATAATGAAATGGTGATGTTAAGTTATAACTACTAGCACAACCACATTAAAATTATAAATTCGGTTGATATAGCCAAAGACTTCATAAACCATGGTCAACCATTCAATGAAAGATTAAGCCCACAGTATCTAAACCCTACACTAATGTGCTTGATAGATGTCTAAGGCTTCATTTGTATCTACCATTGATAAATATATATTAATAAAAATAATATTACTATAATAATAATAATTATTATTATTATTATTAATAATTAATATGTAATATTAATAAACCCAAGAGATTGATATTATAAACCCAAGGGATTAATATTATAAACCCAATGTGTATAAACCCTAAGATAAATATTATAAAAATTAAAATAAACATGGTTGACCATGATTGATATTATAGACCTGATGGAATAATAAACCCAAGGGATTGGTATTATAACCCCAAGGGAATAATAAACCTAAGGGATAATTATAAATTTATATTAATTAATATTTAATATTAACAAACCCAAGTGAATAACAAGCCCAACAAATTAATACTAAAATAGCAAGGGATTATGAACCCAAGGGAATAATATTAATCCCAAGGACTAATATAATAATCCCAAGGTATTTAAACCTTAAGATAAATATCATAAACACTAAAATAAACATGGTTGACCGTGGTTGATTTTCATATTGAGACAATTGTCACAATGCACCATGGTTGACCATTGTTGACCATGGTTGCAATGATCAACGATGGTTGACCATGATTGATATTATAAACCTAAGGGAATAATAAACCCAAGGAATTGATATTATAATCCCAAAGGAATAATAAATCCAAGGGATTGATATTATAAACCCAGGTGATTAATACTAAAACCCCAAGTGATTATGAATCCAGGGGAATAATATTAAACCCAACATGGGAGTAATATTATAAACCCATGGTATATAAACCCTAACATAAATATTATAAAGACTAAAATAAACATGCTTGACCATGGTTGATTTTCATTTTGAGACAATCTTTGTCATGATGCCACATTCAACCATGGTTGACCATGCTTAGCTATGATTGATGATGGTTAACCATGATTGATATTATAAACTTAAGGGAATAATAAACCCAAATGATTGATATTATAAACCCAAGGAATTAATACCAAAACTCCAAGAGGTTATGAACCCAAGCAAATAATGCTAATCCCAACGGACTAATATTATAAATCCAAGGTATATAAACCCTAAGATAAATATTATAAACATTAAAATAAACATGGTTGACCACGGTAGATTTTCATATTGAGACAATCCTTACCACAATACGACGATGGACTATGGTTGTCGACGTTCGACCATGGATGACCATGATTGACCATGTTTGGTTTTATAAAACATGATTGACCATGTTTGGTTTTATAAAACATGATTGACCATGATTGACCATAGTTGTCCATCATTGTTAATCATGATCAAAGAGACTATAATCCAGGTTTATCATAGTTGATGAAATTCAACCATGGTTAATCATGGTTGAAAAAGGTAATATTATTACAATAAAATTATTATTATTATTATTATAAATTTATATTAATTAATATTTAATATCAATAAACCCAAGGGTTTATGAACCCAAGGGAATAATATTAAACCCAAGGGACTAATATTGTAAACCCAATATATATAAACCCTAAGATAAATATTATAAATACTAAAATAAACATGGTTTACCATAGTTGATTTTCATATTGAGACAATCCTTGTCATAATGTGCCATTCAACCATGGTTAACCATGATTGGCTATGATTGATAATGGTTGACTATGATTGATGCTATAAACCTAGGGGAAAAATAAACCTAAGGGATTGATATTATAAACCCAACGGATTCATATCAAAACCCCAAGAGATTGTGATCCCAAGGGATTAATACCAAAACCACAACAGATTATGAACCCAAGGGAATAATATTAAACCCAAGGGACTAATATTATAAACCCAAGGTATATAAACCCTAAGATAAATATTATAAACACCAAAATAAACATGGTTGACCATAGTTAATTTTCATATTGAGACAATTATTGTCACAATGCCACATTAGAGCATGGTTGACCATGGTTGGTTTTCATATCGAGACAATCTCTGTCACAGTGTGATATTTGACCATGTTTTATTTTATATCACATGGTTAACCATGATTGACCATGGTTATCCATGGTTGACCATCATTGTTGATCATGATCAAAAAGACTATAATCAAGGTTAATCATGGTTGATAAAAATCTACCATGGTTAATCACGGTTGATTTAATTTATTTAGTATTTATTAAAAGTATTTAATAAGAAATCATTATTTATTTAAACTAATTAATTAATTGGTTATTTATTTGAAAAAAAGAAATAATAATTTTATTATTATCATTTTTAATTTTATTTAATTGCATATATTTATTTTTGAATATTATAAATACAAATGAAGTCTTGAGCATATATCAACCACATTTACCAAAATAATTATTTTTATTCTTGCTAATTAATATTAATACTATTTCCAATTAATATTATTATGAAAATTTTGAATTATATAAAATAATTTTAAATGAAATATTAAATATTAATTAATATAAATTTAAAATAGTAATAATAATTATTATTGTTGTAATAATATTATTTTTATTAATATATATTTATCAGTGTAGATACAAATGAAGCCTTGGCCTATATCAACCACATCAATATTTTTAATGTGGTTGTGCTAGTAATACTTATTAATTTCTCAATTTATTAATTTAAATTGAGATTGATATTAATAATTATTAGTATTAGTATTATTATTGTTATTATTCATTATTATTATTATTATTAAATATTATTAAAAATATTAATCCATTATTATTCAATTTTAAGGTCAAGACCCGATCCATCTCCGTGCTTTGATTGCTAATTCTACTAAGAGATGCATACTTTACTCACTCTGTGTGACTTTTTACCAGGAAACACATACTCTTAACTATTAAACACACTCTTAAAAATAATATAAGTTTAATTGATAATTAAATTTAAATTTAAAAAGTTTCCTTTCAAAATAAAAAAACATATATATACAAAATATTTTATTAACTTAAAAAATAATAATTTATGAAAAATAATTTTATTAAGACTAGTGTATAATCGTAATAATAAAAATAATAATTATTTTTTTCTCAATCATATTCATGGTATTCTTTACCTCTAAATTTATTTTAAATTGTTGATTAATTTAATAAGGTAAAATAAATTAATATTCATAAAATAAATTTCAAAAATGAAATTGATAAAAGCATTGGTGTATGTTCGAATAAGTAAAGCTTGAATTGTTCACGTGGGCAATCCCATTGAAAAAGGAAAAATATTTCATTTTTTTGAAGTATATGATAATATATAGAGTATAGTTATCATTTAATAATCATATATAGAATATAGTTGTCAATTGAATTTATTTTTAGGTGCCCGCAAACATATTTTGTTGAATTTTAACAGTGTCGTTAAACAACGTGAATATCTTTTTTTCTTTAATGATTAGTTTGAGGAAATTTTAATTTAAATGTGTGTACGGTCGGCCATCGTAATCCTTCTCGCCTCCCACACATGGGTGGACGGTCGGCCATCGTAATCCTTCTCGCCTCCCACACGCAGTAGGTTTCCGGCTCCTGGTATCCCCACAGAACCAATCGAAAAACTAGGGGTTGTTTTTAGCCTAACAGCAGGAAAAAAGAATTCGCATAGCAGTCAAAAATGTTGCACAGAAAAAGGGTAAAAATATTCACTCCGTGAAGTACGATTGGAAGGATTATGCATGGCACCTTCGTTCTAATCATTTTCTACCAAATTTCACTTATACCAAAAATAGTTTAACCATAAATTTTATTGTAGAATTGATATACCACCCAAAGACGGCTGTACTGTCACCGCTGACATAATGAAATCATTCCAGCGGGCCGGCAGCCACCATCCCGTATCTGCAAAACGTGTTGGGCGATATACCGGGAATCCAAATCTCAAGGACGTGGCGGCGATCCAGGGGGTTCGTACATCAGGTCATGTTTTCTTTGCAGCACCAACGCTTCCGCCGTACTTTGCTGGCGCTTCCAGCTGTGATGTGCGGTGACGGGTAAACGGAAACTTCGCGCCGATTCATATTTACGAGCCTATAGTTCCACTAATGGGCTTGGGCTGTATATGCCCACTTGGATAATGTACCTGATTAAATTTAACTGTTTTGGCATATATAACTTTTAGTATTAATGGGTTTATAGGTTGGTAAATATTGGTTGCTTAAATGTTGGTAAATATTGGTGGTTGGGCCTACCAACTACATCACACCCACAGCCGTACAGTATAGGTTGGCTTCATGAAGGATGAGATCTCAAAGTTCGCCAGCAGTGCCGCCTTCCCTATAGGATCAAGCCCTTCACAGATGAGGTATTGTGTGATGTTACACCTCTGGATGTTTGTGATGTACTATTAGGCCAGCCATACTTATGGAGGCGACATGCTGTGTATGAGTCAAGGCCTCGCGCTGTCCTCATTTCTTTGGATAATTCATTATACAGGATACCGGAGGTAGCCTCACCTACCGCCACCTCTTTGATCACTGCTAAGAAAGGCAGCAAGCTCATCTCACAGACTAGGAAATTTATTTTCTGTCTAGTTCGCTCCCAAAGTAAGGGGAAGATCGTTGCTACATCCATGACCCCCGCGAAGGGTTCCTCCACACAGCAGCAGCAACAGAGGGATACACTCGTGACAAAACACAGGAAAAACTTCTCCTTACCCGGAGGGGTACCACACAAGTTTCAAATGGGCGACAAAGTTTGGTTACATTTGCAGAGGGAGCGCCTTACCAGAACCCATCAGAAACTTAGACCACTTCGGCATGGTCCTTACACCAGTAACAAGGCTACGGGAAATAATGCTTTGAAGCACAACATTCCTCCATTCCTTCGCTTGCACCAAGTGTTCAATGTGGACCGTCGCCGACCATGCTCCCCACCATTTCTAGACACATCAGAGATTGCAGAACAGCTCACCAGAGACCCAGCTCAGCAGAAGCTTCCTCATCTCAGGGAGGAACTCAACGCAATGGGGACGATTGCTTCCTAAGGGGGGAGGAATGATCTAGGTGGATGTTGTTGGCCACCCACCTATCCCATTTGGACCCTCACAACTGTCTCTTTTAGTTTTTCTGTTTCCTTAATTATAGCACAGTTTACTATTTTTAGCAGTTTTTCGGGCCCTAAACTTCTGGAGCCGTTTTTAGGCCCTAAACGACGTTTTTCTGTCTAAAAATCGTCTTTTCCGTCATAGTCCTCGGAGAGATCTTTCCAACGGGCTATCATGCACGTCAAACGGAGATAGTACGACCAATTCGCGACCCCGGGAAGTTGATGTACCAACTTACCCAAAAACGGGGCCCACAATTTGCCGTTTCATCTTCTAGGGTTAGGTTTTGGAATGTGAAGGGCTTTCCATTGTTTCTCAACAATAAATAGGCCCTTGAGCCTCATTGTAACACAGGTTTTTAGAGAACAGTTAAGAGGCATGTAGCCGACACATCTCTTCTCAGAGATAAGCTACCATCGCCCTAGCTGGGTTATTCTATTTGTAAGCATATTTCAGTATTTTACAGTAATGAAATGAAGCATTATTTCTGCTGCATATTTGTCTTTATGGTCATCTCTGTATTTTATTGCATTCCTGATTAAATCCGGATCACCGTGGGAGGCATATCTGAAGGGAGGTATAAGATTTCACATGGAAGCAAACTCTGCTATTCTCTAGGGCAAAGCGCTTGAAGAACTTAGATGTGGAGGAAAACACACGGTAAAAGCACCTGCAGCCAAAGCTAAAAAACCCATGAATTCCAAATAGACAGTCAATACAAAATGTATTCGTAGGGATTTTCAGGATACCATCAAATTAGAATTGCACCAAAGGATCGACATAAGACCACCTTCACTACAAAATGGGGTTCATATCAGTGTACAATGATGCCTTTTGGATTGAAGAATTCCCCTGCCATATTTTTAAGAGTGGTCATTTCAACTTTCAAAGAATATATTCAAAAATTTTAGAAGTATACTTCAATGATTGGACAGTATTTGGGCTATTGAATAAACATGTTTTCAGCTTAAGACTGATGCTTGACACATGCAGGCAGTATCGGATTTGTCTGAATATAAAAAAGTACATATTTTGTGTACCTTTTGGTATATTACTATGACACATTTTTTGCAAGGATTGATCGTGGATCCTACAAAGATTTCTATTATTGTGAATTTACCTTCACCAAAGACAGTAAGACAGCTTCACAACACATTAGGACATACTGGATATGACAGAAAAATTATCAAGGGATATAAACAAATCACTACGCCTATGGAAAAACTGCTAAAGAAAGATGTAACATTCCTATGGAATGAAGAATGTAAAAAAAGCCTCGACACACTAAAAGAAAAGATGGTAACTGCTCCTATACTGGTATTCCTAGATTGGAATAAGGAATTTCATGTTCATGTGGATGCTTCATGCATAGCTTTAGGAGTGGTATTGGCACATCCTAGTGTAGGAGAAATCGATCACCCTATAGCTTTTGCAAGTAGTAAACTGTGTAAAGCATAAAATAACTATACAACTACAAAAAGGGAATGATTGGCTATGGTATATGCTTCACAGAAGTTTAGACATTATTTGTTTGTATCACATTTCAAGATGTTCACAAACCCATCTGCACTAAATTATTTGGTCAATAATGTTGTTTTATGAGGCATGATTTGCATATGGCTATTATTGTTTCAGGAGTATGACTTTGAAGTTGTTGTTAAGCCAGGATGACTAAATGTTGGACCTGATCATTTACCAAGGTTGGAAATAGGAGAAGTACCAACAATTATAGAGGATAATATTCCTGATGCACACATTTTTGCAATCATGATAGAAAATGATCACTTCGTTGGTATTATTCAATTCTTAACCACAGGGATGGCCCCTTCATAATACACTATGTAGTAGAAGAAAGAGTTGGTGGTTAAGACAACAGATTTTTCACTAATACTAGTAAATTTGTAGAAGATGGGACCAGATGAAACACTGCGAAGATATGTCCCTGAGCATGAATGACCGATAATTTTAACATAATCTCATAGTGGTACAGCTGGTTGACATTATGTGAGGAAAGCCACTATACAAAAAATTCTAAGAGCATGATTATGGTGGCCTACACTTCACAAAGATGCAAAGGTGTACTGTCACTTATGATATCTGTCAAAGAATAGGAAAACCTTCAAGAAGAGATGAAATTGTACTAGTGCCACAAGTAACATTCTAGGCATTTGATAAATGGGCTATTGATTTTGTTGGACCCATCAATCCACCAGGAAAAAGGACTTGTGTGAAGTATAGAATTACTACGACTGGTTATTCGAAAAGGTGGGTTGAAGCATAGGAAGTGAAGGATTGCAGTGCATAAAATGCTACGAAGTTCATCTTTGAATACATATTGTCCATATTTGGGTGTGTAAATATATTGATGAGTGATCAAGGATCACATTTCTTGAATAAGACGATTGAAGCATTAACTAAGGAATTTCAAGTTTACCACAAAAAGAACACTCCTTATCATCCTCGAGAAAATGGAACTATGGAATCATTCAATAATTTTTTGGAGAATGCACTGACAAAGGTATGTAATGTAAATAGGAATGATTGGGATCTTCAGATTCCAACAGTATTATGGGTTTATAGGACTACATGAAAAAATTTGACAGGTCAGACACATTTTAATTTAGTTTATGGGCAAGAAGTTTTGATGCCCATGGAAGACATTGTCCCTAGCCTAAGATTTGTAGATTTTAAAAATATGGAAGACCTCGACATAATGGAAGATAGGATGTCACAATTACTTGCTCTGGAAGAAGACAATTTTATAGCAGGATTTGATCAACAAGTATAGAAAGCAAGAGAAAAGGCTTGGAATGACAGGACCATTAAGAAAAATAAGTTCCATATAGGAGATCTTGTTCTCCTATATGACAGTAAGTTTCTGAAATTCCTAGGGAAATTCGAGACAAATTGGTTAGGCCAATATGTTATTAAGTATATTATATATGGAGGCATAGTGCAGTTAGCAAAGTTAAATGGAGACTTAATTCAAGGAAAAGTAAATGGCAGTAGCTTGAAATTGTACAGGGACAACCCTGCCCCTACAACTTCTCCCTTAAGAGGAAAGATGGAAAGTCTTAGTGTCACATACAGTTGAAAGTGGACACTGGACTGTAAACTACGCTACAAAAAGAGCTTCGACGAGGAAAGTACTTCACTACAGTCAGAAATATGTCGAAGTTCACAGGAAGTTGAGACGTAAGATAGAGTTGCACTACAATAAGGGACTTGTCAAATTTCACCATAAAAGTAGAAATATGACTGTTAAAAGGGAAAAGACAGGCACAAAGTTACATTTAATATGACATGTTGGCATAATTTAAGGATAGATACACATTTAATAACAAAATATGAACAGAAACACGAAAAAATCAAATCTAATGATGAGGATGGAAGGTCGGAATCATTATAAAGAGTCGAATCCCACTCATATTAAGAACTTTTCTGAATCAAGAGCTCGAGTGATGAATAGTGTGAAGAAGTTTCAGGAGACTTTGCTGTATATGTCGACTAAGCGAGCCTGGGGGAGATTGTGCAGCTTTTTTGTGAGAAGAGAATGTCTGGAGTTATGGAGTCTTCTCTAGTAGTTGAAACACCCATGGTAGGAAAACCCACAATAGCAGCATTGCCACCATAGAAGGCACGGTCATCACCAAGATAGATGCAAGCCAAGGAAATAAGAACAAAAAAAAGCAGGACAAGAAGCCTTCCAAACCTGTGAAACCTGAGAAGAATCTGGACTAGGTCAATATTAATGAAAAAGTGGAGGAAATACAATAGTGGAAGGTGGTGCAATGTTCATCTCACATATTCCCTCATACATCTCGCCAAGGAAGCCAAATGATAAACCGGTAAAAGATTCCAAAGATGCGAAGTATGGGAGATTCACACATCTATTGCTCAAGGATGTGCCATTTGAAAGAGAGATTTTAGGAAATATTCCACAGTTGAAATTCATAGATAATGATTTTAATGAGTTGAAAAAGTACCCATAGTTTGCAACAGACCAATACTTACAGCAAGTTCACCACCCAGACAACAGAGTGACGAGATAGGAGCCACAATGGTGGGCAAATGGGTTGGCACAGTTAAGACCGCTCAACATGCTGAATGTGCCACACTTTAGCAGAAGCTTAGCAAACAGAGTGTGTGTGCACCAATTATTGGTATTGATACACGATGGACACCTGTGGATGGGGAATAAGATCCCCATAGACCAAATGTTGATCTAGAGGATCACTAGATTACCTTACTGAGGGTGGAACCCCGTAGAGGCATTTGTGGGAAACGACTAGGACCGCGTTGTGGTGGAGAATATGAAGAAGAAGTATGGGTTGGTCAAAGGAAATAGGGGTTGCCACATAAACTCGATCAATGACCAAGCAGTCTACTTTGCGTGCATATTTTGGCCGGAAATATCATGACGAAGTGTCACGTGAATGAAGTTCCTACGTCGGTGGTGTCTTTAGCCGCGCAGTGCGGGAACAGAGTCCAGTATAACTGAGTTGGATATTTAAGTAAGGAATTCCTGGATGATTGTTATGAGGTCCAAAAGAAAGGTACATATTTCCATTACGTCTGGTTAATTTTGATCATTATTATGTAGGCATAGAAGGAGCCAGAGGATACGCAATTTCCTCCGATAGAAGAAGATGTATGTGATGCTACGAGGTATGCTTCACTGTGGCATACCACTCAACCATCGCACACACAAGAAAATAGAATATTTTTATATACTATATCATATGGATATACACATGCTCATAAACCAACATCCATGCCTTTCGCTGAGTTTTCACAAACAGTACAGCCCTGTGGCGAGTTTCAAGGCAAATTTCCATAAATTGTACACGTAGGTGCACATAGACATGAAGAAGGAATGTCATGCATTGCCATATATGGTCATAGAGGATAATATGGTAGAAGTAGTATAGACATGGCCCGCAGATTGGATGACTCTGCTGGAGGAGGCAGGAGACAGTGCAAAAAAAAGAAGAGGAGTTTGACACTTCGCACCATAATGAAGGCAGTGGAAAAGACAAGGAGAAGGAAGCAGAGGTAGAGGAAGAGGAAGAGGAAGAAGAACACTACGAAGAAGAACACGAAGATGAAGAACATGAGGATAAACCTGAAGGAGGTGAAGATACAACTAAGCAGATAGAGAAGGCAGAAATAGAGAAATCTACATCAAAGAAAAGGAAGATGTAGAGTGGAGCTTCATCGAGTAGTAGAAAGAAGTATAAGGCAGAGAAATCAAAACAAATCACACGAATGGTTCTAACTGAAGGTGACCTAGATCAAATTGGAGACAAGGTTGAAGAGATAGCAATGGAACCTTGGAATAGGGCGGAAGATCGCTATAGGGAGATTATCATAGGTGTGCAGTAGAGTATAGCAGAGCTAAAATTACTGACACAAGCATCCAAAGAACCAGTGCAGCTAACTCAACCAATGAAGTTAACTCAAGGAATCCATTTGGAAAGGCTAATATAAATGATGTTTGGGATTAGAATAATGCAGATACCTACCAAAGCTCTGTAGTTCGACTCTGTCGAGGCGAGGCAGGATGCGAAGAATTGGGATCATATCAACATGAATATGACATCACTTCCCATTCCGATATTGCATGACGTACACCAAAGCATCACAAATGAGTTAAAGGAATGCGAACAAAACACTTCAAGGCTGAATATTCAAATAGAACAAGAACACGTTCCATTGAAGAAATAACTCAACCAGGTAATCAATGAAAATGAGAAGACAGATACAAAAGCAGAAATTGAAAGAAGTGGTCGAATCCACTTGTTGAAAAGTTCCAGATATGGATGTCCATGAGGAGGAATCCACAGAAGATAAGGTCGCGAGGCTCGACCTTGTAGTTAGGGAATATAAGGATAAAATTACTGAAGTGAAATTTAAATATGAGATGCAAATTAGTGAGCTGCGAATGAAGTTGCAGCCAACTATGCCAGGGAAAGTAAGAAGGCAGAGGCAGGCTAACCTAAAGTTAGTCATGGTTAGCATCTCTGCAGAATTGGCGGACTACAACAAACTACTGGATGAAAGTTTACAAATTTGGACTTCGCTAGGGGAAGATCCAAATATATAGAAACTATAGGGGAAATGCAGCAGAGGCAGCGATAGGTAGAGGAGAGTCAAGCAACTGCAAAGATCAATGAATCAAAGGTGTTGAAGAAAAGGATCAAAGAGATGAAGAGGGAAGAGCAGAAATTGATAGAAATAACTTAGCGTTGACAGGATGAGGCCCTTCAAATCTCGCAAACAGTAGACGAGAAGCTTTAGGAGGATCAGCAGAAGGAGGTAGCATTTCCACAAAAGGATGCAAATCATATAATAGAAGCATAGTTGGAGGAAGCATGCAGTGAGGACAAACAAATGACATAAGTTCTCCAATAGTTCAATAAGGCCTACAATAGCAATGTAGAAGAGATCAGAGGAAAATTTGCTGAGTGACTTAGGAAGAGTCACATATGAGTGTTGGGGGCTTGTTGGGTGCATCCCAACTTGGTTAGATTTTGGGCAAGAAATCTGAGTTTTGTGGAGCGCACAGTATAAAATATGCCACGGAGTACGAAGGCGACCACAGAGCAAAGCAACAGAGCACAACAAAGACCACGCAACAAAGTCACCGTGCAGCATAGGAGCTTCATGGCGAAGCCCCTCCCTTTTTGTAAAAAACATAAAATATTGTAAAATTTAATGGTTTTGGACCATATTCCCTTGTATTTTGGAAACTATGGTATCCATTTCATGGTAATGTAGTGATGTAATCCGTCATGTAATAGTATATATAGGGATGAATAATAAAGAAGGAAGACATCTATCGAATTAATCCAGATCTATGTTTATGGTGATAGTTTTGTGATCTGTACTTTGGAAAAAGGTTGAGGCAATGCAGATGAGTGCACAGAGGCCTAGGTTTGCAACTTAGTGTGCAAACCATTTGCAACTTAGTGCACAGACAACCTAGAGTTGTGTGTATAGGAAAGAACTATTTGTTGTACCAATTCTCTATTATAAGAAATATTTCTTGTGGATGTAGTCCCGCATTGGGATGAACCATGGTAAAATTTGTGTCTCATGTGTTGATTTTCTTATTATCTGTACTTTATTTCAGTACTATGAAGTTCATGGATGGTTATGTTATGTTTATGTGATGAAAGTAATTCTACGAAGAAATGTATATAAGTGTGAAGTAATTGATGTATGAAAAGTAGTTTATAAGTATGAAAGCATAAATAAAATACAAAAGTGACACATCGCAGCATCCCTCAAGTTGTATAAACCTAGTTCTGCAACCTCCCATAGTCACTTCAGGTGAGACTGCGACCTACTTGCAGGTCATTTTTGAAAGGGCCAATGATTGAGGGTTTCGTTGGTGTGCAATAAAAGTAAAGCCTAGGTCGTCTCAACCTAAGACAACAAGATCGGACAGTGGATTGCGGTAAATCCTAGAGACTAGGAGATAGGAAAATTCCTCATGGTCTAGGTGGATAAATCCGTGGCACCCATGCTTATTTATGGCTTAGTGATTTGATAAGGATTGCGGTAAAGCTCTATTGATGAGGGTTATGTGGTTTAGCCTTAGGAAGCCCTAGTTGATTCTTTTGGTTTTGACTCCCACACTCATGCCTGGAATATGGCACAGGGGTGATTGGCAGAAGAGATATTTGGCTCAACCAATCTATCGAGTGGAATGTGGTAGTCCCATACCGGGCTGGACTTTTCATTCATTAATAAGAGTTTCTTCTCCTTGGTATTTTATGTGTTCATATGTGGCATTTATGTTTGTTTTATCCTTGTTAATTCAGTTAGATATATGTTGGTTATGAGCATGTTTAATGATAGTGATAATGTATGGCTCTCATCATGTCTTGATTGATAAATATATGAGCAATTAATATATGACCTAAGAGATGATAATGTAGCGAATGTGATAAGGCATCAATGCTTCTTGAAGAATACCAGATAAGTATGAGACCCCTATGCTCAAATCTATTATTATGTCCCGTAGATTACATGTTCATGATCTGTTTAAAAAAATGTATGTCATGGTTAGGCTTGATTAGGTCAAATACTTGATCAAGTTTTGTGTTAGAGGATTTGCCTTGGTGTCATTTATTTTCTTGTAAATTATCATCAAGTTCTGGGTAGTGGTTTGGAGACTAGCCCTGAAAAAGTGACTTAAATCGCGTAGTCTCTACCAAAACAATGGCTGAAAAAGATTGTAGTTTCTCCCTTGCATGCATTGTGGGAGATAATATAGGGTTCTGGTCGCATGCATGCCTTGTTATGGAAGTGACTCGGGGTTAAATTCATTTAAATGCTAGGTTAATTCATGTGTTTGGAACCTAGAGTGGTGGATTAGCTCCTCGGGGTCATGTAGAACTTGAGGAGGTCTATAAAGTGTTGATTAGTCGGTTCCACTTCCTTAACTGCACTTAGGTTTTGAATCATATCGTATTAAATCTTCATCACATATTTACCTCGGTGGACCAGTTAGCTTCGGTAAATGTGGGAGGAGGGTGTTATAGTGACTAACTTGACATTTAAATGATATATGAATTCTCTAGAACTTTTGGATACATGTGGTTGGGAATTTTGAGATAACACTTAAGTAATATTTTTAATAGAGTTTTAATCTGGTTCAAACACCTATCGTCTTTGGATATATACAATCAAAGTTCACTGACATGCCACTAGGGTAACCACTGCATGGGTCACTGGTGAGTCTCTATCATTTTTATTTCTTTATTCGAGAAGCAGGGCATCACATTCAGCTCACTCTAGGGTTTATCAACTTTTAACTTATTCAGGACTATCTAACCCTAATTGTGTTATCACGGTAGGCTATCAGGAAGCCAAAATCACTCGTACCATTTTCCTTTCCGCAAGGGTAATTATACACTTAGCCATTGTTTTCTACTGATTGTTTGTCATAATGATATTTGATCTCTTCACATCTTAAACTATTTATTTTTGATTTCTTTTCATGGTTTCACCCGTTTTGCATTCACCAAACATAGTATGGTCTCTATATAGTTCCCAAAACTCTTCATTTGTTAAACAAAAAATTCTCTTCTTCTATCTAGCATATAGGTAAATCACTTATAGTTCCTCTCTCATCTCATTCCCATTTCATTGGCTATAGAATTTTCATACAATGAACTAATTTTTTCATCCTTGTCTTTCTATAAGCGTTATGGTCACTTCACACAATAGAAATGATTCATTCTTGCCACCCACAGGTACAATTTACTTTCTTATGAAATGGGTTTTCTCTCGTAAGAGGCTTCAAAATATTTTTTAAGGGTTTCATTATCTATGGAATCTCTTCCTTATGGTTTACCTCTTCCTAACTATTAATTCTTGTCTAGTTGTTTGATTATCTTTTTTCGCAAAACCCTTGGATTATTTGGAGAAAATTCAACTATAAGGCAATTCCCCTACTCAATATCTTGACGACAACTCCCATCTAGTTTCCTTAATTTGTTTTTTTAATTTCCATTTTACTTATTTTTCTAGTTCCCCATCAGACGATCACTAAAACCAGCTCTATTTTCAAGGCAAAATTGAACTTTGGTTGTGGTTATATTTATAACTTCTGACTAGAAGTTAGCCTTTAAGGTGTTTGTTACCATTAAATATTCTAGTTGTTTCTTTCATTGGTAAAGACTGCAACCACTCTAGACATGATTCATATTGTTATTTTATGGTCGAAATCAACCCTTAGGGTTATGCTATAATGTTTTGTTCCAATTGTATTTTTGAAGGAAAACTATGGCCTCTCTAGCCATAACTTTTACTTTTAACTTTTGGTAAAAAATTGACAATTGTAAATGATTGTTGTGATCTTGTTTTATTTGGAACATAAGTTAATATTTCTTTCAAAAATTGTTGTAACCTGTGAAAGTACTTTGTATAGTTATTTTATTTTTATTATATGTATCACACTCCTTTATTTTGGGTTAGTGTTCTGAAAGTGTAAAGGAAAAAATCCCATTTTGGATGTGGTAGTTATATAGCAATATGTTTATTATTATTTTTTCATTTGTTAACAATCATGTTTCAGATGAGAAAGAAATTCATTTTCCTAATAAATATGGTCTCTTTAAAATTTTCCCCAAACTTTTGTGTTTCTTAAAAGGGGTTTCACACTGATTTTTCCTTTTTCTTAAATCTATAAATAAAGTGTTCCTATTCCCCAATCCAAGGACTTTGCCGAATAGTTAGGCACTAACCCTCTCTTTAAGAGACTATTGGTCACACAAATATCCCTTTCTCTATATATGTCTATAAAGTTAAGGAAGGAAAATGGTTATTATCCAAAAGCATACCAAACACAAAATATCCCTAGCATTAACTTCTTATTTCTTTTTCAGAAAAATAATCATTTTATACCATGACAAATGAAGAGAATTGTTAATGTTAGTCAAAATTTTGCATTGTTAATGTTCAAGCACAAAGATGTTGAGGAACCTAAAGCCTTTCAAGGATATGAATCAAGTTTGAAATTTTATTTTATTGAGGTTTCTAATTCATGTGATAAGATGTTTTAGGAGTCTAACATGTTGCCTCCAAAAAGAGGTAAACAGCATGAAGTGAAATTATAGCAGCATGCATCATTGTTGAACATTGGTGTGAATAAGATTCTAGTGCTAAAGCATGCAGAGGTCAAAAAGAAAATTCAAAGGCTATTTGAAAAAGAGGACATTGGTCCCAAAACATCAGTTCTTGTGGCTTTCATAATGTTTTGGCTGTGAAGAAGGATACTAGATGGTGATGGCGATCACATTCGGTGAAGAGTTGAGCCAAAAACAAGGCTAGACATCGTAAGCATCATTATGGAAACAATGTTCAAGGTGAAAGGAACTTGAAATTGTTTAAGTTTCCATTGATTGAAGACCGAGGAGGGAATTTTCAAATTCCTTCAAGGGAAGTTTTATTTTGTTAAAATCTTGGGAAACTGCAGCAAGATGTTATCTTTCACAGAAAATCAAGACTTCAAAAGTGAAGTACATTCATGAAAAGCTCGAACTGACAAATTGAAGAAAATATAAGTGGATTAAGACTGGAAGAGTGAGGGAACTGTTACCTCATCTAATTTTTGACTAAAAATGAACTTTTTGAGGTCCAAAAGCTTCTAATGGGGAGAAATCATCTAGTGGATCAGTTTAATGCTCAAAATGCAGAGTGCTTGGATTGGCTTGAAACTAGTTCCAAAGAAAATATCATGTTTCCCTGAATCCAACGCATCTCGTTTCACTGAAAACTGAAACTAGATGCTTCTGATATCGTGTTCGGATCGATTTGGTAAACAATTAAAAATTTTAAAATGAGTTTGTAGGGATGCCTAGTCAGTAATCTGTACGCTGACCAGAAAATTATCGTACAGGGTGACTAGACTTCCTATCGACCAATCGTATGGTGACAAGTGTCACATTTTGGTTCATTGGTAGTTGGTGTGATTCCATTGGTTGAATGGTCCTTGAGGTGGTCTAATTAGGAAAGACTGTGTGGGCCAATGGGTTGCCGACACGTGGCCTCCTACGATTGGTATAAAATTATGGTATGAGGTTGAATTTCTTCTCCGAGTTTCAAACGCGAGACCAAACGTCTGCCAACCAAACCCTCCACCGACTAGCCTATGGCATTGCCTAGCTATGATGGCTCCAAAGTACTATTTAAAGTTTCATAGTGCTCACATTGGGGGAGGGGGGCCAGGCTAAGCCCTAGCCCCCGGCCACCCCAGCACCCACGGGACTGTAAGCGTAGGGGCTAAGGGGCTAAGCATTAGCCTAGCCCACGGTGACAACCCCAACACTTAACCTTCGGAGCCAATGCTTATACCGAGTGGAAATGAGGAGTGGGCCATCCCAAGCCCACGTGACTAGCCATAGAACTAGGAGCACGTGGAGGAAGGGGGCCAACCCTAAGTAAAATTGGTACCACAAGACCAAGGGTGTGGAAATCCCAAATGGGTTGGAGTTATTCCCTACAACCTCGGCCCCCAATGCGGTCATATGCACCAATGTGGCTGAGATTTTTAGAATTTGGGGCTTAATGGGCGAACTAACCATCCTACAATTTTTCTTGTCAGGTGCGATTATAGGCTAGATTTATGCGTCAGTTCTGAGTTTGGGATGCTCAAGCTAGGTTTAGGCTGAATTTGGAGGATGATTAGCTATAGAATTTGACAAAAACTTGAAACGGCCATAACTTAGTCAATTTTTGGCCAAATGAGGTGTAGAAACAACCAAAATGGGGGTTTTTGACAGTGATGGATCCATTGGAGACATCACTTTTACTATTTTATCTATGAAAATCATGGAAACACCTTTTGAACACTTAATGTAAGAGGCCCTCCATTGGAAGCTAAACTAGGAGATGTAGCCCAGGAGAGGTGTGAACCCCTTTATCATGTTTTTTATTATGTGTTTCAGATATGCTTATTTTGTCTTTGTTTGGCTGTAAATTGTGGTTAAATTCACTTGTTTTATATGTTTAGTAAATTGATCCTCTACCTAAAACACATATAATTTTCACTTATAAATTGTTACAAATATTCAAGTTTACATATTCAGATCATTTTGTTATCAGAGCAACATGTTATTGTGAAGGTTTGATTTGTTTGCAAATTATTATTATTATTATTATTATTTTTTATTTTTATTTTTATTTTTATTTATTTTTTTATTTTTATTTTTTTTTTATTTTTATTTTTTTTTTTTCTGATGCTTACAAGGTTGAAGCTCACAAGAGGAGAAAGAGAACTTGTGGAGCCAAGATATTAATTTTTTCAAGGAGAACAAATATACCTCAAGCCTCAATACTCATGGCACATGTAGAGGGTGCTGAAGGGATGTTTGTAGATGAAATAATTTTAAGAAAGGAATTCATTGAGATCTATGAAATGGTAAAGTTTCTTTATTAAGAGAGAAATTAAAGGTTGTATGGAGAGAGGTCAAAATGTCCAGAAGGAGATGGATGAAAAGGAGACATGCCTCCAAATAGGAATGGAGGGAATGGTGACAAACCACTGCCTTCACCTCCATCATCCTCATCCTCATATTCATCCTCATCTTCTACTTCTTCTTCCCTTTGACAAAAAAGAACTCCAAATTCTCCAAAAGGAAATGGTAAAATTCCTTTACTTAAGCTTGATATTAAGTTTGAATTTCCTATGTACAATGGATAGTGATTGGATAATTGGGTTCGTCATATTGAAGTGTATTGTAGGATACAAAGAATCAAAGATGATGATACCAAGAATCAGCTCGTTTCTCTTAGATTGGAAGGTGCAACACTTATTTGGTGTGAAGCCAAAGCTTAAGAGGACATGAAGAAACATGGTAAGGTTTTATCCTCTTCGAATGATTTTGTTGTTACAATAAGAAGGTAGTTTTATCCATTAGCATACTTACAAAAAGCTATTATGGATTGGCAAACCTTTAGTCAAGCTAAGGGGGAAAATGTGCAATCTTATACTCAATAATTTAGGAAAAGAGCTTTGCTTTTGGGTAAATATTTGTATTCTCAAGATACTTTGCTCAAATACATTGGAGGATTGCATAGTTACTTGAGACATACCATTATCATGCTTAACCCTAAAAAACTAGATGAAGTTTGTGTATAGGAAACTCATTTAGAGGCAAGAGGGAAATATATTTATGAAGAAACTAGTGAGAAGTCATTCAAGTATGGAAAAGAAAAGAAAAGGGAAAGGCAAAGATAAAAACAATATTGTAGTTAAGAAACAAGGAGAGAAGATCACATGTAAATACTATTCTAAAGAAGGCCATGATGAAGACCACTATTGGAAACTTCATCGTGAAATGAGACCCAAAAAGTTTAATAATAAGGAGAAAGACAAGATTGTTGTAACTACACAACAAGATTTAGTTTCTAATTCCAAGGATGAAACAAACTCACAACCATGGGTTTGAAAGGTAAGGACATTGTCAGTACTAGTTCTTCAAATTGTCTCAATGATACTTAATATGAAAAAACAAAAATAGAGCTTTTCCACATTAGAGCTTTTCAAAACATACCGAGATAGATACATTGTTTGATAGTGCTTCACAAGCAATGCTTATCTTAGAAGACATTGTTACGAAGTTGAATTTAAAAACCATTCCTCATCCTAAACCTTATCCTTTAGGTTGGGTATGTGAGAATGCAAAATTTCAGGTGACAAAGAAATGCATACTTAGATTTACAATTACTGCAGACTTTCTTGATGAGGTTGAACTTGATGTAGTTCCGCTTGATATATGTGGTATTGTTTTGGGAAGTGCATATCTTTATGATAGGAGAGATATTTTTTAGTCCCATGAGAAATCATATCATTTGTTCAAGAATGGTATTGAGTACATTGCTAGAGCATATAACAAGAAATTGAGTTCATCTCTTATGAATGTTGGACAAATGAAGAGAATTGTTAATGCTAGTTAAAATTTTGCATTGTTAATGTTCAAGTACAAAGATGTTTAGGAACCTAAAGCCTTTCAAGAATATGAATCAAGCTTGAAATTTGATTTTATTGAGGTTTCTAATTCATGTGATAAAATGTTTTAGGAGTCTAACATGTTTCCTCCAAAAAGAGGTAAATAACATGAAGAGAAATTGCAGCAGGATGCATCATTGTTAAACATTGGTGTGAACAAGATGCCAGTGTTGAAGCATGCAGAGGTAGAAAACAAAATGCAAACGCTATTTGAAAAAGAGGACATTGGTCCAAAAACATCAGTTCTTGTGGGTTTCATAATGTTTTGGATTTGAAGAGGGATAATGCATGGTGATGGTGATACTGCATGGTGATGGTGATCACATTTGGTGAAGAGTCGAGCCAAAAACAAGGCTAGACATCCTAAGCATCTTTATGGCAATTGTTTTCAAGGTGAACGGAACTTGAAATTGTTTAAGTTTCCATTGATTGAAGAGCGAACAGGGAATTTTTATATTCCTTCAAGGGAAGTTTTCTTTTTTGAAAATCTTGGGAAATTGCAGCAAGATGTTATCTTTGACAGAAAGACAAAGACTTCAAACGTGAAGTACATTCATGAAAAGATCGAAGCGATAAATCCAAGCAAAGCTAAGTGGATTAAGATTGGAAGGGTGAGGGAACTATACCCTCATCTAATTTTTGACTGGAAATGAGCTTTTGGAAGTCCAAAAGCTTCCAATGGGGAGGAATCATCTGGCGAATCAATTTAATCCTCAAAATTCAAAGTGCTTGGATTGGATCAAAACTAGTGCCAAAGAGAATATCTTGTCGCCCTGAACCAAACGTAATGTGTTTAACTCAAAACCGAAATCGGATGCTCCTGATATCGCCTTCTGATTGATTTGGTAAACAATTAAAAATTTTAAAATGAATTTTCAGGGATGCCCAGTCTACAATCCATACACTGACTGGACAATGATTGTACACAGTGACCGAAATTCTTATCGACCAATGGTATGGTGACAAGTGTCACATTTTGATTCTTTGGCGGTTGGTGTAATTCCATTGGTTGAATGGCAATTGAGGTGGTCTAATTAGAAGAGGCCATGTGGGCCAATGGGTTGATGTCACATCGCCTCATGATATTGGTGTAAAATTATGGTATGAGGTTGAATTACCTTCATGAGTTTCGAACGCCACAGCAACAGTTTGCCAGGCAAACCCTCCACGATCCAGTATGGCATTACTTAACTACTATGGTTCCAAAATCCTATTTAAATTTTCAGAGTGAACACATTAGGGGAGGAGGGTCAGGCTAAGCCCTAACCCCTAGCCACCCCAGTGCCCATGGGACCACAGGCGGAGGGACCAATGGGTTAGGCCTTACCCTCACCCACGGCTCGAGCTCCAACACTTAACCATCGGAGCCAATACTTAGACTGAGCAGAAATGAGGAGGGGGCCAGCCCAAGGCCATGTTACGGGCTATAGAACAAGGAGTGTGTGGAGGAAGGGGGCCAGCCCTAGGTCATATCAGTACCATGAGACCGAGGGTGCAAAAAGTCCAAACGGGTTGGAGTTAAGCCCTGCAATATCGACCCCTAGTGCAGTCATGTGTGCCAATGTGACCAAGTTTTTCGGAATTAGGGGCTTAATGGGTGAACTAACCATCCTACAATTTGGCTCATCTGGTGGGATTGTAGGCTAGATTTGCACGTTGGTTCTGGGTTTGGGGCACTCAAGCCAGGTTTAGGTCGAATTTGGACGACAGTTAGCTATAAAATTGGGCAAAAACTTGAAACATGCATAACTTTCTCAATGTTTGGCCAAATGAGGTGTAGAAATAACCAAAATGGGTGTATTTGATAGTGATGGATCCATTGAGGACATAACTTTTACTGTTCTAGCTACATAAAATAATGAGAGCACACTTTTTAACACTTAATGAAAGAGGATCTGTATTGGAAGCTATACTAGGAGATGTAGCCCAGGAGAGGGGTGAACTCTTTATCATGTTTTGTGTTATGCGTTTCATATATGCTTATTTTGTCTCTATTTGGCTATAAATTATGGTTAAATTCACTTATTTTATGTGTTTAGTAAATTGATCCTCTACCTAAAACACATATAGTTTTCACTTGCAAATTGTTAAAAATATTCAAGTTTACATATTCATATCATTTTGGTATTGGCACAATAGGTTATTGTGAAGGTTTGATTTGTTTGCAAGTGTTTTTCTGATGCTTACAAGGTTGAAGCTCAAAAGAAGAGAAGGAGAACTTGTGGAGCCAAGATCTCAAATTGTTTCAAGGAGAACAAATACACCTCAAGCTTCTATAGTCATGGCACATGACGAAGGTATTGAAGTGATGTTTGAATATGAAATAACTTTTAGAAAAGAATTCTTTTAGTTGTATGAAATGGTAAAGTTTCTTTATGACAAGAGAAATGAAAAGTTGTATGGATAGAGCTCAAAACGTCCAGAAGGAGATGGAGGAAAAGGAGACAAACCTCAAAAACGGAATAGAGGGAATGGTGAAAAACCACCACCTTCACCTCTGTCATCCTCATCCTCATCTTCTACTTCTTCTACCCTTTCATAAAAACAAATAACTCCAAATTCTCCAAAAGGACATGGTGAAGCTCCTTTTCTTAAGTTTGAATTTCCTATGTACAATGGAGAGGTAAATGCAGAGAGATTGGATAATTGGGTTCTTTGTATTGAAGTGTATTGAATGATACAAAGAATCAAAGAAGATGAAACCAATATTCAACTTGCTTCTCTTAGATTGGAAGGTGAAACACTTATTTGGTGTGAAACCAGTCATAGGGAAAGCTCATACAATGACAGATAAGCTCATACAAGATGCACGCTCATACAAGTAATAGAATATAGGTTATTTATTCCTCTAAGAATGTAGGTGTACTCATTGTGTCCCCTTCTCCAAAGGGTGTAGATGTCTTCAGACAAGAATCAAATAAAGATAGATTAGGAAAAGGGAATATAAAGATAGAGAGTCATAAGGTTGGTAAACCTAGAAGAATAATAACATATATAAATAATGACCAGAGGATACAACTAAGGAGAGGGTTTGCTCGACTAAAAAATAATTATTTTCTCAATTCTTCTTGGAAGAATGACTGCAGAAGTTGGAGAGGGTGCAGAAATGAGAATAGAAAGCCAGCCGATGGTGAAGAGAACATGGATTGGTAGTATAGGGAAGTCCAGAGATAGGGATGGAGAAGGGTGGGATGTCTAGAGGATCAGAGGGACCGACAGAGGAAGTGTTATATATACAAGAAAAAATATTAAAAAAAAAATCAAAGTGTGTGTATAGAATTTGTATGTATATATAACACTCAATAGAGAAACGTGTCACACACACACACACAGATATATATATATATATATATATATATATATATATATATATATATATATATATATATATATATATATATATATATAGATATATATATATCGAGAGAGAGAGAGAGAGAGAGAGAGAGTTACACTACACAGATATATTATATAAAAAAACAAAGTGAAAATAAGAAATTTATTATAGTTTAAATAATTTTGTTAGTGTGTTTCTTGAAACTAGCACAGGTCCATCTAAATCTAGATTTACTAAAATTTGAAAGGAATCAAATATCTCGAGGTGAAAACCTTTCCTTAATTTCTACACTTAGAAATATTTTTGCATCTTGAGAGATTTGATCCCTCTCAGTGGTTGGTAGATCCAGAGTTAGATGGATCTATGCCGGTTAGTATCAACAACTAGAGAAAAGGCCCTCTAGGTCATTCTAGTCTAATATATTGCAATGGTACCACCGTCGTGGCCACCTTCCTAACCATAAAATCTTGAGTGTATAATTTAATATAAATTATAATGCGAATATTTCTCTCTCCCTAGTAAGATTCCATGTCCATGTATTCCTTTGAATTAATTTTGGTGAACTTTGGTATTAATGCATATAAATTTAACAGAAAATAGTAGAGAAAAGGTGGTAAGTTGATCAATTTGTATGGGATTGGGGTAAGCATAATAATTTGTAACACCCAAGCCCTTAATCATTCATCTTGATCATGCCTTTAGAGTCTCAATGAAAATAATGTTGATAGACACTCTTAATAAAAATTACTTCATATTGTCTTTGTGGGTCTACCTTCAGTAGAAGATTTTTTATAAGCTAGGTTCTTCATGTGCATATTAATTTCAAACCGGATTCAAGGTTAGGGTCAAGGAAATAAAAAGTTTAAGTTCATTAGGATTGTAACCTACCTCTATATGTTGTTCCATCTCAAATATCATAGCTTGACCTATTTTTTACTAACACATTCTTCAATGGAGTAGGAATATGACTCATGAAAATCCCAATCCTTATGTGAAGCTTTTCCACCACTTTTCTTAATCCCTTATGTAGGTTGATGCAATGGGTGTCACTATTTGAAGATTAAATAAATTCATATAAAAGGATCTTTATAGACACATCGATGGGAGAATCCTTATTCCCTCTTAATCAAATGGAGTAGTAAAGTGGAAGCAAACGATTCAAAATGATTATCAATTGTAGTCCTAAGTTTGAAGAGCGCATAACTATTGCAAATTGCAGATGTCAAAATATCAATGGATACTTGGAATGCCCTTCATAAAAACATCAAAGGATGCTTGGAATTTCATTCTTAAAAGCTTGGAATATCCTTCTTAAGATATAAGAGCTCTAGATACCTTTTCGATAAGAGAGATTAAGGATCAATAGGACATAGATAGAATTATGATATAAATGTAGTGAATTTAGAATTTATTTTCCATGTTTTGTACCTGCAACTAATGTATGCATATGATAATAAGTATAAGATTACCTACTAATGAATTGCATGCATGTGTAATTTGTACCTAAACCTCAAACTTCTGAGTGGAACCCATTTACAAGACCAAGCTTTGCATGCAAGTCACTTTTTAGGACGAAGGTGGATTATAATAGCATTGAATTGTGCATAATGAAATGGTGATGTTAAGTTATAACTACTAGCACAACCACATTAAAATTATTAATTTGGTTGATATAGCCAAAGACTTCATAAACCATGGTCAACCATTCAATGAAAGATTAAACCCACAGTATCTAAACCCTACACTAATGTGCTTGATATATGTCTAAGGCTTCATTTGTATCTACCATTGATAAATATATATTAATAAAAATAATGTTATTACAATAAAATAATAATAATAATAATAATAATAATAATAATTATTATTATTATTATTATTAATTAATATTTAATATTAATAAAACCAAGAGATTGATATTATAAACCCAAGGGATTAATAATAAAACCCGAGGGAATTATGAACCCAAGGGATTAATATTAAACCCAAGGGACTAATATTATAAACCCTAAGATAAATATTATAAACACTAAAATAAACATGATTTACCATAATTGATTTTCATATTGAGGCAATCATTGTCACAATGCGACATTCAACCATGATTGACTATGGTTGGCTATGATTGATGATGGTTGACCATGATTGATATTATAGACCTGACGGAATAATAAACCCAAGGGATTGGTATTATAACCCCAAGGGAATAATAAACCTAAGGGATAATTATAAATTTATATTAATTAATATTTAATATTAATAAACCCAAGTGAATAACAAGCCCAACGAATTAATACTAAAACAACAAGGGATTATGAACCCAAGGGAATAATATTAATCCCAAGGACTAATATAATAGTCCCAAGGTATATAAACCTTAAGATAAATATCATAAACACTAAAATAAACATGGTTGACCGTGGTTGATTCTCATATTGAAACAATCCCTGTCACAATGCACCATGGTTGACCATTGTTGACCATGGTTGCAATGATCAACGATGGTTGACCATGATTGATATTATAAACCTAAGGGAATAATAAACCCAAGGAATTGATATTATAATCCCAAAGGAATAATAAATCCAAGTGATTGATATTATAAACCCAGGTGATTAATACTAAAACCCCAAGTGATTATGAATCCAGGGGAATAATATTAAACCCAACATGGGAGTAATATTATAAACCCATGGTATATAAACCCTAACATAAATATTATAAACACTAAAATAAACATGCTTGACCATGGCTGATTTTCATTTTGAGACAATGTTTGTCATGATGCCACATTCAACCATGGTTGACCATGCTTAGCTATGATTGATGATGGTTAACCATGATTGATATTATAAACTTAAGGGAATAATAAACCCAAAGGATTGATATTATAAACCCAAGGAATTAATACCAAAACTCCAAGAGGTTATGAACCCAAGGAAATAATGTTAAACCCAACGGACTAATATTATAAATCCAAGGTATATAACCCCTAAGATAAATATTATAGACATTAAAATAAACATGGTTGACCATGGTAGATTTTCATATTGAGACAATCCTTACCACAATACGACGTTGGACTATGGTTGGTTTTCATATCGAGACAATATTTGTAACAATGCGACGTTCGACCATGGATGACCATGATTGACCATGTTTGGTTTTATAAAACATGGTTGACCATGATTGACCATAGTTGTCCATCATTGTTAATCATGATCAAAGAGACTATAATCCAAGTTTATCATAGTTGATGAAATTCAACCATGGTTAATCATGGTTGAAAAAGGTAATATTATTACAATAAAATTATTATTATTATTATTATTATAAATTAATATAAATTAATATTTAATATTAATAAACCCAAGGGATTGTGAACCCAAGGGAATAATATTAAACCCAAGGGACTAATATTATAAACCCAATATATATAAACCCTAAGATAAATATTATAAATACTAAAATAAACATGTTTTACCATAGTTGATTTTCATACTGAGACAATCCATGTCATAATGTGCCATTCAACCATGGTTGACCATGATTGGCTATGATTGACAATGGTTGACTATGATTGATACTATAAACCTAAGGGATTGATATTATAAACCCAACGGATTCATATCAAAACCCCAAGAGATTGTGATCCCAAGGAATTAATACCAAAACCACAAGAGATTATGAACCCAAGGGAATAATATTAAACCCAAGGGACTAATATTATAAACCCAAGGTATGTAAACCCTAAGATAAATATTATAAACAACAAAATAAACATGGTTGACCATATTTAATTTTCATATTGAGACAATTCTTGTCACATTGGAGCATGGTTGACCATGGTTGGTTTTCATATCGAGACAATCTCTGTCACAGTGTGATATTTGACCATGTTTTATTTTATATCACATGGTTAACCATGATTGACCATGGTTATCCATGGTTGACCATCATTGTTGATCATGATCAAAGAGACCATAATCAAGGTTAATCATGGTTGATGAAAATCTACCATAGTTAATCACAGTTGATTTAATTTATTTAGTATTTATTAAAATTATTTAATAAGAAATCATTATTTATTTAAACTAATTAATTGTTTATTTATTTGAAAAATAAAGAAATAATAATTTCTTATTATCATTTTTAATTTTATTTAATTGCATATATTTATTTTTGAATATTATAAATACAAATGAAGTCTTGAGTATATATCAACCACATTTACCAAAATAATTATTTTTATTCTTGCTAATTAATATTACTACTATTTCCAATTAATATTATTACGAAAATTTTGAATTATATACAATAATTTTAAATGAAATATTAAATATTAATTAATATAAATTTAAAATAGTAATAATAATTATTATTGTTGTAATAATATTATATTTATTAATACATATTTATCAGTGTAGATACAAATGAAGCCTTGGCCTATATCAACCACATCAATATTTTTAATGTGGTTGTGCTAGTAATACTTATTAATTTCTCAAGTTATTAATTTAATTTGAGATTGATATTAATAATTATTAGTATTAGTATTATTATTGTTATTATTAATTATTATTATTATTATTAAATATTATTAAAAATATTAATCCATTATTATTCAATTTTAAGGTCAAGACCTGATGCATCTCCGTGCTTTGATTGCTAATTCTACTAAAGGATGCATACTTTACCCCTCTGGTTTTCAACCTGTGTGACCTTTTACCAGGAAACATATACTCTTAACTACTAAACTCACTCTTAAAAATAATATAAATTTAATTGATAATTAAATTTAAATTTAAGAAGTTTCCTTTCAAAATAAAAACACATATATACAAAATATTTTATTAACTTAAAAAATGATAATTTATGAAATATAATTTTATTAAGACTAGTGTATAATCATAATAATAAAAATAAAAATTAGCTTTTTCTAAATAATATTCATGGTATTCTTTACCTCTAAATTTATTTTCAAATTATTGATTAATTTAATAAGGTAAAATAATTTAATATTCATAAAATAAATTTCAAAAAATGAAATTGATAAAAGCATTGGTGTATGTTTGAATAAGTAAAGCTTGAATTGTTCACTTCCGCAATCCCATCGAAAAAGGAAATTTTTTTTTTTTTTTTCAAGTATATGATAATATATAGAGTATAGTTAGTCATTTAATAATCATATATAGAATATAGTTGTCAATTGAATTTATTTTTAGGTGCCCCACGAAAACATATTTCGTTGAAAAAATAGTTTAACCATAAATTTTATTGTAGAATTGATATACCACCCAAAGACGGCTGTACTGTCACCGCTGACATAATGAAATCATTCCCGCGGGCCGACAGCCACCATCCCGTATTTTATTGTAGAATTGATATGCCAGCTCTGATGTGCGGTGACGGGTTAACGGTAACTTCGCGCCGATTCACATTTACGGTATACGCCCACCTGGATAATGTACCTGATTAAATTTAACTGTTGGCATATATAGCTTTTAGTATTAATGGGTTTATAGGCTGGTAAATATTGGTTGCTTAAATGTTGGTAAATATTGGTTGTCTAAATTTTACAGTTAAACGTTCAGTTGTGTGCAGGGAAATTGTAGCAGAACAAAACTAGACTAACAAAAAAAACTAAATTATCTGGATTCCATTAAAAGTGCAGATATCAAATTTTTGAAATTTATTAAAATTCAATATAATCTAATAAACTCTCAAACACACCACAGTAGTGGGTGAATATTCAGAACATATTTGAACATAAGAAATCAATCTAGAATCTTAATAAAAATATTAAAAAAGTTAACAGATACTCATCAGCAAAGCATTAGTTGTTCATTCTCCTTCAACCACCGAATCCGAAAGAAACGGTCAAGAATCCGATATAAATATATTTTCCCGTGAAATAATTTTGAAGCCATCTTGTCCATCTTGAAAGGGAAGCCCACGTCATATTTAAGAAATATATTTCCATTTTTCATAGAAGATTAACTAGCATTTGCATCAGATGTTGCAAAAGAAACGTAGTAAGGCATAAATTGAGGACAACATGCCATCTCAATTTGAGAAATAGTACTATGTCATGTTGAAACACAAAATATTTTATTGATAGGATATCAATTTACAAAATCTGAAAATGAAAAAAGCCAACCAATTTGTAAATGTATGAACTTGATTTTACAGTTTGAATAGCTTGTACGAGATCATTTAAAAATAAATAAATATGACTTACAAGCTCCATCCATATTCTTTGTTATGGTGAAGTAGTGGTTGCTTGACTTTTCAATCCCATGCACGATGTTGAGGTGCAACCAACCCATGATCTTTGATACCAACTTCACCATGTCTTCTTTCTACTTTACACATCATAGTGTTTGTCATGGATGCCTTGGAGCTCCACCTCCAAGGGAATACTCATCTATATACATCTTTGTACCCCAAAGAGTTATAAAAATCAATGCCCTAAATTTTTTATTTGAGAAACAAAGGATTACCACATAAGCACCAAGGCTAAGAACTTGTCTAAGAAAGACGCTTCTCAAGGAAATATTCATTTACATATTATTTGATGGTCTTCCATCTGATATCATACTGCATGTACTTTTACCTTTTGAACAATTAATGATGTTGAATGACCAACTCCGATCTCGACATCTGCCAACTATGTTTATTTTTTATGCCAACAGATAGCCCACATTTAGTAAAAGCTTAAAACTTACAGACCACCCTTTTAGGAAGAGAAACATGGAAATTACAAGGAAAATAAAACCGATACATGATTTCTCACCGATTTTGTAAATCAAGAAGCTATCTCATGCTTAGTTTCGAAGCTTGCATCTCTTCTTTTCTAGCATTCATTTTAGGGTTACTATGGATGGTAATGGCGAGGCTACTAGAAGCTGCTCAGCTGAATAAGATACAATCTTACAGAAATGGGAAAAACAAGACAAGAATTTCAACGCAAGTAACAGGAAGAAAAGTGCTTTTATAACCCAAAACAACTAAATAATTTATCATGATATTTGAGATCCCCTTTACAATGACAAATGCCTTCTCGGCTTCCTGAAATCTATGATTTTCCCACAAAGAGAGGGCCATTCAAGGTACTCACATTGAACTTGATATTGCAGCAACTAATCAAACCCTAAGCCGTAAATCTTTTGAGTTCTTCAATATTATTCACGCGCTAAGTACATAACAAAATATCAGTCAACAGATCATGCTAATTGACTTTGAGAGAAGAAACAGGGCAAAGCGCTTGAAGAACTCAGATGTGGAGGAAACCGCATGGTAAAGGCACCTACAGCCAAAGCCAGAAAAAAACCATGAATCCAAAATAGATAGTCAATATAAAATGCATTTGTATGGAAGGAAAAAAAAAAACAGTTTTGCATATTGGTAAGTGGGCAAGCCCGCGGATGCAGCATTGCCCATATTTAAAAGGGCCTCAACTCGCGGGCAGTCATCATCGCAGCTCTAAATCACCCATGGGAGGCATATCTGAAGGGAGGTATAAGATTTCACATGGAAGCAAACTCTGCTATTCTTTAGGGCAAAGCGCTTGAAGAACTTAGATGTGGAGGAAAACGCACAGTAAAGGCACCTACAGCCAAAGCCAAAAAACCCATGAATCCAAAATAGATAGTCAATACAAAATGTATTCGTATGGAAAGAAAAAAAAAACTCAGTTTTGCATATTGGTAAGTGGGTAAGCCCGCGGATGAAGCATTGCCCAGATTTAAAAGGGCCTCAACTCGCGGGAAGTCGTCATCACGGCTCTAAATCCCCGTGGGAGGCACATTTGAAGGGAGGTATAGGGTTTCACATGGAAGCAAACCCTGCTATTCTTTAGGGCAAAGCGCTTGAAGAACTCAGATGTGGAGGAAACCGCACGGTAAAGGCACCTGCAGCCAAAGCCAAAAAAACCATGAATCCAAAATAGATAGTCAATACAAAATGTATTTGTATGGAAAGAAAAAAAACTCATTTTTGCATATTGGTAAGTGGGTAAGCCCGCAGATGCAGCGTTGCACAGATTTAAAAGGGCCTCAACTCGCCGGCAGTCATCATCGCAATGCTAAATCACCTGTGGGAGGCATATCTAAAGGGAGGTATAAGATTTCACATGGAAGCAAACTCTGCTAAATCTTTTGAGTTCTTCAATATTATTCACGCGCTAAGTACATAACAAAATATCATTCAACAGATCACGCTAATTGATTTTGAGAGAAGAAACAGGGCAAAGCGCTTGAAGAACTCAGATGTGGAGGAAACCGCATGGTAAAGGCACCTGCAGCCAAAGCCAAAAAAAACCATCAATCCAAAATAGACAGTCAATACAAAATGCATTCGTATGGAAAGAAAAAAAAACAGTTTTGCATATTGGTAAGTGGGCAAGCCCGCGGATACAGCATTGCCCAGATTTAAAAGGGCCTCAACTCGCCGGCAGTCATCATCGCAGAGCTAAATCACCTGTGGGAGGCATATCTGAAGGGAGGTATAAGATTTCACATGGAAGCAAACTCTGCTATTCTTTAGGGAAAAGCGCTTGAAGAACTTAGATGTGGAGGAAAACACATGGTAAAGGCACCTGCAGCCAAAGCCAAAAAACCCATGAATCCCAGATAGAGAGTGAATACAAAATGTATTCGTAGGGATTTTCAGGATACCATCAAATTAGAATTGCACCAAAGGATCAACATAAGACCACCTTCACTACAAAATGGGGTTCATATCAGTATACAATGATGCCTTTTAGATTGAAGAATTCTCCTGCCATATTTTTAAGAGTGGTCATTACAACTTTCAAAGAATATATTCAAAAATTTTAGAAGTATACTTCAATGATTGGACAGTACTTGGGCTATTGAAGAAACATGTTTTCAGCTTAAGACTGATGCTTGACACATGCAGGCAGTATCGGATTTGTCTGAATATAAAAAAGTGCATATTTTGTGTACCTTTTGGTATATTACTAGGACACATTTTTTGCAAGGATTGATGGTGGATCCTACAAAGATTGCTATTATTGTGAATTTACCTTCACCAAAGACAGTAAGATAGCTTCACACCACATTAGGACATACTAAATATGACAGAAAAACTATCAAGGGATATGCACAAATCACTACGCCTACGGAAAAACTACTAAAGAAAGATGTAACATTCCTATGGAATGAAGAATGTCAAAAAAGCCTCGACACACTAAAAGAAAAGATGGTAATTGCTCCTATACTGGTATTCCTAGATTGGAATAAGGAATTTCATGTTCATGTGGATGCTTCATGCATAGCTTTAGGAGTGGTATTGGCACATCCTAGTGTAGGAGAAATCGATCACCTTATAGCTTTTGCAAGTAGTAAACTGTGTAAAGCATAAAATAACTATACAACTACAAAAAGGGAATGATTGGCTATGGTATATGCTTCACAGAAGTTTAGACATTATTTGTTTGTATCACATTTCAAGATGTTCACAAATCACTCTGCACTAAATTATTTGGTCAATAATTTTGTTTTATGAGGCATGATTTGCATATGGCTATTATTGTTTCAGGAGTATGACTTTGAAGTTGTTGTTAAGCCAGCATGACTAAATGTTGGACCTGATCATTTACCAAGGTTGGAAACAGGAGAAGAACCAACAATTATAGAGGATAATATTCCTGATGCACAAATTTTTTCAATCATGATAGAAAATGATCACTTCGTTGGTATTATTCAATTCTTAACCACACGATGGCCCCTTCAGAATACACTATGTAGTAGAAGAAAGAGTTGGTGGTTAAGACAACAGATTTTTCACTAATAGTAGGAAATTTGTAGAAGATGGGACCAGATGAAACATTGCGAAGATACGTCCCTGAGTATGAATGACTGATAATTTTAACATAATCTCATAGTGGTACAACTGGTTGACATTATGTGAGGAAAGCCACTATACAGAAAATTCTAAGAGCATGATTATGGTGGCCTACACTTCACAAAGATGCAAAGGTGTACTGTCACTTATGCTATCTGTCAAAGAATAGGAAAACCTTCAAGAAGAGATGAAATTGTACTAGTGCCACAAGTAACATTCTAGGCATTTGATAAATGGGCTATTGATTTTGCTGGACCCATCAATCCACCAGGAAAAAGGACGAGTGTGAGGTATAGAATTACTACGACCAATTATTCGAAAAGGTGGGTTGAAGCATAGGAAGTGAAGGATTGCAGTGCATAAAATGCTATGAAGTTCATCTTTGAATATATATTGTCCATATTTGGGTGTGTAAATATATTGATGAGTGATCAAGGATCACATTTCTTGAATAAGATGATTGAAGCATTAACTAAGGAATTTCAAGCTTACCACAAAAAGAACACTCCTTATCATCCTCGAGAAAATGGAACTAAGGAATCATTCAATAATTTTTTGGAGAATGCACTGACAAAGGTATGTAATGTAAATAGGAATGATTGGGATCTTCGGATTCCAACAGTATTATGGGCTTATAGGACTACATGAAAAAAGTTGACAGGTCAGACACATTTTAATTTAGTTTATGGGCAAGAAGTTTTGATGCCCATGGAAGACATTGTCCCTAGCCCAAGAATTGTAGCTTTTAAAAATATGGAAGACCCCGACATAATGGAAGATAGAATGTCACAATTACTTGCTCTGGAAGAAGACAATTTTATAGCAGGATTTCATCAACAAGTATAGAAAGCAAGAGAAAAGGCTTGGAATGACAGGACCATTAAGAAAAACAAGTTCCATATATGAGATCTTGTTCTCCTATATGACAGTAAGTTTCTGAAATTCCTGGGGAAATTCAAAAAGAATTGGTTAGGCCAATATGTTATTAAGTATATTATATATGGAGGCATAGTGCAATTAGCAAAGTTAAATGGAGACTTAATTCAAGGAAAATTAAATGGCAGTCTCTTGAAATTGTACAGGGACAACCCTGCCCCTACAACTTCTCCCTTAAGAAGAAAGATGGAAAGTCTTAGTGTCACATACAGTTGAAAGTGGACACTGGACTGTAAAATACACTACAAAAAGAGCTTCGACGAGGAAAGTACTTCACTACAGTCGGAAATATGTCGAAGTTCACAGGAAGTTGAGACGTAAGACAGAGTTGCACTACAATAAGGGACTTGTCGAATTTCACCATAAAAGTAGAAATATGACCGTTAAAAGGGAAAAGACAGGCACAAAGTTACATTTAATATGACATGTTGGCATAATTTAAGGATAGATACACATTTAATAACAAAATATGAACAGAAACACGAAAAAATCAAATCTAATGATGAGGTTGGCAGGTCGGAATTATTATAAAGAGTCGAATCCCGCTCATATTAAGAACTTTTTAGAATCGAGAGCTCGAGTGATGAATAGTGTGAAGAAGTTTCAGGAGACTTTGTTGTATATGTCAACTGAGCGAGCTTGGGGGAGATTGTGCAACTTTTTTGTGAGAAGAGAATGTCTGGACTTATGGAGTCTTCTCTAGTAGTTGAAACACCCATGGTAGGAAAACCCACAATAATAGCATTGCCACCATAGAAGGCACGGTCATCACCAAGATAGAAGCAAACCAAGGAAGTAAGAACAAAAAAAAAGCAGGACAAGAAGCCTTCCAAATCTGTGAAACCTGAGAAGAATCTGGAGCAGGTCAATATTAAAGAAGAAGTGGAGGAAATACAATAGAGGAAGGTGGTGCAATGTTCATCTCACATATTCCGTCATACATCTCGCCAAGGAAGCCAAATGCTAAACCAGTAAAAGATTCCAAAGAAGCGAAGTATGGGAGATTCACGCATCTATTGCTTGAGGATGTGCCATTTGAAAGAGAGATTTTAGGAAATATTCCACAGTTGAAATTCAAAGATAATGATTTTAATGACTGGAAAAACTACCCATAGTTTGCAACAAACCAATACTTACAGCAAGTTCACTACCCAGACAACAGAGTGACGAGATGGGAGCCACAATGGTGGGCAAATGGGTTGGCACAGTTAAGACCGCTCAACACGTAAATGTGCCACACTTCAGCAAAAGCTTAGCAAACAGAGCGTGTGTGCACCAATTATTGGTATTGATACATGATGGACACCTGTGGATGGGGAATAAGATCCCCATAGACCAAATGTTGATCTAGAGGATCACTAGATTACCTTACCGAGGGTAGAACCCCGTACAGGCGTTTGTGGGAAACGACTAGGACCGCATTGTGGTGGAGAATATGAAGAAGAAGTATGGGCTGGTCAAAGGAAATAGGGGCTACCTCATAAACTCGATCAATGACCAAGCAATCTACTTTGCGTGTATATTTTGGCTGGAAATATCATGACGAAGTGTCACGTGAATGAAGTTCCTACATCGGTGGTGTCTTTAGCAGCGCAGAACCGGAACAGAGTCTAGTATAACTGAGTTGGATATTTAAGTAAGGAATTCCTGGATGATTGTTATGAGGTCCAAGAGAAAGGTACATATTTCCATTATGTCTGGTTAATTTTGATCATTACTATGTAGGCATAGAAGGAGCCAGAGGATACACAATTTCCTCCGATAGAAGAAGATGTATGTAATGCTATGAGGTATGCTTCACTGTGGCATACCACTCAACCATCGCGCACACAAGAAAATAGAATATTTTTATATACTATATCATATGGATATACACATGCTCATAAACCAGTATCCATGCCTTTCGCCAAGTTTTCACAAACAGTACAACCCTGTGGTGAGTTTCAAGGCGAATTTCCATAAATTGTACATATAGGTGCACAGAGACACGAAGAAGGCATGTCATGCATTGCCATATATGGTCATAGAGGATAATATGGTAGAAGTAGTATAGACATGGGATTGGATGACTCCACTGGTGGAGGCAGGAGACAATGCAAAAAAAAGAAGAAGAGTTGGACACTTCGCAGCATAACGAAGGCAGTGGAAAAGACAAGGAGAAGGAAGCAGAGGTAGAAGAAGAGGAAGAGGAAGAAGAACACTACGAAGAAGAACATGAAGATGAAGAACATGAGGATAATCCTCAACCAGGTGAAGATACAACTAAGCAGATAGAGAAGGCAGAAATAGAGAAATCTATAGCAAAGAAAAGGAAGATGCACAGTGGAGCTTCATCGAGTAGTAGAAAGAAGTATAAGGCAGAGAAATAAAAAAAAATCACACCAATGGTTCTAACTGAAGGTGACCTAGATCAAATTGGATACAAGGTTGAGGAGATAACAATGGAATCTTGGAATAGGGCAGAAGATTGATATAGGGAGATTATCATAGGTGTGCAGCAGAGTATAGCAGAGCTAAAATTACTGACACATGCATCCAAAGAACTAGTGCAGCTAACTCAACCAATGAAGCTAACTCAAGGAATCCGTTTGGAAAGGCTAATAGAAATGACGTTTGGGATCAGAATAATGTAGATACCTACCAAAGCTCTATAGTTCGACTCCGTCGAGGCGAGGTAGGATGCGAAGAATTGGGATCATGTCAATATGAATATGACACCGCTTCCCATTCCGATATTGCATGACGTACACCAAGGCATCACAAATGAGTTAAAGGAATGTGAACAAAACACTTCAAGGCTGAATATTCAAATAGAACAAGAATGAGTTCTGTTGAAGAAATAACTCAACCAGGTAATCAATGAAAATGAGAAGACATATATACAAAAGCAGAAATTGAAAGAAGTGGTCGAATCCACTTGTAGAAAAGTTCCAGATATGGATGTCCACGAGGAGGAATCCACAGAAGATAAGGTCGCGAGGCTCGACCTTGTAGTTAGGGAATATAAGGATAAAATTACCGAAGTGAAATTTAAATATGAGATGCAAATTAGTGAGGTGCGAATGAAGTTGCAGCCAACTATGCAAGGGAAAGTAAGAAGGTAAAGGGAGGCTGACCTAAAGTTAGTCATGGTTAGCATCTCTGCAAAATTCGCGGACTACAAAAAACTACTAGATGAAAGTTTAGAAATTTGGACTTCGCTGGAGGAAGATCCAAATATATAGAAACTATAGGGGAAATGCAGCAGAGGCATCAATAGTTAGAGGAGAATCAAGCAGCTGCAAAGATCAATGAATCAAAGATGTTAAAGAAAAGGATCAAAGAGATGAAGAGGGAAGAGCAGAAATTGATATAAATAACTTAGCGTTGGCAGGATGAGACCCTTCAAATCTCGGAAATAGTAGATGAGAAGCTTTAGGAGCTTCGGCAGAAGGAGGTAGCATTTCCACAAAAGGATGCAGATCATATAATAGAAGCATAGTTGGAGGAAGCATGTAGTGAGGATAAACAAATGAAATAAGTTCTCTAATAGTTCAATAAGGCCTACAATAGCAATGTAGAAGAGATCAGAGGAAAATTCGCTGAGTGACTCAGGAAGAGTCACATGTGAGTGTTGGGGGCTTGTTGGGTGCATCCCAACTTGGTTAGTTTTGGGCAAGAAATCTGAGTTTTGTGGAGCGCACAGTATAAAATATGCCACAGAGTACGAAGTGGACCACATAGCAGAGCAACAGAGCACAACAAAGACCACGCAACAAAGTCATCGTGTAGCATAGGAGCTTCATGGCGAAGCCCCTCCCTTTTTGTAAAAAACATAAAATATTGTAAAATTTAATGGTTTTGGACCATATTCCCTTGTATTTTGGAAACTATGGTATCCATTCCATGGTAATGTAGTGATGTAATCCCTCATGTAATAGTATATATAGGGATGAATAATAAAGAAGGAAGACATCTATCGAATTAATATAGATCTATGTTTATGGTGATATTTTTGTGATCTTTACTTTGGAAAAAGGGTGAGGCAATGCAGCTGAGTGCGCAGAGGCCTAGGTTTGCAACTTAGTGTGTAGACCATTTGTAGCTTAGTGCACAGACAACCTAGAGTTGTGTGTATAGGAAAGAACTGTTTGTTGTACCAATTCTCTATTATAAGAAATATTTCTTGTGGATGTAGTCCCGCATTGGGATGAACCATGGTAAAATTAGTGTCTCATGTGTTGATTTTCTTATTATCTGTACTTTATTTCAGTACTATGAAGTTCATGGATGGTTATGTTATGTTTAAGTGATGAAAGTAATTCTACAAAGTAATATATATAAGTGCGAAGTAATTGATGTATGCAAAGTAGTTTATAAGTATGAAAGCATAAATAAAATACAAAAGTGACACATCACAGCATCCCTCAAGTTGTAGAAACCTAGTTCTGCAACCTCCCATAGTCACTTCAGGTGAGACTGCGACCTACTTGCAGGTCTTTTCTGAAAGGGCCAATGATTGAGGGTTTTGTCGGTGTGGAATAAAAGTAAAGCCTAGGTCATCTCAACCTAAGACAACAAGATCGGACTGTGGATTATGGTAAATCCTAGAGACTAGGAGAGAGGAAAATTCCTCATGGTGTAGGTGGATAAATCCGGTGGCACCCATGCTTATTTATGGCTTAGTGATTTGATAAGAATTGTGGTAAAGCTCTATTGATGATGGTTATGTGGTTTAGCCTTAGGAAGCCCTGGTTGATTCTTTTGGTTTTGACTCCCACACTCATGTCTGGAATATGGCACGGGGGTGATTGGCAGAAGAGAGATTTGGCTCAACCAATCTATCAAGTGGAATGTGGTAGTCCCATACTAGGTTGGATTTTTCATTCATTAATAAGAGTTTCTTCTCCTTGGTATTTTATGTGTTCATATGTGGCATTTATGTTTGCTTTATCCTTGTTAATTCAGTTAGATATATGTTGGTTATGAGCATGTTTTATGATAGTGATAATGTATGGCTCTCATCATGTCTTCATTGATAAATATATGACCTAATAGATGATAATGTAGCTAATGTGATAAGGCATCAATGCTTCTTGAAGAATACCAGATAAGTATGAGACCCCTATGCTCAGATCTATTATTATGACCTGTAGATTACATGTTCATGATCTGTTTAACAAAATGTATGTCATGGTTAGGCTTGATTAGGTCAAATACTTGATCAAGTTTTGTGTTAGAGGATTTGCCTTGGTGTCATTTATTTTCTTGTAAATTATCATCAAGTTCTGGGTAGTGGTTTGGAGACTAGCCCTGAAAAAGTGACTTAAATCACGTAGTCTCTGCCAAAACAATGGCTGAAAAAGATTGTAGTTTCTCCCTTGCATGCATTGTGGGAGATAATATAGGGTTCCGGTCGCATGCATGCCTTGTTATGGAAGTGACTGGGGGTTAAATTCATTTAAATGCTAGGTTAATTCATGTGTTTGGAACCTAGAGCTGTGGATTAGCTCCTGGGGGTCATGTAGAACTTGAGGAGGTCTATAAAGTGTTCATTAATCAGTTCCACTTCCTTAACTGCACTTAGGGTTTTGAATCATATCGTATTAAATCTTCATCACATATTTACCCCGGTGAACCAGTTAGCTTGGGTAAATGTGGGAGGAGGGTGTTATAGTGATTAACTTGACATTTAAATGATATATGAATTCTCAAGAACTTTTGGATACATGTGGTTGGGAATTTTGAGATAACACTTAAGTAATATTTTTAATAGATTTTTAATTTGGTTCATACACCTATTGTCTTTGGACATATACAATCAAACTTCACTGACATGCCACTAGGGTAACCACCGCATGGGTCACTGGTGAGTCTCTATCATTTTTATTTCTTTGTTCGAGAAGCAGAGCATCACATTTAGCTCACTCTAGGGTTTATCAACTTTTAACTTATTCAGGACTATCTAACCTTAATTGTGTTATCGCGGTAGGCTATCAGGAAGCCAAAATCACTCGTACCATTTTCTTTTCCGCAAGGGTAATTATACACTTAGGCATTGTTTTCTACTGATTATTTTTCATAATGATATTTGATCTCTTGACATCTTAAACTATTTATTTTTGTTTTCTTTTCATGGTTTCACCCGTTTCGCATCCACCAAACATAGTATGGTCTCTATATAGTTCCCAAAACTCCTCATTTGTTAAACAAAAAATTCTCTTCTTCTATCTAGCATATAGGTAAATCACTTATAGTTCCTCTCTCATCTCATTCCCATTTCATTGGCTATAGACTTTTCATACAATGAACTAATTTTTTCATCCTTGTCTTTCTATAAGCGTTACGGTCACTTCACACAATAGAAATGATTCATTCTTGCCACCCACAGGTACAATTTACTTTCTTATGAAATGGGTTTTCTCTCGTAAGAGGCTCTGAAATATTTTTTTAAGGGTTTCATTATCTGTGGAATTTCTTCCTTATGGTTTACCTCTTCCTAACTATTAATTCTTGTCTAGTTGTTTGATTATCTTTTTTTGCAAAACCCTTGGATTATTTGGAGAAAATTCAACTATAAGGCAATTCCTCTACTCAATATCTTGACGATAACTCCCATCTAGGTTCCTTAATTTGTTTTTTTAATTTCCATTTTACTTATTTTTCTAGTTCCCCATCAGACGATCACTAAACCCAGCTCTATTGTCAAGGCAAAAATGAACTTTGGTTGTTGTTATATTTATAACTTCTGACTAGAAGTTAGCCTTTAAGGTGTTTGTTACCATTAAATATTCTAGTTGTTTCTTTCATTGGTAAACACTGCAACCACTCTAGACATGACTCTTATTGTTATTTTATGGTCGAAATCAACCCTTAGGGTTATGCTATATTTTTTTGTTCCAATTGTATTTTTGAAGGCAAACTATGGCCTCTCTAGCCATAACTTTTACTTTCAATTTTTGGTAAAAAATTGACAATTGTAAATGGTTGTTGTGATCTTGTTTTATTTGGAACATAAGTTAATATTTCTTTCAAAAAGTACTTTGTATAGTTATTTTATTTTTATTATATGTGTCACACTCCTTTATTTTGGGTTACTGTTTTGAAAGTGTAAAGGAAAAAAATCCCATTTTGGATGTGGTAGTTATATAGCAATATGTTTATTATTTTTTTTTCATTTGTTAACAGTCATGTTTTAGATGAGAAAGAAATTCATTTTCCTAATAAATATGGTCTCTTTAAAATTTTCCCAAAACTTTTGTGTGTCTTAAAAGGGGTTTCACACTGATTTTTCCTTTTTCTTAAATCTATAAATAAAGTGTTCCTATTCCCCAATCCAAGGACTTTGCCGAATAGTTAGGCACTAACCCTCTCTTTAAGAGACTATTGGTCATACAAATATCCCTTTCTCTATATATGTCTGTAAAGTTAAGGAAGGAAAATGGTTATTATCCAAAAGCATACCAAACACAAAATATCCATAGCATTAACTTCTTATTTCTTTTTCCGAAAAATAATCCTTTTATACCATGACAAATGAACAGAATTGTCAATGTTAGTCAAAATTTTGCATTGTTAATGTTCAAGCACAAAGATGTTGAGGAACTCAAATCCTTTCAAGGATATGAATCAAGTTTGAAATTTTATTTTATTGAGGTTTCTAATTCATGTGATAAGATGTTTTAGGATTCTAACATGTTGCCTCCAAAAAGAGGTAAACAACATGAAGTGAAATTGTAGCAGCATGCATCATTGTTGAACATTGGTGTGAACAAGATTCCAGTGCTAAAGCATGCAAAGGTCAAAAAGAAAATTCAAAGGCTATTTGAAAAAGAGGACATTGGTCCCAAAACATCAGTTCTTGTGGCTTTCATAATGTTTTGGCTATGAAGAAGGATACTGGATGGTGACGGTGATCACATTCGGTGACGAGTTGCGCCAAAAACAAGGCTAGACATCATAAGCATCATTATGGAAACAATGTTCAAGGTGAAAGGAACTTGAAATTGTTTAAGTTTCCATTGATTGAAGACCGAGGAGGGAATTTTCAGATTCCTTCAAGGGAAGTTTTATTTTGTTAAAATGTTGGGAAACTGCAGTAAGATGTTATCTTTCACAGAAAATCAAAGACTTCAAAAGTGAAGTACATTCATGAAGAGCTCGAAGTGACAAATTGAAGAAAATATAAGTGGATTAAGACTGGAAGGGTGAGGGAACTGTACCCTCATCTAATTTTTGACTGAAAATGAACTTTTGGAGGTCCAAAAGCTTCTAATGGGGAGAAATCATCTAGTGGATCAGTTTAATGCTCAAAATGCAGAGTGCTTGGATTGGCTTGAAACTACTTCCAAAGAAAATATCTTGTTTCCTTGAATCCAACGCATCTCGTTTCACTCAAAACTGAAACTAGATGCTTCTGATATCGTGTTCAGCTCGATTAGGTAAACAATTAAAAATTTTAAAATAAGTTTGTAGGGATGCCTAGTCAGTAATCTGTCCGGAAAATTATCGTACAGGGTGACTAGACTTCCTATCTACCAATCGTATGGTAACAAGTGTCACATTTTGGTTCATTGGTAGTTGGTGTGATTCCATTGGTTGAATGGCCCTTGAGGTGGTCTAATTAGGAGAGGTCGTGTGGGCCAATGGGTTTTCGACAGCTGGCCTCCTACGATTGGTATAAAATTATGGTATGAGGTTGAATTTCCTCTCCGAGTTTCAAACGCGAGACTAAACGTCTGCCAACCAAACCCTCCACCAACCAGCCTATGCCATTGCTTAGCTATTATGGTTCCAAAATACTACTTAAAGTTTCATAGTGCTCACATTGGGGGAGGGAGGCAAGGCTAAGCCCTAGCCCCTGGCCACCCCAGCACCCACGGGACCGCAAGAATAGGGGCTAAGGGGCTAAGCATTAGCCTAGCCCATGATGACAACCCCAACACTTAACCTTCGGAGCCAATGCTTATACCGAGTGGAAATGAGGAGTGGGCCATCCCAAGCCCACGTGACGAGCCATACAACTAGGAGCACATGGAGGAAGTGGTTCAACCCTAAGTAAAATCGGTACCACAAGACCAAGGGCGTGGAAATCCCAAATGGGTTGGAGTTATTCCCTACAACCTCGGCCCCTAATGCGGTCATATGCACCAATGTGGCTGAGATTTTTAGAATTGGGGGCTTAATGGGCGAACTAACCATCCTACAATTTTTCCTGTCGGGTGGGATTATAGGCTAGATTTATGCGTCAGTTCTGAGTTTGGGATGCTCAAGCTAGGTTTACGCTGAATTTGGAGGATGATTAGCTATAGAATTTGGCAAAAACTTGAAACGGCCATAACTTAGTTAATTTTTGGCCAAATGAGGTGTAGAAAGAACCAAAATGGGGGTTTTTGACAGTGATGGATCCATTGGAGACATCACTTTTACTATTTTATCTATGAAAAATCATGGAAACACACTTTTCAACACTTAATGAAAGAGGCTCTCCATTGGAAGCTAGACTAGGAGATGTAGCCCAGGAGAGGTGTGAACTCCTTTATCATGTTTTGTGTTATGTGTTTCAAATATGCTTATTTTGTCTTTGTTTGGCTGTAAATTGTGGTTAAATTCACTTGTTTTATATGTTTAGTAAATTGATCCTCTACCTAAAACATAAAATTCTCACTTATAAATTGTTACAAATATTCAAGTTTACGTATTCAGATCATTTTGTTATCAGAGCAACATGTTATTGTGAAGGTTTGATTTGTTTGCAATTTTTTTTATTTTTTTTTATTTTTTTTTATTTTTATTTTTATTTTTATTTTTCTGATGCTTACAAGGATGAAGCTCAAAAGAAGAGAAAGAGAACTTCTGGAGCCAAGATATTAATTTTTTCAAGGAGAACAAATACACCTCAAGCTTCAATACTCATGGCACATGCAGAGGGTGCTGAAGGGATGTTTGTAGATGAAATAAATTTAAGAAAGAAATTCATTGAGATCTATGAAATGGTAAAGTTTCTTTATTAAGAGAGAAATTAAAGGTTGTATGGAGAGAGGTCAAAATGTCCAGAAGGAGATGGATGAAAAGGAGACATGCCTCCAAATGGGAATGGAGGGAATGGTGACAAACCACTACCTTCACCTCCATCATCCTCATCCTCATCTTCTACTTCTTTTGCCCTTTGACAAAAAAAAAAAACTCCAAATTCTCCAAAAGGAAATGGTAAAATTCCTTTACTTAAGCTTGATATTAAGTTTGAATTTCCTATGTACAATGGATAGTGATTGGATAATTGGGTTCGTCATATTGAAGTGTATTGTAGGATACAAAGAATCAAAGATGATGATACCAAGATTCAGCTCGCTTCTCTTAGATTGGAAGGTGCAACACTTATTTGGTGTGAAGCCAAAGCTTAAGAGGACATGAAGAAACATGGTAAGGTTTTATCCTCTTCAAATGATTTTGTTGTTACAATAAGAAGGTAGTTTTATCCATTAGCATACATACAGAAAGCTCTTATGGATTGGCAAACCTTTAGTCAAGCTAAGGGGGAAAATGTGCAATCTTATACTCAATAATTTAGGAAAAGAGCTTTGTTTTTGGGTAAAGATTTGTATTCTCAAGATACTTTGCTCAAATACATTGGAGGATTACATAGTTACTTGAGACATACCATTCTCATGTTTAACCCTAAAAAACTAGATGAAGTTTGTGTATAGGAAACTCATTTAGATGCAAGAGGGAAATATATTTATGAAGAATCTAGTGAGAAGTCATTCAAGTATGGAAAGAAAGGAAAAGGGAAAGGCAAAGATAAAATTAATATTGTAGTTAAGAAACAAGGAGAGAAGATCACATGTAAATACTATTCTAAAGAAGGCCATGATGAAGACCACTATTGGAAACTTCATCGTGAAATGAGACCCAAAAAGTTTAATAACAAGGAGAAAGACAAGATTGTTGTAACTACACAACAAGATTTAGTTTCTAATTCCAAGGATGAAACAAATCACAACCATGGGTTTGAAAGGTAAGGACATTGTTAGAACTAGTTCTTCAAATTGTCTCAATGATACTCAATATGAAAAAACAAAAATAGAGCTTTTCCACATTAGATCTTCTCAAAACATACCGAGATAGATACATTGTTTGATAGTGCTTCAAAAGCAAAGCTTATCTCAGAAGACATTGTTAAGAAGTTGAATTTAAAAACCATTCCTCATCCTAAACCTTATCCTTTAGGTTGGGTATGTGAGAATGCAAAATTTCAGGTGACAAAGAAATGCATACTTAGATTTACAATTACTACAGACTTTCTTGATGAGGTTGAACTTGATGTAGTTCCGCTTGATATATGTGGTATTGTTTTGGGAAGTACATATCCTTATGATAGGAGAGATATTTTTCATTCCCATGAGAAATCATATCATTTGTTCAAGAATGGTATTGAGTACATTGCTAGAGCACATAACAAGAAATTTAGTTCATCTCTTAGGAATGTTGGACAAATGAAGAGAATTGTTAATGCTAGTTAAAATTTTGCGTTGTTAATGTTCAAGTACAAAGATGTTTAGGAACCTAAAGCCTTTCAAGAATATGAATCAAGTTTGAAATTTGATTTTATTGAGGTTTCTAATTCATGTGATAAAATGTTTTATGAGTCTAACATGCTTCCTCCAAAAAGAGGTAAACAACATGAAGAGAAATTGTAGTAGGATGCATCATTGTTAAACATTGGTGTGAACAAGATGCCAGTGTTAAAGCATGCAGAGGTAGCAAAATAAAATGCAAAGGCTATTTGGAAAAGAGGACATTGGTCCAAAAACATCAATTCTTCTGGGTTTCATAATGTTTTGGATTTGAAGAGGGATACTACATGGTGATGGCGATCACATTTGGTGAAGATTCGAGCCAAAAACAAGGCTAGATATCCTAAGCAACTTTATGGCAATTGTTTTCAAGCTGAATGGAGCTTGAAATTGTTTAAGTTTCTGTTGATTGAAGACCGAATAGGGAATTCTTATATTCCTTCAAGGGAAGTTTTCTTTTTTGAAAATCTTGGGAAATTGCAGCAAGATGTTATCTTTGAAAGAAAGACAAAGACTTCAAACGTGAAGTACATTCATGAAAAGATCGAAGCGATAAATCCAAGTAAAGCTAAGTGGATTAAGATTGGAAGGTTGAGGGAATTGTACCCTCATCTAATTTTTGACTGAAAATGAGCTTTTGGAAGTCAAAAAGCTTCCAATGGGGAGGAATCATCTGGCGAATCAATTTAATGTTCAAAATTCAAAGTGCTTGGATTGGATCGAAACTAGTTCCAAAGAGAATATCTCGTCGCCCTGAACCCAACGCAATGTGTTTCACTCAAAACCGAAATTGGATGCTCCTGATATCGCATTCTGATTGATTTGGTAAACAATTAAAAATTTTAAAATGAATTTGTAGGGATGCCGAGTCAACAATCCATACGCTGACTGGACAATGATTGTACACGGTGACCGAAATTCTCATCGACCAATGGTATGGTCACAAGTGTCACATTTTGATTCGTTGGCAATTGGTGTAATTGCATTGGTTGAATGGTAATTGAGGTGGTCTAGGCCACATGGGTGAACGGGTTGATGTCATGTCGCCTCGTGATATTGGTGTAAAATTATGGTATGAGGTTGAATTACCTTCATGAGTTTCGAACGCCACACCAACAGTTTGCCAGGCAAACCCTCCATGAACCAGCATATGGCATTACCTAACTACTATGGTTCCAAAATCCTATTTAAATTTTTAGAGTGAACACATTAGGGAAGGAGGGTCAGGGTAAGCCCTAACCCTTAGCCGCCCCAGTGCCCATGGGACCACAGGCGGAGGGACCAATGGGTTGGGCCTTAGCGTCGCCCACAGCTAGAGCTCCAACACTTAACCATCAGAGCCAATTCTTAGACTAAGCGGAAATGAGGAGGGGGCCAGCCCAAGGCCATGTTACGGGCTATAGAACAAGGAGTGTGTGGAGGAATGGGGCCAGCCCTAGGTCATATCGGTACCATAAGACCGAGGGTGCAAAAACTCCAAAGGGGTTGGAGTTAAGCCCTGCAATCTTGGCCCCTAGTGCAGTCACGTGTGCCAACATGACCAAGATTTTTGAAATTGGGGGCTTAATGGGCGAACTAACCATCCTACAATTTGGCTCATCGGGTGGGATTGTAGGCCAGATTTGCACTTTGGTTCTGGGTTTGGGGCGCTCAAGCCATGTTTAGGTCGAATTTGGAGGACAGTTAGCTATAAAATTGGGCAAAAACTTGAAACATGCATAACTTTCTCAATGTTTGGCCAAATAAGGTGTAGATATAACCAAAATGGGTGTATTTGATAGTGATGGATCCATTGAGGACATCACTTTTATTGTTTTAGCTACGTAAAATAATGAGAGCGCACTTTTTAACACTTAATGAAAGAGGACCTGCATTGGAAGCTATACTAGGAGATGTAGCCTAGGAGAGGGTGAACTCTTTATCATGTTTTGTGTTATGTGTTTCAGATATGCTTATTTTGTCTCTATTTGGCTATAAATTGTGGTTAAATTCACTTATTTTATGTGTTTAGTAAATTGATCCTCTACCTAAATCACATATAATTTTCAATTGCAAATTGTTAAAAATATTCAATTTTACATATTCATATCATTTTGGAATTGGCACAATAGGTTATTGTGAAGGTTTGATTTGTTTGCAAGTGTTTTTCTGATGCTTACAAGGTTGAAGCTCAAAAGAAGAGAAGGAGAACTTGTGGAGCCAAGATCTCAAATTGTTTCAAGGAGAACAAATACACCTCAAGCTTCAATAGTCATGGCACATGAAGAAGGTATTGAAGTGATGTTTGAATATGAAATAACTTTTAGAAAAGAATTCTTTTAGTTGTATGAAATGGTAAAGTTTCTTTATGACAAGAGAAATGAAAATTTGTATGGATAGAGCTCAAAACGTCCAGAAGGAGATGGAGGAAAAGGAGACAAACCTCAAAAAGGGAATGGAGGGAATGGTGACAAACCACCACCTTCACCTCTGACATCCTCATCCTCATCTTCTACTGCTTCTACCCTTTCACAAAAACAAACAACTCCAAATTCTCCAAAAGGAAGATGGTGAAACTCCTTTTCTTAAGCTTGATATTAAGTTTGAATTTCCTATGTACAATGGAGAGGTAAATGCAGAAAGATTGGATAATTGGGTTCTTTGTATTGAAGTGTATTGAATGATACAAAGATTATCATAGGTGTGCAGCAGAGTATAGCAGAGCTAAAATTACTGACACATGCATCCAAAGAACTAGTGCAGCTAACTCAACCAATGAAGCTAACTCAAGGAATCCGTTTGGAAAGGCTAATAGAAATGACGTTTGGGATCAGAATAATGTAGATACCTACCAAAGCTCTATAGTTCGACTCCGTCGAGGCGAGGTAGGATGCGAAGAATTGGGATCATGTCAACATGAATATGACACCGCTTCCCATTCCGATATTGCATGACGTACACCAAGGCATCACAAATGAGTTAAAGGAATGCGAACAAAACACTTCAAGGCTGAATATTCAAATAGAACAAGAACGAGTTCTGTTGAAGAAATAACTCAACCAGGTAATCAATGAAAATGAGAAGACATAGATACAAAAGCAGAAATTGAAAGAAGTGGTCGAATCCACTTGTAGAAAAGTTCCAGATATGGATGTCCATGAGGAGGAATCCACAGAAGATAAGGTCGCGAGGCTCGACCTTGTAGTTAGGGAATATAAGGATAAAATTACCGAAGTGAAATTTAAATATGAGATGCAAATTAGTGAGGTGCGAATGAAGTTGCAGCCAACTATGCAAGGGAAAGTAAGAAGGTAAAGGGAGGCTGACCTAAAGTTAGTCATGGTTAGCATCTCTGCAAAATTCGCGGACTACAAAAAACTACTAGATGAAAGTTTAGAAATTTGGACTTCGCTGGAGGAAGATCCAAATATATAGAAACTATAGGGGAAATGCAGCAGAGGCATCAATAGTTAGAGGAGAATCAAGCAGCTGCAAAGATCAATGAATCAAAGATGTTAAAGAAAAGGATCAAAGAGATGAAGAGGGAAGAGCAGAAATTGATATAAATAACTTAGCGTTGGCAGGATGAGACCCTTCAAATCTCGGAAATAGTAGATGAGAAGCTTTAGGAGCTTCGGCAGAAGGAGGTAGCATTTCCACAAAAGGATGCAGATCATATAATAGAAGCATAGTTGGAGGAAGCATGTAGTGAGGATAAACAAATGAAATAAGTTCTCTAATAGTTCAATAAGGCCTACAATAGCAATGTAGAAGAGATCAGAGGAAAATTCGCTGAGTGACTCAGGAAGAGTCACATGTGAGTGTTGGGGGCTTGTTGGGTGCATCCCAACTTGGTTAGTTTTGGGCAAGAAATCTGAGTTTTGTGGAGCGCACAGTATAAAATATGCCACAGAGTACGAAGTGGACCACATAGCAGAGCAACAGAGCACAACAAAGACCACGCAACAAAGTCATCGTGTAGCATAGGAGCTTCATGGCGAAGCCCCTCCCTTTTTGTAAAAAACATAAAATATTGTAAAATTTAATGGTTTTGGACCATATTCCCTTGTATTTTGGAAACTATGGTATCCATTCCATGGTAATGTAGTGATGTAATCCCTCATGTAATAGTATATATAGGGATGAATAATAAAGAAGGAAGACATCTATCGAATTAATATAGATCTATGTTTATGGTGATATTTTTGTGATCTTTACTTTGGAAAAAGGGTGAGGCAATGCAGCTGAGTGCGCAGAGGCCTAGGTTTGCAACTTAGTGTGTAGACCATTTGTAGCTTAGTGCACAGACAACCTAGAGTTGTGTGTATAGGAAAGAACTGTTTGTTGTACCAATTCTCTATTATAAGAAATATTTCTTGTGGATGTAGTCCCGCATTGGGATGAACCATGGTAAAATTAGTGTCTCATGTGTTGATTTTCTTATTATCTGTACTTTATTTCAGTACTATGAAGTTCATGGATGGTTATGTTATGTTTAAGTGATGAAAGTAATTCTACAAAGTAATATATATAAGTGCGAAGTAATTGATGTATGCAAAGTAGTTTATAAGTATGAAAGCATAAATAAAATACAAAAGTGACACATCACAGCATCCCTCAAGTTGTAGAAACCTAGTTCTGCAACCTCCCATAGTCACTTCAGGTGAGACTGCGACCTACTTGCAGGTCTTTTCTGAAAGGGCCAATGATTGAGGGTTTTGTCGGTGTGGAATAAAAGTAAAGCCTAGGTCATCTCAACCTAAGACAACAAGATCGGACTGTGGATTATGGTAAATCCTAGAGACTAGGAGAGAGGAAAATTCCTCATGGTGTAGGTGGATAAATCCGGTGGCACCCATGCTTATTTATGGCTTAGTGATTTGATAAGAATTGTGGTAAAGCTCTATTGATGATGGTTATGTGGTTTAGCCTTAGGAAGCCCTGGTTGATTCTTTTGGTTTTGACTCCCACACTCATGTCTGGAATATGGCACGGGGGTGATTGGCAGAAGAGAGATTTGGCTCAACCAATCTATCAAGTGGAATGTGGTAGTCCCATACTAGGTTGGATTTTTCATTCATTAATAAGAGTTTCTTCTCCTTGGTATTTTATGTGTTCATATGTGGCATTTATGTTTGCTTTATCCTTGTTAATTCAGTTAGATATATGTTGGTTATGAGCATGTTTTATGATAGTGATAATGTATGGCTCTCATCATGTCTTCATTGATAAATATATGACCTAATAGATGATAATGTAGCTAATGTGATAAGGCATCAATGCTTCTTGAAGAATACCAGATAAGTATGAGACCCCTATGCTCAGATCTATTATTATGACCTGTAGATTACATGTTCATGATCTGTTTAACAAAATGTATGTCATGGTTAGGCTTGATTAGGTCAAATACTTGATCAAGTTTTGTGTTAGAGGATTTGCCTTGGTGTCATTTATTTTCTTGTAAATTATCATCAAGTTCTGGGTAGTGGTTTGGAGACTAGCCCTGAAAAAGTGACTTAAATCACGTAGTCTCTGCCAAAACAATGGCTGAAAAAGATTGTAGTTTCTCCCTTGCATGCATTGTGGGAGATAATATAGGGTTCCGGTCGCATGCATGCCTTGTTATGGAAGTGACTGGGGGTTAAATTCATTTAAATGCTAGGTTAATTCATGTGTTTGGAACCTAGAGTGGTGGATTAGCTCCTGGGGGTCATGCAGAACTTGAGGAGGTCTATAAAGTGTTCATTAATCAGTTCCACTTCCTTAACTGCACTTAGGGTTTTGAATCATATCGTATTAAATCTTCATCACATATTTACCCCGGTGAACCAGTTAGCTTGGGTAAATGTGGGAGGAGGGTGTTATAGTGATTAACTTGACATTTAAATGATATATGAATTCTCAAGAACTTTTGGATACATGTGGTTGGGAATTTTGAGATAACACTTAAGTAATATTTTTAATAGATTTTTAATTTGGTTCATACACCTATTGTCTTTGGATATATACAATCAAACTTCACTGACATGCCACTAGGGTAACCACCGCATGGGTCACTGGTGAGTCTCTATCATTTTTATTTCTTTGTTCGAGAAGCAGAGCATCACATTCAGCTCACTCTAGGGTTTATCAACTTTTAACTTATTCAGGACTATCTAACCTTAATTGTGTTATCGCGGTAGGCTATCAGGAAGCCAAAATCACTCGTACCATTTTCTTTTCCGCAAGGGTAATTATACACTTAGGCATTGTTTTCTACTGATTATTTTTCATAATGATATTTGATCTCTTGACATCTTAAACTATTTATTTTTGTTTTCTTTTCATGGTTTCACCCGTTTCGCATCCACCAAACATAGTATGGTCTCTATATAGTTCCCAAAACTCCTCATTTGTTAAACAAAAAATTCTCTTCTTCTATCTAGCATATAGGTAAATCACTTATAGTTCCTCTCTCATCTCATTCCCATTTCATTGGCTATAGACTTTTCATACAATGAACTAATTTTTTCATCCTTGTCTTTCTATAAGCGTTACGGTCACTTCACACAATAGAAATGATTCATTCTTGCCACCCACAGGTACAATTTACTTTCTTATGAAATGGGTTTTCTCTCGTAAGAGGCTCTGAAATATTTTTTTAAGGGTTTCATTATCTGTGGAATTTCTTCCTTATGGTTTACCTCTTCCTAACTATTAATTCTTGTCTAGTTGTTTGATTATCTTTTTTTGCAAAACCCTTGGATTATTTGGAGAAAATTCAACTATAAGGCAATTCCTCTACTCAATATCTTGACGATAACTCCCATCTAGGTTCCTTAATTTGTTTTTTTAATTTCCATTTTACTTATTTTTCTAGTTCCCCATCAGACGATCACTAAACCCAGCTCTATTGTCAAGGCAAAAATGAACTTTGGTTGTTGTTATATTTATAACTTCTGACTAGAAGTTAGCCTTTAAGGTGTTTGTTACCATTAAATATTCTAGTTGTTTCTTTCATTGGTAAACACTGCAACCACTCTAGACATGACTCTTATTGTTATTTTATGGTCGAAATCAACCCTTAGGGTTATGCTATATTTTTTTGTTCCAATTGTATTTTTGAAGGCAAACTATGGCCTCTCTAGCCATAACTTTTACTTTCAATTTTTGGTAAAAAATTGACAATTGTAAATGGTTGTTGTGATCTTGTTTTATTTGGAACATAAGTTAATATTTCTTTCAAAAAGTACTTTGTATAGTTATTTTATTTTTATTATATGTGTCACACTCCTTTATTTTGGGTTACTGTTTTGAAAGTGTAAAGGAAAAAAATCCCATTTTGGATGTGGTAGTTATATAGCAATATGTTTATTATTTTTTTTTCATTTGTTAACAGTCATGTTTTAGATGAGAAAGAAATTCATTTTCCTAATAAATATGGTCTCTTTAAAATTTTCCCAAAACTTTTGTGTGTCTTAAAAGGGGTTTCACACTGATTTTTCCTTTTTCTTAAATCTATAAATAAAGTGTTCCTATTCCCCAATCCAAGGACTTTGCCGAATAGTTAGGCACTAACCCTCTCTTTAAGAGACTATTGGTCATACAAATATCCCTTTCTCTATATATGTCTGTAAAGTTAAGGAAGGAAAATGGTTATTATCCAAAAGCATACCAAACACAAAATATCCATAGCATTAACTTCTTATTTCTTTTTCCGAAAAATAATCCTTTTATACCATGACAAATGAACAGAATTGTCAATGTTAGTCAAAATTTTGCATTGTTAATGTTCAAGCACAAAGATGTTGAGGAACTCAAATCCTTTCAAGGATATGAATCAAGTTTGAAATTTTATTTTATTGAGGTTTCTAATTCATGTGATAAGATGTTTTAGGATTCTAACATGTTGCCTCCAAAAAGAGGTAAACAACATGAAGTGAAATTGTAGCAGCATGCATCATTGTTGAACATTGGTGTGAACAAGATTCCAGTGCTAAAGCATGCAAAGGTCAAAAAGAAAATTCAAAGGCTATTTGAAAAAGAGGACATTGGTCCCAAAACATCAGTTCTTGTGGCTTTCATAATGTTTTGGCTATGAAGAAGGATACTGGATGGTGACGGTGATCACATTCGGTGACGAGTTGCGCCAAAAACAAGGCTAGACATCATAAGCATCATTATGGAAACAATGTTCAAGGTGAAAGGAACTTGAAATTGTTTAAGTTTCCATTGATTGAAGACCGAGGAGGGAATTTTCAGATTCCTTCAAGGGAAGTTTTATTTTGTTAAAATGTTGGGAAACTGCAGTAAGATGTTATCTTTCACAGAAAATCAAAGACTTCAAAAGTGAAGTACATTCATGAAGAGCTCGAAGTGACAAATTGAAGAAAATATAAGTGGATTAAGACTGGAAGGGTGAGGGAACTGTACCCTCATCTAATTTTTGACTGAAAATGAACTTTTGGAGGTCCAAAAGCTTCTAATGGGGAGAAATCATCTAGTGGATCAGTTTAATGCTCAAAATGCAGAGTGCTTGGATTGGCTTGAAACTACTTCCAAAGAAAATATCTTGTTTCCTTGAATCCAACGCATCTCGTTTCACTCAAAACTGAAACTAGATGCTTCTGATATCGTGTTCAGCTCGATTAGGTAAACAATTAAAAATTTTAAAATAAGTTTGTAGGGATGCCTAGTCAGTAATCTGTCCGGAAAATTATCGTACAGGGTGACTAGACTTCCTATCTACCAATCGTATGGTAACAAGTGTCACATTTTGGTTCATTGGTAGTTGGTGTGATTCCATTGGTTGAATGGCCCTTGAGGTGGTCTAATTAGGAGAGGTCGTGTGGGCCAATGGGTTTTCGACAGCTGGCCTCCTACGATTGGTATAAAATTATGGTATGAGGTTGAATTTCCTCTCCGAGTTTCAAACGCGAGACTAAACGTCTGCCAACCAAACCCTCCACCAACCAGCCTATGCCATTGCTTAGCTATTATGGTTCCAAAATACTACTTAAAGTTTCATAGTGCTCACATTGGGGGAGGGAGGCAAGGCTAAGCCCTAGCCCCTGGCCACCCCAGCACCCACGGGACCGCAAGAATAGGGGCTAAGGGGCTAAGCATTAGCCTAGCCCATGATGACAACCCCAACACTTAACCTTCGGAGCCAATGCTTATACCGAGTGGAAATGAGGAGTGGGCCATCCCAAGCCCACGTGACGAGCCATACAACTAGGAGCACATGGAGGAAGTGGTTCAACCCTAAGTAAAATCGGTACCACAAGACCAAGGGCGTGGAAATCCCAAATGGGTTGGAGTTATTCCCTACAACCTCGGCCCCTAATGCGGTCATATGCACCAATGTGGCTGAGATTTTTAGAATTGGGGGCTTAATGGGCGAACTAACCATCCTACAATTTTTCCTGTCGGGTGGGATTATAGGCTAGATTTATGCGTCAGTTCTGAGTTTGGGATGCTCAAGCTAGGTTTACGCTGAATTTGGAGGATGATTAGCTATAGAATTTGGCAAAAACTTGAAACGGCCATAACTTAGTTAATTTTTGGCCAAATGAGGTGTAGAAAGAACCAAAATGGGGGTTTTTGACAGTGATGGATCCATTGGAGACATCACTTTTACTATTTTATCTATGAAAAATCATGGAAACACACTTTTCAACACTTAATGAAAGAGGCTCTCCATTGGAAGCTAGACTAGGAGATGTAGCCCAGGAGAGGTGTGAACTCCTTTATCATGTTTTGTGTTATGTGTTTCAAATATGCTTATTTTGTCTTTGTTTGGCTGTAAATTGTGGTTAAATTCACTTGTTTTATATGTTTAGTAAATTGATCCTCTACCTAAAACATAAAATTTTCACTTATAAATTGTTACAAATATTCAAGTTTACGTATTCAGATCATTTTGTTATCAGAGCAACATGTTATTGTGAAGGTTTGATTTGTTTGCATTTTTTTTTTTTTTTTTTTTTTTTCTGATGCTTACAAGGTTGAAGCTCAAAAGAAGAGAAAGAGAACTTCTGGAGCCAAGATATTAATTTTTTCAAGGAGAACAAATACACCTCAAGCTTCAATACTCATGGCACATGCAGAGGGTGCTGAAGGGATGTTTGTAGATGAAATAAATTTAAGAAAGAAATTCATTGAGATCTATGAAATGGTAAAGTTTCTTTATTAAGAGAGAAATTAAAGGTTGTATGGAGAGAGGTCAAAATGTCCAGAAGGAGATGGATGAAAAGGAGACATGCCTCCAAATGGGAATGGAGGGAATGGCGACAAACCACTACCTTCACCTCCATCATCCTCATCCTCATCTTCTACTTCTTTTGCCCTTTGACAAAAAAAAAAAACTCCAAATTCTCCAAAAGGAAATGGTAAAATTCCTTTACTTAAGCTTGATATTAAGTTTGAATTTCCTATGTACAATGGATAGTGATTGGATAATTGGGTTCGTCATATTGAAGTGTATTGTAGGATACAAAGAATCAAAGATGATGATACCAAGATTCAGCTCGCTTCTCTTAGATTGGAAGGTGCAACACTTATTTGGTGTGAAGCCAAAGCTTAAGAGGACATGAAGAAACATGGTAAGGTTTTATCCTCTTCAAATGATTTTGTTGTTACAATAAGAAGGTAGTTTTATCCATTAGCATACATACAGAAAGCTCTTATGGATTGGCAAACCTTTAGTCAAGCTAAGGGGGAAAATGTGCAATCTTATACTCAATAATTTAGGAAAAGAGCTTTGTTTTTGGGTAAAGATTTGTATTCTCAAGATACTTTGCTCAAATACATTGGAGGATTACATAGTTACTTGAGACATACCATTCTCATGTTTAACCCTAAAAAACTAGATGAAGTTTGTGTATAGGAAACTCATTTAGATGCAAGAGGGAAATATATTTATGAAGAATCTAGTGAGAAGTCATTCAAGTATGGAAAGAAAGGAAAAGGGAAAGGCAAAGATAAAATTAATATTGTAGTTAAGAAACAAGGAGAGAAGATCACATGTAAATACTATTCTAAAGAAGGCCATGATGAAGACCACTATTGGAAACTTCATCGTGAAATGAGACCCAAAAAGTTTAATAACAAGGAGAAAGACAAGATTGTTGTAACTACACAACAAGATTTAGTTTCTAATTCCAAGGATGAAACAAAATCACAACCATGGGTTTGAAAGGTAAGGACATTGTTAGAACTAGTTCTTCAAATTGTCTCAATGATACTCAATATGAAAAAACAAAAATAGAGCTTTTCCACATTAGATCTTCTCAAAACATACCGAGATAGATACATTGTTTGATAGTGCTTCAAAAGCAAAGCTTATCTCAGAAGACATTGTTAAGAAGTTGAATTTAAAAACCATTCCTCATCCTAAACCTTATCCTTTAGGTTGGGTATGTGAGAATGCAAAATTTCAGGTGACAAAGAAATGCATACTTAGATTTACAATTACTACAGACTTTCTTGATGAGGTTGAACTTGATGTAGTTCCGCTTGATATATGTGGTATTGTTTTGGGAAGTACATATCCTTATGATAGGAGAGATATTTTTCATTCCCGTGAGAAATCATATCATTTGTTCAAGAATGGTATTGAGTACATTGCTAGAGCACATAACAAGAAATTTAGTTCATCTCTTAGGAATGTTGGACAAATGAAGAGAATTGTTAATGCTAGTTAAAATTTTGCGTTGTTAATGTTCAAGTACAAAGATGTTTAGGAACCTAAAGCCTTTCAAGAATATGAATCAAGTTTGAAATTTGATTTTATTGAGGTTTCTAATTCATGTGATAAAATGTTTTATGAGTCTAACATGCTTCCTCCAAAAAGAGGTAAACAACATGAAGAGAAATTGCAGTAGGATGCATCATTGTTAAACATTGGTGTGAACAAGATGCCAGTGTTAAAGCATGCAGAGGTAGCAAAATAAAATGCAAAGGCTATTTGGAAAAGAGGACATTGGTCCAAAAACATCAATTCTTCTGGGTTTCATAATGTTTTGGATTTGAAGAGGGATACTACATGGTGATGGCGATCACATTTGGTGAAGATTCGAGCCAAAAACAAGGCTAGATATCCTAAGCAACTTTATGGCAATTGTTTTCAAGCTGAATGGAGCTTGAAATTGTTTAAGTTTCTGTTGATTGAAGACCGAATAGGGAATTCTTATATTCCTTCAAGGGAAGTTTTCTTTTTTGAAAATCTTGGGAAATTGCAGCAAGATGTTATCTTTGAAAGAAAGACAAAGACTTCAAACGTGAAGTACATTCATGAAAAGATCGAAGCGATAAATCCAAGTAAAGCTAAGTGGATTAAGATTGGAAGGTTGAGGGAATTGTACCCTCATCTAATTTTTGACTGAAAATGAGCTTTTGGAAGTCAAAAAGCTTCCAATGGGGAGGAATCATCTGGCGAATCAATTTAATGTTCAAAATTCAAAGTGCTTGGATTGGATCGAAACTAGTTCCAAAGAGAATATCTCGTCGCCCTGAACCCAACGCAATGTGTTTCACTCAAAACCGAAATTGGATGCTCCTGATATCGCATTCTGATTGATTTGGTAAACAATTAAAAATTTTAAAATGAATTTGTAGGGATGCCGAGTCAACAATCCATACGCTGACTGGACAATGATTGTACACGGTGACCGAAATTCTCATCGACCAATGGTATGGTCACAAGTGTCACATTTTGATTCGTTGGCAATTGGTGTAATTCCATTGGTTGAATGGTAATTGAGGTGGTCTAGGCCACATGGGTGAACGGGTTGATGTCATGTCGCCTCGTGATATTGGTGTAAAATTATGGTATGAGGTTGAATTACCTTCATGAGTTTCGAACGCCACACCAACAGTTTGCCAGGCAAACCCTCCATGAACCAGCATATGGCATTACCTAACTACTATGGTTCCAAAATCCTATTTAAATTTTTAGAGTGAACACATTAGGGAAGGAGGGTCAGGGTAAGCCCTAACCCTTAGCCGCCCCAGTGCCCATGGGACCACAGGCGGAGGGACCAATGGGTTGGGCCTTAGCGTCGCCCACAGCTAGAGCTCCAACACTTAACCATCAGAGCCAATTCTTGGACTAAGCGGAAATGAGGAGGGGGCCAGCCCAAGGCCATGTTACGGGCTATAGAACAAGGAGTGTGTGGAGGAATGGGGCCAGCCCTAGGTCATATCGGTACCATAAGACTGAGGGTGCAAAAACTCCAAAGGGGTTGGAGTTAAGCCCTGCAATCTTGGCCCCTAGTGCAGTCACGTGTGCCAACGTGACCAAGATTTTTGAAATTGGGGGCTTAATGGGCGAACTAACCATCCTACAATTTGGCTCATCGGGTGGGATTGTAGGCCAGATTTGCACTTTGGTTCTGGGTTTGGGGCGCTCAAGCCATGTTTAGGTCGAATTTGGAGGACAGTTAGCTATAAAATTGGGCAAAAACTTGAAACATGCATAACTTTCTCAATGTTTGGCCAAATAAGGTGTAGATATAACCAAAATGGGTGTATTTGATAGTGATGGATCCATTGAGGACATCACTTTTATTGTTTTAGCTACGTAAATAATGAGAGCGCACTTTTTAACACTTAATGAAAGAGGACCTGCATTGGAAGCTATACTAGGAGATGTAGCCTAGGAGAGGGTGAACTCTTTATCATGTTTTGTGTTATGTGTTTCAGATATGCTTATTTTGTCTCTATTTGGCTATAAATTGTGGTTAAATTCACTTATTTTATGTGTTTAGTAAATTGATCCTCTACCTAAATCACATATAATTTTCAATTGCAAATTGTTAAAAATATTCAATTTTACATATTCATATCATTTTGGAATTGGCACAATAGGTTATTGTGAAGGTTTGATTTGTTTGCAAGTGTTTTTCTGATGCTTACAAGGTTGAAGCTCAAAAGAAGAGAAGGAGAACTTGTGGAGCCAAGATCTCAAATTGTTTCAAGGAGAACAAATACACCTCAAGCTTCAATAGTCATGGCACATGAAGAAGGTATTGAAGTGATGTTTGAATATGAAATAACTTTTAGAAAAGAATTCTTTTAGTTGTATGAAATGGTAAAGTTTCTTTATGACAAGAGAAATGAAAATTTGTATGGATAGAGCTCAAAACGTCCAGAAGGAGATGGAGGAAAAGGAGACAAACCTCAAAAAGGGAATGGAGGGAATGGTGACAAACCACCACCTTCACCTCTGACATCCTCATCCTCATCTTCTACTGCTTCTACCCTTTCACAAAAACAAACAACTCCAAATTCTCCAAAAGGACATGGTGAAACTCCTTTTCTTAAGCTTGATATTAAGTTTGAATTTCCTATGTACAATGGAGAGGTAAATGCAGAAAGATTGGATAATTGGGTTCTTTGTATTGAAGTGTATTGAATGATACAAAGAATCAAAGAAGATGAAACCAAGATTCAACTTACTTCTCTTAGATTGGAAGGTGCAACACTTATTTGGTGTGAAACCTGTCATAAGGAAAGCTCATACAATGACAGATAAGCTCATACAAGATGCACGCTCATACAAGTAATAGAATATAGGTTATTTATTCCTCTAAGAATGTAGGTGTACTCATTGTGTCCCCTTCTCCAAAGAGTGTAGATGTCTTCAGAGAAGAATCAAATAAAGATAGATTAGGAAAAGGGAATATAAAGATAGCGAGTCATAAGGTACGTAAACCTAAAAGAATAATAACATATATAAATAATGACTAGAGGATACAACTAAAGGAGAGGGTTTGCTTGACTAAAAAATAATTATTTTCTCAATTCTTCTTGGAAGCATGACTGAAGAAGTTGGAGAGGGTGCAGGAATGAGAATAGAAAGCTAGCCGATGGTGAAGAAAACATGGATTGGTAGTAGAGGGAAGTCCAGAGATAGGGATGGAGAAGGGTGGGATGTCCAGAGGATCAGAGGGACCGACAGAGGAAGTGTTATATATACAAGAAAAAATATTAATAAAAAAATCAAAGTGTGTGTATACAAATTGTATGTATATATAACACTCAATACACAAACGTGTCACACACATACAAACAGATATATATATATATATATATATATATATATATATATATATATCGATCGAGAGAGAGAGAGAGAGAGAGAGAGTGTTACACTATACAGATATATGTTTTCTATTTAAGAGTTTGAATGTGATGTTATTTGTATTACCATTTTAATATTTGAATCATAAATAAAATATTTCAATGTAAACTAGGTATATATATTATATAAAAAATAAAGTGAAAATAAGAAATTTATTATAGTTTAAATGATTTTGTTAGTGTGTTTCTCGAAACTAGCACAGATCCATCTAAATCTAGATTTACTAAAAGTTGAAAGGAATCAAATATCTCGAGGTGAAAACCTTTCCTTAATTTCTACACTCAGAAAGATTTTTGCATCTTGAGAGATTTGATGCCTCTCAGTGGTTGGTAGATCTAGAGTTAGATGGATCTATGTTGATTAGTATCAACAACTAGAGAAAAGGCCCTCTAGGTCATTCTAGTCTAATATGTCAATGGTACCACCGTCGTGGCCACCTTCCTAACCATAAAATCTTGAGTGCATCATTTAATATAAATTATAGTGCGAATATTTCTCTCTCCCTAGTAAGATTCCATGTCCATGTATTCCTTTGAATTAATTTTGGTGAACTTTGGTATTAATGCATATAAAATTAACAGAAAATAGTAGAGAAAAGGTGGTAAGTTGATCAATTTATATGGGATTGGGGCAAGCATAATAATTTGTAACACCCAAGCCCTTAATCATTCATCTTGATCATGCCTTTAGAGTCTCAATGAAAATAATGTTGATAGATACTCTTAATAAAAATTACTTCATATTTTCTTTGTGGGTCTACCTTCAGTAGAAGAGTTTTTATAAGCTAGGTTCTTCATGTGCATATTAATTTCAAACCCGATTCAAGGTTAGGGTCAAGGAAATAAAAAGTTTAAGTTCATTAGCATTGTAACCTACCTCTATATGTTGTTCCATCTCAACTATCATAGCTTGACCTATTTTTTACTAACACATTCTTCATTGGAGTAGGAATGTGACTCATGAAAATCCCAATCCTTATGTGAAGCTTTTCCACCACTTTTCTTAATCCCTTATGTAGGATGATGCAATGGGTGTCACTATTTGAAGATTAAATAAATTCATATAAAAGGATCTTTATAGACACATCGATGGGAGAATCCTTATTCCCTCTTAATCAAATGGAGTAGTAAAGTGGAAGCAAACGATTCAAAATGATTATCAATTGTAGTCCTAAGTTTGAAGAGCGCATAACTATTGCAAATTGCAGATGTCAAAATATCAATGGATACTTGGAATGCCCTTCATAAAAACATCAAAGGATTCTTGGAATTTCATTTTTAAAAGCTTGGAATATCCTCCTTAAGATATAAGAGCTCTAGATACCTTTTCGATAAGGGAGATTAGGGATCAATAGGAGTTAGATAGAATTATGATATAAATGTAGTGAATTTAGAATCTATTTTCCATGTTTTGTACCTGCAACTAATGTATGCATATGATAGTAAGTATAAGATTACCTACTAATGAATTGCATGCATGTGTAATTTGTACCTAAAGCTCAAACTTCTGAGTGGAACCCATTTACAAGACCAAGCTTTGCACGCAAGTCACTTTTTAGGACGAAGGTGGATTATAATATCATTGAATTGTGCATAATGAAATGGTAATGTTAAGTTATAACTACTAGCACAACCACATTAAAATTATTAATTTGGTTGATATAGCCAAAGACTTCATAAATCATGGTCAACCATTCAATGAAAGATTAAACCCACAGTATCTAAACCCTACACTAATGTGCTTGATATATGTCTAAGGCTTCATTTGTATCTACCATTGATAAATATATATTAATAAAAATAATGTTATTACAATAAAATAATAATAATAATAGTAGTAGTAGTTATTATTATTATTATTATTATTATTATTATATTATTAATTAATTAATTAATATTTAATATTAATAAACCCAAGAGATTGATATTATAAACCCAAGGGATTAATATTATAAATCCAATGTATATAAACCCTAAGATAAATATTATAAAAACTAAAATAAACATGGTTGACCATGGTTGATTTTCATATTGAGACAAACCTTGTTAATACTATTAAACCCAAGGGCTTGATATTATAAACCCAAGGGATTAATAATAAAACCTGAGGGAATTATGAACCCAAGGGATTAATATTAGACCCAAGGGACTAATATTCTAAACCCTAAGATAAATATTATAAACACTAAAATAAACATGATTGACCATAATTGATTTTCATATTGAGGCAATCATTGTCACAACGCGACATTCAACCATGATTGACCATGGTAGGCTATGATTCATGATGGTTGACCATGATTGATATTATAGACCTGACGAAATAATAAACTCAAGGGATTGGTATTATAACCCCAAGGGAATAATAAACCTAAGGGATAATTACAAATTTATATTAATTAATATTTAATATTAATAAACCCAAGTGAATAACAAGCCCAACGAATTAATACTAAAACAACAAGGGATTATGAACCCAAGGGAATAATATTAATCCCAAGGACTAATATAATAGTCCCAAGGTATATAAACCTTAAGATAAATATCATAAACACTAAAATAAACATGGTTGACCATGGTTGATTTTCATATTGAGACAATCCTTGTCACAATGCACCATGGTTGACCATTGTTGATCATGGTTGCAATGATCAACGATGGTTGACCATGATTGATATTATAAACCTAAGGGAATAATAAACCCAAGGAATTGATATTATAATCCCAAAGGAATAATAAATCCAATGGACTGATATTATAAACCTAGGTGATTAATACTAAAACCCCGAGTGATTATGAATCCAAGGGAATAATATAAACCCAACATGGGAGTAATATTATGAACCCATGGTATAAACCCTAACATAAATATTATAAACACTAAAATAAACATGCTTGACCATGGTTGATTTTCATTTTGAGACAATCTTTGTCATGATGCCACATTCAACCATGGTTGACCATGCTTAGCTATGATTGATGATGGTTAACCATGATTGATATTATAAACTTAAATGAATAATAAACCCAAAGGATTGATATTATAAACCCAAGGAATTAATACCAAAACTCCAAGAGGTTATGAACCCAAGGAAATAATGTTAAACCCAACAGACTAATATTATAAATCCAAGGTATATAACCCCTAAGATAAATATTATAAACATTAAAATAAACATGGTTGACCACGGTAGATTTTCATATTGAGACAATCCTTACCACAATGCGACGTTGGACTATGGTTGGTTTTCATATCGAGACAATATTTGTAACAATGCGACGTTTGATCATGGATGACCATGATTGACCATGTTTGGTTTTATAAAACATGGTTGACCATGATTGACCATAGTTGTCCATCATTGTTAATCATGATCAAAGAGACTATACTCCAGGTTTATCATAGTTGAAAAAGGTAATATTATTACAATAAAATTATTATTATTATTATTATTATTATAAATTTATATTAATTAATACTTAATATTAATAAACCCAAGGGATTATGAGCCCAAGGGAATAATATTAAACCCAAGGGACTAATATTATAAACCCAATATATATAAACCCTAAGATAAATATTATAAATACTAAAATAAACATGGTTTACCATAGTTGATTTTCATAATGAGACAATCCTTGTCATAATGTGCCATTCAACCATGGTTGGCCATGATTGGCTATGATTGACAATGGTTGACTATGATTGATACTATAAACCTAGGGGAATAATAAACCTAAGGGATTGATATTATAAACCCATCGGATTCATATCAAAACCCCAAGAGATTGTGATCCCAAGGGATTAATACCAAAACCACAAGAGATTATGAACCCAAGGGAATAATATTAAACCCAAGGGACTAATATTATAAACCCAAGGTATATAAACCCTAAGATAAATATTATAGACACCAAAATAAACATGGTTGACCATAGTTAATTTTCATATTGAGACAATTCTTGTCACAGTGCCACATTGGAGCATGGTTGACCATGGTTGGTTTTCATATCGAGACAATCTCTGTCACAATGTGATATTTGACCATGTTTTATTTTATATCACATGGTTAACCATGATTGACCATGGTTATCCATGGTTGACCATCATTGTTGATCATGATCAAAGAGACTATAATCAAGGTTAATCATGGTTGATGAAAATCTACCATGGTTAATCACGGTTGATTTAATTTATTTAGTATTTTTAAAATTATTTAATAAGAAATCATTATTTATTTAAACTAATTAATTAATTGTTTATTTATTTAAAAAAAATAATAATAAATTATTATTATCATTTTTAATTTTATTTAATTGCATATATTTATTTTTGAATATTATAAACATAAATGAAGTCTTGAGCATATATCAACCACATTTACCAAAATAATTATTTTTATTCTTGCTAATTAATATTACTACTATTTCCCCCCGAATGCGGGTGCTGGCACGTCAGAGGGGGTCGAGCCACATGCCCAGCATGTGACGCCCCGTGTTAACCTTAATGTTTAATGGAATACCGCCGTCATAGTTTAATGTTTCGCTACCCGAGCTCTGGGCATTCAATGCCGAGCAGAGTGAATCGATGGCGTTGCAGAATGCAGTTAATGGACGCTCGCAACGAGGGAATGATGCTCGATATCAAGGGGCAGGTGAGGCGACGCAGACTCATTGGCATGGTGAAGCTGGGAAGGTGCGAGCGCAGAGGAATTCGAGGTGGGTGGATGTCTTACCACCTCAACACGCAGTCTTGGCTTTCCGCCGCTGCAACTCAAGGAATTGCCTTAGGTGGGAGCGGCAATTCAAGAGCATTCAAGGACAATTGGATGCGAGGAGTGAAATCTCCCCCTCCGGCGAAGTTTGCTCAGTGGTTGTCACGCCTGTGTGTGGTTTGGGGCGAAATCAACACTGTGCTTGTTTTTACAATTCACTTCAGGTACTCGAAGGAGGCAGCAGGGAGTTCATGGCAAAGCTGCGGGAACGGCAACCGAGCAGAAGGGGACCAGGGCGTGGTTCATCCTCTCGACCCCCTGCAGCTGATGAGCACCACCATTGCTGCTGCTGCTACTGTTATAGGAGGGCAAGAGCCACACCAATTCCAGCCGGGCAATTCATGGAGGTTGGCAGCTCAAGTGAAGGAGAGCCAGTGCTTCCAGCATTTGGCTCAGTCGTGTTCACTCTGGGCAGCTCAAAGGATAATGCAGGTATCAATGCTCATATTTCAGTTCTTTTCACTAAAGTCCCTGAAGGAAATGTTGTGGGAAAACCTCCAGGATCGGTGGAGCAGCCTCCAGGAGGTACTGGTGAGGAGAGCCCTGTTTTGCAGCCACCAATTGAGGCAGGCACCTCAGGGAAAGAGATTCTGCACCCCCCCTCACATCCCCTGGAGCCGGAACCTCAGGGCACTGCAAAGGATCCATGGACCACCATGTGGGAAGGAATCCCTGAGGGCCAAGGGTGGAGCTATATCGTGGAAGATAAAAGTCTCTGCGATGACTGAGCCTCCGACGCACGCACCGGCACATGCCTTTCTCTCTCAGCTCGGGTCCAGGATAAAAGTCTCTGCGGGTATTTGGGTTCTGGTCATCACTGTGTCTGTTTACTTGCAGTTTTTAATACTGTCTTGTTTATGTCGGTCTTGTTTACTCTTAGTTTTTAATACTATCTTGTTCATGTCGGTCCATTGTAAGCTCTTTGATGGACACGGTCCACAGTCAGTTTTGGATGGAAGCCCCTGCGTGGGCCGTCACGTTCATGTTTAACTCAATGCGGTTCCAGGTTCTGATGTTAGTCATGTCATTTTGGTCTCCAGCCTCAGTAAGTTTTTGGAGGGATTTTGGAAGTCCTGTAGGTGCTGCCCCTGCGGGGGAGCTTTTTGTTTCAAAGCTAAGCTATCCAAGGTGCAACTGCTGGCCCTGGAAGGCATGTCTCACTGTTTGTAAAGTTTACCTGTAAATATAATACAATAGACTAGCTAGTTTTTTACCGAGAAAAAAAAAAATATTACTACTATTTCCAATTAATATTATTATGAAAATTTTGAATTATATACAATAATTTTAAATGAAATATTAAATATTAATTAATATAAATTTAAAATAGTAATAATAATTATTATTGTTGTAATAATATTATATTTATTAATACATATTTATCAGTGTAGATACAAATGAAGCCTTGGCCTATATCAACCACATCAATATTTTTAATGTGGTTGTGCTAGTAATACTTATTAATTTCTCAAGTTATTAATTTAATTTGAGATTGATATTAATAATTATTAGTATTAGTATTATTATTGTTATTATTAATTATTATTATTATTATTAAATATTATTAAAAATATTAATCCATTATTATTCAATTTTAAGGTCAAGACCTGATGCATCTCCGTGCTTTGATTGCTAATTCTACTAAAGGATGCATACTTTACCCCTCTGGTTTTCAACCTGTGTGACCTTTTACCAGGAAACATATACTCTTAACTACTAAACTCACTCTTAAAAATAATATAAATTTAATTGATAATTAAATTTAAATTTAAGAAGTTTCCTTTCAAAATAAAAACACATATATACAAAATATTTTATTAACTTAAAAAATGATAATTTATGAAATATAATTTTATTAAGACTAGTGTATAATCATAATAATAAAAATAAAAATTAGCTTTTTCTAAATAATATTCATGGTATTCTTTACCTCTAAATTTATTTTCAAATTATTGATTAATTTAATAAGGTAAAATAATTTAATATTCATAAAATAAATTTCCAAAAAATGAAATTGATAAAAGCATTGGTGTATGTTTGAATAAGTAAAGCTTGAATTGTTCACTTCCGCAATCCCATCGAAAAAGGAAATTTTTTTTTTTTTTTTTCAAGTATATGATAATATATAGAGTATAGTTAGTCATTTAATAATCATATATAGAATATAGTTGTCAATTGAATTTATTTTTAGGTGCCCCACGAAAACATATTTCGTTGAAAAAATAGTTTAACCATAAATTTTATTTTTAGGTGCCCCACGAAAACATATTTCGTTGAAAAAATAGTTTAACCATAAATTTTATTGTAGAATTGATATACCACCCAAAGACGGCTGTACTGTCACCGCTGACATAATGAAATCATTCCCGCGGGCCGACAGCCACCATCCCGTATTTTATTGTAGAATTGATATGCCAGCTCTGATGTGCGGTGACGGGTTAACGGTAACTTCGCGCCGATTCACATTTACGGTATAAAAATATTAAAAAAGTTAACAGATACTCATCAGCAAAGCATTAGTTGTTCATTCTCCTTCAACCACCGAATCCGAAAGAAACGGTCAAGAATCCGATATAAATATATTTTCCCGTGAAATAATTTTGAAGCCATCTTGTCCATCTTGAAAGGGAAGCCCACGTCATATTTAAGAAATATATTTCCATTTTTCATAGAAGATTAACTAGCATTTGCATCAGATGTTGCAAAAGAAACGTAGTAAGGCATAAATTGAGGACAACATGCCATCTCAATTTGAGAAATAGTACTATGTCATGTTGAAACACAAAATATTTTATTGATAGGATATCAATTTACAAAATCTGAAAATGAAAAAAGCCAACCAATTTGTAAATGTATGAACTTGATTTTACAGTTTGAATAGCTTGTACGAGATCATTTAAAAATAAATAAATATGACTTACAAGCTCCATCCATATTCTTTGTTATGGTGAAGTAGTGGTTGCTTGACTTTTCAATCCCATGCACGATGTTGAGGTGCAACCAACCCATGATCTTTGATACCAACTTCACCATGTCTTCTTTCTACTTTACACATCATAGTGTTTGTCATGGATGCCTTGGAGCTCCACCTCCAAGGGAATACTCATCTATATACATCTTTGTACCCCAAAGAGTTATAAAAATCAATGCCCTAAATTTTTTATTTGAGAAACAAAGGATTACCACATAAGCACCAAGGCTAAGAACTTGTCTAAGAAAGACGCTTCTCAAGGAAATATTCATTTACATATTATTTGATGGTCTTCCATCTGATATCATACTGCATGTACTTTTACCTTTTGAACAATTAATGATGTTGAATGACCAACTCCGATCTCGACATCTGCCAACTATGTTTATTTTTTATGCCAACAGATAGCCCACATTTAGTAAAAGCTTAAAACTTACAGACCACCCTTTTAGGAAGAGAAACATGGAAATTACAAGGAAAATAAAACCGATACATGATTTCTCACCGATTTTGTAAATCAAGAAGCTATCTCATGCTTAGTTTCGAAGCTTGCATCTCTTCTTTTCTAGCATTCATTTTAGGGTTACTATGGATGGTAATGGCGAGGCTACTAGAAGCTGCTCAGCTGAATAAGATACAATCTTACAGAAATGGGAAAAACAAGACAAGAATTTCAACGCAAGTAACAGGAAGAAAAGTGCTTTTATAACCCAAAACAACTAAATAATTTATCATGATATTTGAGATCCCCTTTACAATGACAAATGCCTTCTCGGCTTCCTGAAATCAATGATTTTCCCACAAAGAGAGGGCCATTCAAGGTACTCACATTGAACTTGATATTGCAGCAATTAATCAAACCCTAAGCCGTAAATCTTTTGAGTTCTTCAATATTATTCACGCGCTAAGTACATAACAAAATATCAGTCAACAGATCATGCTAATTGACTTTGAGAGAAGAAACAGGGCAAAGCGCTTGAAGAACTCAGATGTGGAGGAAACCGCATGGTAAAGGCACCTACAGCCAAAGCCAGAAAAAAACCATGAATCCAAAATAGATAGTCAATATAAAATGCATTTGTATGGAAGGAAAAAAAAAAACAGTTTTGCATATTGGTAAGTGGGCAAGCCCGCGGATGCAGCATTGCCCATATTTAAAAGGGCCTCAACTCGCGGGCAGTCATCATCGCAGCTCTAAATCACCCATGGGAGGCATATCTGAAGGGAGGTATAAGATTTCACATGGAAGCAAACTCTGCTATTCTTTAGGGCAAAGCGCTTGAAGAACTTAGATGTGGAGGAAAACACACGGTAAAGGCACCTACAGCCAAAGCCAAAAAACCCATGAATCCCAAATAGATAGTCAATACAAAATGTATTCGTATGGAAAGAAAAAAAAAAGACTCAGTTTTGCATATTGGTAAGTGGGTAAGCCCACGGATCAAGCATTGCCCAGATTTATAAGGGCCTAAAATCGCGGGAAGTCGACATCACGGCTCTAAATCCCTGTGGGAGGCACATTTGAAGGGAGGTATAGGGTTTCACATGGAAGCAAACCCTGCTATTCATTAGGGAAAAGCGCTTGAAGAACTCAGATGTGGATGAAACCGCACGGTAAAGGCACCTGCAGCCAAAGCCAAAAAAACCATGAATCCAAAATAGATAGTCAATACAAAATGTATTTGTATGGAAAGAAAAAAAATTCATTTTTGCATATTGGTAGGTGGGTAAGCCCGCAGATGCAGCGTTGCACAGATTTAAAAGGGCCTCAACTCGCCGGCAGTCATCATCGCAATGCTAAATCACCTGTGGGAGGCATATCTAAAGGGAGGTATAAGATTTCACATGGAAGCAAACTCTGCTAAATCTTTTGAGTTCTTCAATATTATTCACGCGCTAAGTACATAACAAAATATCATTCAACAGATCACGCTAATTGATTTTGAGAGAAGAAACAGGGCAAAGCGCTTGAAGAACTCAGATGTGGAGGAAACCGCATGGTAAAGGCACCTGCAGCCAAAGCCAAAAAAAACCATCAATCCAAAATAGACAGTCAATACAAAATGCATTCGTATGGAAAGAAAAAAAAACAGTTTTGCATATTGGTAAGTGGGCAAGCCCGCGGATACAGCATTGCCCAGATTTAAAAGGGCCTCAACTCGCCGGCAGTCATCATCGCAGAGCTAAATCACCTGTGGGAGGCATATCTGAAGGGAGGTATAAGATTTCACATGGAAGCAAACTCTGCTATTCTTTAGGGAAAAGCGCTTGAAGAACTTAGATGTGGAGGAAAACACATGGTAAAGGCACCTGCAGCCAAAGCCAAAAAACCCATGAATCCCAGATAGAGAGTGAATACAAAATGTATTCGTAGGGATTTTCAGGATACCATCAAATTAGAATTGCACCAAAGGATCAACATAAGACCACCTTCACTACAAAATGGGGTTCATATCAGTATACAATGATGCCTTTTAGATTGAAGAATTCTCCTGCCATATTTTTAAGAGTGGTCATTACAACTTTCAAAGAATATATTCAAAAATTTTAGAAGTATACTTCAATGATTGGACAGTACTTGGGCTATTGAAGAAACATGTTTTCAGCTTAAGACTGATGCTTGACACATGCAGGCAGTATCGGATTTGTCTGAATATAAAAAAGTGCATATTTTGTGTACCTTTTGGTATATTACTAGGACACATTTTTTGCAAGGATTGATGGTGGATCCTACAAAGATTGCTATTATTGTGAATTTACCTTCACCAAAGACAGTAAGATAGCTTCACACCACATTAGGACATACTAAATATGACAGAAAAACTATCAAGGGATATGCACAAATCACTACGCCTACGGAAAAACTACTAAAGAAAGATGTAACATTCCTATGGAATGAAGAATGTCAAAAAAGCCTCGACACACTAAAAGAAAAGATGGTAATTGCTCCTATACTGGTATTCCTAGATTGGAATAAGGAATTTCATGTTCATGTGGATGCTTCATGCATAGCTTTAGGAGTGGTATTGGCACATCCTAGTGTAGGAGAAATCGATCACCTTATAGCTTTTGCAAGTAGTAAACTGTGTAAAGCATAAAATAACTATACAACTACAAAAAGGGAATGATTGGCTATGGTATATGCTTCACAGAGGTTTAGACATTATTTGTTTGTATCACATTTCAAGATGTTCACAAATCACTCTGCACTAAATTATTTGGTCAATAATTTTGTTTTATGAGGCATGATTTGCATATGGCTATTATTGTTTCAGGAGTATGACTTTGAAGTTGTTGTTAAGCCAGCATGACTAAATGTTGGACCTGATCATTTACCAAGGTTGGAAACAGGAGAAGAACCAACAATTATAGAGGATAATATTCCTGATGCACAAATTTTTTCAATCATGATAGAAAATGATCACTTCGTTGGTATTATTCAATTCTTAACCACACGATGGCCCCTTCAGAATACACTATGTAGTAGAAGAAAGAGTTGGTGGTTAAGACAACAGATTTTTCACTAATAGTAGGAAATTTGTAGAAGATGGGACCAGATGAAACATTGCGAAGATACGTCCCTGAGTATGAATGACTGATAATTTTAACATAATCTCATAGTGGTACAACTGGTTGACATTATGTGAGGAAAGCCACTATACAGAAAATTCTAAGAGCATGATTATGGTGGCCTACACTTCACAAAGATGCAAAGGTGTACGGTCACTTATGCTATCTGTCAAAGAATAGGAAAACCTTCAAGAAGAGATGAAATTGTACTAGTGCCACAAGTAACATTCTAGGCATTTGATAAATGGGCTATTGATTTTGCTGGACCCATCAATCCACCAGGAAAAAGGACGAGTGTGAGGTATAGAATTACTACGACCAATTATTCGAAAAGGTGGGTTGAAGCATAGGAAGTGAAGGATTGCAGTGCATAAAATGCTATGAAGTTCATCTTTGAATATATATTGTCCATATTTGGGTGTGTAAATATATTGATGAGTGATCAAGGATCACATTTCTTGAATAAGATGATTGAAGCATTAACTAAGGAATTTCAAGCTTACCACAAAAAGAACACTCCTTATCATCCTCGAGAAAATGGAACTAAGGAATCATTCAATAATTTTTTGGAGAATGCACTGACAAAGGTATGTAATGTAAATAGGAATGATTGGGATCTTCGGATTCCAACATTATTATGGGCTTATAGGACTACATGAAAAAAGTTGACAGGTCAGACACATTTTAATTTAGTTTATGGGCAAGAAGTTTTGATGCCCATGGAAGACATTGTCCCTAGCCCAAGAATTGTAGCTTTTAAAAATATGGAAGACCCCGACATAATGGAAGATAGAATGTCACAATTACTTGCTCTGGAAAAAGACAATTTTATAGCAGGATTTCATCAACAAGTATAGAAAGCAAGAGAAAAGGCTTGGAATGACAGGACCATTAAGAAAAACAAGTTCCATATATGAGATCTTGTTCTCCTATATGACAGTAAGTTTCTGAAATTCCTGGGGAAATTCAAAAAGAATTGGTTAGGCCAATATGTTATTAAGTATATTATATATGGAGGCATAGTGCAATTAGCAAAGTTAAATGGAGACTTAATTCAAGGAAAATTAAATGGCAGTCTCTTGAAATTGTACAGGGACAACCCTGCCCCTACAACTTCTCCCTTAAGAAGAAAGATGGAAAGTCTTAGTGTCACATACAGTTGAAAGTGGACACTGGACTGTAAAATACACTACAAAAAGAGCTTCGACGAGGAAAGTACTTCACTACAGTCGGAAATATGTCGAAGTTCACAGGAAGTTGAGACGTAAGACAGAGTTGCACTACAATAAGGGACTTGTCGAATTTCACCATAAAAGTAGAAATATGACCGTTAAAAGGGAAAAGACAGGCACAAAGTTACATTTAATATGACATGTTGGCATAATTTAAGGATAGATACACATTTAATAACAAAATATGAACAGAAACACGAAAAAATCAAATCTAATGATGAGGTTGGCAGGTCGGAATTATTATAAAGAGTCGAATCCCGCTCATATTAAGAACTTTTTAGAATCGAGAGCTCGAGTGATGAATAGTGTGAAGAAGTTTCAGGAGACTTTGTTGTATATGTCAACTGAGCGAGCTTGGGGGAGATTGTGCAACTTTTTTGTGAGAAGAGAATGTCTGGACTTATGGAGTCTTCTCTAGTAGTTGAAACACCCATGGTAGGAAAACCCACAATAATAGCATTGCCACCATAGAAGGCACGGTCATCACCAAGATAGAAGCAAACCAAGGAAGTAAGAACAAAAAAAAAGCAGGACAAGAAGCCTTCCAAATCTGTGAAACCTGAGAAGAATCTGGAGCAGGTCAATATTAAAGAAGAAGTGGAGGAAATACAATAGAGGAAGGTGGTGCAATGTTCATCTCACATATTCCGTCATACATCTCGCCAAGGAAGCCAAATGCTAAACCAGTAAAAGATTCCAAAGAAGCGAAGTATGGGAGATTCACGCATCTATTGCTTGAGGATGTGCCATTTGAAAGAGAGATTTTAGGAAATATTCCACAGTTGAAATTCATAGATAATGATTTTAATGACTGGAAAAACTACCCATAGTTTGCAACAAACCAATACTTACAGCAAGTTCACTACCCAGACAACAGAGTGACGAGATGGGAGCCACAATGGTGGGCAAATGGGTTGGCACAGTTAAGACCGCTCAACACGTAAATGTGCCACACTTCAGCAAAAGCTTAGCAAACAGAGCGTGTGTGCACCAATTATTGGTATTGATACATGATGGACACCTGTGGATGGGGAATAAGATCCCCATAGACCAAATGTTGATCTAGAGGATCACTAGATTACCTTACCGAGGGTAGAACCCCGTACAGGCGTTTGTGGGAAACGACTAGGACCGCATTGTGGTGGAGAATATGAAGAAGAAGTATGGGCTGGTCAAAGGAAATAGGGGCTACCTCATAAACTCGATCAATGACCAAGCAATCTACTTTGCGTGTATATTTTGGCTGGAAATATCATGACGAAGTGTCACGTGAATGAAGTTCCTACATCGGTGGTGTCTTTAGCAGCGCAGAACCGGAACAGAGTCTAGTATAACTGAGTTGGATATTTAAGTAAGGAATTCCTGGATGATTGTTATGAGGTCCAAGAGAAAGGTACATATTTCCATTATGTCTGGTTAATTTTGATCATTACTATGTAGGCATAGAAGGAGCCAGAGGATACACAATTTCCTCCGATAGAAGAAGATGTATGTAATGCTATGAGGTATGCTTCACTGTGGCATACCACTCAACCATCGCGCACACAAGAAAATAGAATATTTTTATATACTATATCATATGGATATACACATGCTCATAAACCAGTATCCATGCCTTTCGCCAAGTTTTCACAAACAGTACAACCCTGTGGTGAGTTTCAAGGCGAATTTCCATAAATTGTACATATAGGTGCACAGAGACACGAAGAAGGCATGTCATGCATTGCCATATATGGTCATAGAGGATAATATGGTAGAAGTAGTATAGACATGGGATTGGATGACTCCACTGGTGGAGGCAGGAGACAATGCAAAAAAAAGAAGAAGAGTTGGACACTTCGCAGCATAACGAAGGCAGTGGAAAAGACAAGGAGAAGGAAGCAGAGGTAGAAGAAGAGGAAGAGGAAGAAGAACACTACGAAGAAGAACACGAAGATGAAGAACATGAGGATAATCCTCAACCAGGTGAAGATACAACTAAGCAGATAGAGAAGGCAGAAATAGAGAAATCTATAGCAAAGAAAAGGAAGATGCACAGTGGAGCTTCATCGAGTAGTAGAAAGAAGTATAAGGCAGAGAAATCAAAACAAATCACACCAATGGTTCTAACTGAAGGTGACCTAGATCAAATTGGATACAAGGTTGAGGAGATAACAATGGAATCTTGGAATAGGGCAGAAGATTGATATAGGGATATTATCATAGGTGTGCAGCAGAGTATAGCAGAGCTAAAATTACTGACACATGCATCCAAAGAACTAGTGCAGCTAACTCAACCAATGAAGCTAACTCAAGGAATCCGTTTGGAAAGGCTAATAGAAATGAGGTTTGGGATCAGAATAATGTAGATACCTACCAAAGCTCTATAGTTCGACTCCGTCGAGGCGAGGTAGGATGCGAAGAATTGGGATCATGTCAACATGAATATGACACCGCTTCCCATTCCGATATTGCACGACGTACACCAAGGCATCACAAATGAGTTAAAGGAATGTGAACAAAACACTTCAAGGCTGAATATTCAAATAGAACAAGAATGAGTTCTGTTGAAGAAATAACTCAACCAGGTAATCAATGAAAATGAGAAGACATATATACAAAAGCAGAAATTGAAAGAAGTGGTCGAATCCACTTGTAGAAAAGTTCCAGATATGGATGTCCACGAGGAGGAATCCACAGAAGATAAGGTCGCGAGGCTCGACCTTGTAGTTAGGGAATATAAGGATAAAATTACCGAAGTGAAATTTAAATATGAGATGCAAATTAGTGAGGTGCGAATGAAGTTGCAGCCAACTATGCAAGGGAAAGTAAGAAGGTAAAGGGAGGCTGACCTAAAGTTAGTCATGGTTAGCATCTCTGCAAAATTCGCGGACTACAAAAAACTACTAGATGAAAGTTTAGAAATTTGGACTTCGCTGGAGGAAGATCCAAATATATAGAAACTATAGGGGAAATGCAGCAGAGGCATCAATAGTTAGAGGAGAATCAAGCAGCTGCAAAGATCAATGAATCAAAGATGTTAAAGAAAAGGATCAAAGAGATGAAGAGGGAAGAGCAGAAATTGATATAAATAACTTAGCGTTGGCAGGATGAGACCCTTCAAATCTCGGAAATAGTAGATGAGAAGCTTTAGGAGCTTCGGCAGAAGGAGGTAGCATTTCCACAAAAGGATGCAGATCATATAATAGAAGCATAGTTGGAGGAAGCATGTAGTGAGGATAAACAAATGAAATAAGTTCTCTAATAGTTCAATAAGGCCTACAATAGCAATGTAGAAGAGATCAGAGGAAAATTCGCTGAGTGACTCAGGAAGAGTCACATGTGAGTGTTGGGGGCTTGTTGGGTGCATCCCAACTTGGTTAGTTTTGGGCAAGAAATCTGAGTTTTGTGGAGCGCACAGTATAAAATATGCCACAGAGTACGAAGTGGACCACATAGCAGAGCAACAGAGCACAACAAAGACCACGCAACAAAGTCATCGTGTAGCATAGGAGCTTCATGGCGAAGCCCCTCCCTTTTTGTAAAAAACATAAAATATTGTAAAATTTAATGGTTTTGGACCATATTCCCTTGTATTTTGGAAACTATGGTATCCATTCCATGGTAATGTAGTGATGTAATCCCTCATGTAATAGTATATATAGGGATGAATAATAAAGAAGGAAGACATCTATCGAATTAATATAGATCTATGTTTATGGTGATATTTTTGTGATCTTTACTTTGGAAAAAGGGTGAGGCAATGCAGCTGAGTGCGCAGAGGCCTAGGTTTGCAACTTAGTGTGTAGACCATTTGTAGCTTAGTGCACAGACAACCTAGAGTTGTGTGTATAGGAAAGAACTGTTTGTTGTACCAATTCTCTATTATAAGAAATATTTCTTGTGGATGTAGTCCCGCATTGGGATGAACCATGGTAAAATTAGTGTCTCATGTGTTGATTTTCTTATTATCTGTACTTTATTTCAGTACTATGAAGTTCATGGATGGTTATGTTATGTTTAAGTGATGAAAGTAATTCTACAAAGTAATATATATAAGTGCGAAGTAATTGATGTATGCAAAGTAGTTTATAAGTATGAAAGCATAAATAAAATACAAAAGTGACACATCACAGCATCCCTCAAGTTGTAGAAACCTAGTTCTGCAACCTCCCATAGTCACTTCAGGTGAGACTGCGACCTACTTGCAGGTCTTTTCTGAAAGGGCCAATGATTGAGGGTTTTGTCGGTGTGGAATAAAAGTAAAGCCTAGGTCATCTCAACCTAAGACAACAAGATCGGACTGTGGATTATGGTAAATCCTAGAGACTAGGAGAGAGGAAAATTCCTCATGGTGTAGGTGGATAAATCCGGTGGCACCCATGCTTATTTATGGCTTAGTGATTTGATAAGAATTGTGGTAAAGCTCTATTGATGATGGTTATGTGGTTTAGCCTTAGGAAGCCCTGGTTGATTCTTTTGGTTTTGACTCCCACACTCATGTCTGGAATATGGCACGGGGGTGATTGGCAGAAGAGAGATTTGGCTCAACCAATCTATCAAGTGGAATGTGGTAGTCCCATACTAGGTTGGATTTTTCATTCATTAATAAGAGTTTCTTCTCCTTGGTATTTTATGTGTTCATATGTGGCATTTATGTTTGCTTTATCCTTGTTAATTCAGTTAGATATATGTTGGTTATGAGCATGTTTTATGATAGTGATAATGTATGGCTCTCATCATGTCTTCATTGATAAATATATGACCTAATAGATGATAATGTAGCTAATGTGATAAGGCATCAATGCTTCTTGAAGAATACCAGATAAGTATGAGACCCCTATGCTCAGATCTATTATTATGACCTGTAGATTACATGTTCATGATCTGTTTAACAAAATGTATGTCATGGTTAGGCTTGATTAGGTCAAATACTTGATCAAGTTTTGTGTTAGAGGATTTGCCTTGGTGTCATTTATTTTCTTGTAAATTATCATCAAGTTCTGGGTAGTGGTTTGGAGACTAGCCCTGAAAAAGTGACTTAAATCACGTAGTCTCTGCCAAAACAATGGCTGAAAAAGATTGTAGTTTCTCCCTTGCATGCATTGTGGGAGATAATATAGGGTTCCGGTCGCATGCATGCCTTGTTATGGAAGTGACTGGGGGTTAAATTCATTTAAATGCTAGGTTAATTCATGTGTTTGGAACCTAGAGTGGTGGATTAGCTCTTGGGGGTCATGTAGAACTTGAGGAGGTCTATAAAGTGTTCATTAATCAGTTCCACTTCCTTAACTGCACTTAGGGTTTTGAATCATATCGTATTAAATCTTCATCACATATTTACCCCGGTGAACCAGTTAGCTTGGGTAAATGTGGGAGGAGGGTGTTATAGTGATTAACTTGACATTTAAATGATATATGAATTCTCAAGAACTTTTGGATACATGTGGTCGGGAATTTTGAGATAACACTTAAGTAATATTTTTAATAGATTTTTAATTTGGTTCATACACCTATTGTCTTTGGACATATACAATCAAACTTCACTGACATGCCACTAGGGTAACCACCGCATGGGTCACTGGTGAGTATCTATCATTTTTATTTCTTTGTTCGAGAAGCAGAGCATCACATTTAGCTCACTCTAGGGTTTATCAACTTTTAACTTATTCAGGACTATCTAACCTTAATTGTGTTATCGCGGTAGGCTATCAGGAAGCCAAAATCACTCGTACCATTTTCTTTTCCGCAAGGGTAATTATACACTTAGGCATTGTTTTCTACTGATTATTTTTCATAATGATATTTGATCTCTTGACATCTTAAACTATTTATTTTTGTTTTCTTTTCATGGTTTCACCCGTTTCGCATCCACCAAACATAGTATGGTCTCTATATAGTTCCCAAAACTCCTCATTTGTTAAACAAAAAATTCTCTTCTTCTATCTAGCATATAGGTAAATCACTTATAGTTCCTCTCTCATCTCATTCCCATTTCATTGGCTATAGACTTTTCATAGAATGAACTAATTTTTTCATCCTTGTCTTTCTATAAGCGTTACGGTCACTTCACACAATAGAAATGATTCATTCTTGCCACCCACAGGTACAATTTACTTTCTTATGAAATGGGTTTTCTCTCGTAAGAGGCTCTGAAATATTTTTTTAAGGGTTTCATTATCTGTGGAATTTCTTCCTTATGGTTTACCTCTTCCTAACTATTAATTCTTGTCTAGTTGTTTGATTATCTTTTTTTGCAAAACCCTTGGATTATTTGGAGAAAATTCAACTATAAGGCAATTCCTCTACTCAATATCTTGACGATAACTCCCATCTAGGTTCCTTAATTTGTTTTTTTAATTTCCATTTTACTTATTTTTCTAGTTCCCCATCAGACGATCACTAAACCCAGCTCTATTGTCAAGGCAAAAATGAACTTTGGTTGTTGTTATATTTATAACTTCTGACTAGAAGTTAGCCTTTAAGGTGTTTGTTACCATTAAATATTCTAGTTGTTTCTTTCATTGGTAAACACTGCAACCACTCTAGACATGACTCTTATTGTTATTTTATGGTCGAAATCAACCCTTAGGGTTATGCTATATTTTTTTGTTCCAATTGTATTTTTGAAGGCAAACTATGGCCTCTCTAGCCATAACTTTTACTTTCAATTTTTGGTAAAAAATTGACAATTGTAAATGGTTGTTGTGATCTTGTTTTATTTGGAACATAAGTTAATATTTCTTTCAAAAAGTACTTTGTATAGTTATTTTATTTTTATTATATGTGTCACACTCCTTTATTTTGGGTTACTGTTTTGAAAGTGTAAAGGAAAAAAATCCCATTTTGGATGTGGTAGTTATATAGCAATATGTTTATTATTTTTTTTTCATTTGTTAACAGTCATGTTTTAGATGAGAAAGAAATTCATTTTCCTAATAAATATGGTCTCTTTAAAATTTTCCCAAAACTTTTGTGTGTCTTAAAAGGGGTTTCACACTGATTTTTCCTTTTTCTTAAATCTATAAATAAAGTGTTCCTATTCCCCAATCCAAGGACTTTGCCGAATAGTTAGGCACTAACCCTCTCTTTAAGAGACTATTGGTCATACAAATATCCCTTTCTCTATATATGTCTGTAAAGTTAAGGAAGGAAAATGGTTATTATCCAAAAGCATACTAAACACAAAATATCCATAGCATTAACTTCTTATTTCTTTTTCCGAAAAATAATCCTTTTATACCATGACAAATGAACAGAATTGTCAATGTTAGTCAAAATTTTGCATTGTTAATGTTCAAGCACAAAGATGTTGAGGAACTCAAATCCTTTCAAGGATATGAATCAAGTTTGAAATTTTATTTTATTGAGGTTTCTAATTCATGTGATAAGATGTTTTAGGATTCTAACATGTTGCCTCCAAAAAGAGGTAAACAACATGAAGTGAAATTGTAGCAGCATGCATCATTGTTGAACATTGGTGTGAACAAGATTCCAGTGCTAAAGCATGCAAAGGTCAATGACAGATAAGCTCATACAAGATGCACGCTCATACAATGACAGATAAGCTCATACAAGATGCACGCTCATACAAGTAATAGAATATAGGTTATTTATTCCTCTAAGAATGTAGGTGTACTCATTGTGTCCCCTTCTCCAAAGAGTGTAGATGTCTTCAGAGAAGAATCAAATAAAGATAGATTAGGAAAAGGGAATATAAAGATAGCGAGTCATAAGGTACGTAAACCTAAAAGAATAATAACATATATAAATAATGACTAGAGGATACAACTAAAGGAGAGGGTTTGCTTGACTAAAAAATAATTATTTTCTCAATTCTTCTTGGAAGCATGACTGAAGAAGTTGGAGAGGGTGCAGGAATGAGAATAGAAAGCCAGTCGATGGTGAAGAAAACATGGATTGGTAGTAGAGGGAAGTCCAGAGATAGGGATGGAGAAGGGTGGGATGTCCAGAGGATCAGAGGGACCGACAGAGGAAGTGTTATATATACAAGAAAAAATATTAATAAAAAAATCAAAGTGTGTGTATACAAATTGTATGTATATATAACACTCAATACACAAACGTGTCACACACATACAAACAGATATATACATATATATATATATATATATATATATCGATCGAGAGAGAGAGAGAGAGAGAGAGTGTTACACTATACAGATATATGTTTTCTATTTAAGAGTTTGAATGTGATGTTATTTGTATTACCATTTTAATATTTGAATCATAAATAAAATATTTCAATGTAAACTAGGTATATATATTATATAAAAAATAAAGTGAAAATAAGAAATTTATTATAGTTTAAATGATTTTGTTAGTGTGTTTCTCGAAACTAGCACAGATCCATCTAAATCTAGATTTACTAAAAGTTGAAAGGAATCAAATATCTCGAGGTGAAAACCTTTCCTTAATTTCTACACTCAGAAAGATTTTTGCATCTTGAGAGATTTGATGCCTCTCAGTGGTTGGTAGATCTAGAGTTAGATGGATCTATGTTGATTAGTATCAACAACTAGAGAAAAGGCCCTCTAGGTCATTCTAGTCTAATATGTCAATGGTACCACCGTCGTGGCCACCTTCCTAACCATAAAATCTTGAGTGCATCATTTAATATAAATTATAGTGCGAATATTTCTCTCTCCCTAGTAAGATTCCATGTCCATGTATTCCTTTGAATTAATTTTGGTGAATTTTGGTATTAATGCATATAAAATTAACAGAAAATAGTAGAGAAAAGGTGGTAAGTTGATCAATTTATATGGGATTGGGGCAAGCATAATAATTTGTAACACCCAAGCCCTTAATCATTCATCTTGATCATGCCTTTAGAGTCTCAATGAAAATAATGTTGATAGATACTCTTAATAAAAATTACTTCATATTTTCTTTGTGGGTCTACCTTCAGTAGAAGAGTTTTTATAAGCTAGGTTCTTCATGTGCATATTAATTTCAAACCCGATTCAAGGTTAGGGTCAAGGAAATAAAAAGTTTAAGTTCATTAGCATTGTAACCTACCTCTATATGTTGTTCCATCTCAACTATCATAGCTTGACCTATTTTTTACTAACACATTCTTCATTGTAGTAGGAATGTGACTCATGAAAATCCCAATCCTTATGTGAAGCTTTTCCACCACTTTTCTTAATCCCTTATGTAGGATGATGCAATGGGTGTCACTATTTGAAGATTAAATAAATTCATATAAAAGGATCTTTATAGACACATCGATGGGAGAATCCTTATTCCCTCTTAATCAAATGGAGTAGTAAAGTGGAAGCAAACGATTCAAAATGATTATCAATTGTAGTCCTAAGTTTGAAGAGCGCATAACTATTGCAAATTGCAGATGTCAAAATATCAATGGATACTTGGAATGCCCTTCATAAAAACATCAAAGGATTCTTGGAATTTCATTTTTAAAAGCTTGGAATATCCTCCTTAAGATATAAGAGCTCTAGATACCTTTTCGATAAGGGAGATTAGGGATCAATAGGAGTTAGATAGAATTATGATATAAATGTAGTGAATTTAGAATCTATTTTCCATGTTTTGTACCTGCAACTAATGTATGCATATGATAGTAAGTATAAGATTACCTACTAATGAATTGCATGCATGTGTAATTTGTACCTAAAGCTCAAACTTCTGAGTGGAACCCATTTACAAGACCAAGCTTTGCACGCAAGTCACTTTTTAGGACAAAGGTGGATTATAATATCATTGAATTGTGCATAATGAAATGGTAATGTTAAGTTATAACTACTAGCACAACCACATTAAAATTATTAATTTGGTTGATATAGCCAAAGACTTCATAAATCATGGTCAACCATTCAATGAAAGATTAAACCCACAGTATCTAAACCCTACACTAATGTGCTTGATATATGTCTAAGGCTTCATTTGTATCTACCATTGATAAATATATATTAATAAAAATAATGTTATTACAATAAAATAATAATAATAATAGTAGTAGTAGTTATTATTATTATTATTATTATTATTATTATTATTATTATAGTTAATTAATTAATATTTAATATTAATAAACCCAAGAGATTGATATTATAAACCCAAGGATTAATATTATAAATCCAATGTATATAAACCCTAAGATAAATATTATAAAAACTAAAATAAACATGGTTGACCATGGTTGATTTTCATATTGAGACAAACCTTGTTAATACTATTAAACCCAAGGGCTTGATATTATAAACCCAAGGGATTAATAATAAAACCTGAGGGAATTATGAACCCAAGGGATTAATATTAGACCCAAGGGACTAATATTCTAAACCCTAAGATAAATATTATAAACACTAAAATAAACATGATTGACCATAATTGATTTTCATATTGAGGCAATCATTGTCACAACGCGACATTCAACCATGATTGACCATGGTAGGCTATGATTCATGATGGTTGACCATGATTGATATTATAGACCTGACGAAATAATAAACTCAAGGGATTGGTATTATAACCCCAAGGGAATAATAAACCTAAGGGATAATTACAAATTTATATTAATTAATATTTAATATTAATAAACCCAAGTGAATAACAAGCCCAACGAATTAATACTAAAACAACAAGGGATTATGAACCCAAGGGAATAATATTAATCCCAAGGACTAATATAATAGTCCCAAGGTATATAAACCTTAAGATAAATATCATAAACACTAAAATAAACATGGTTGACCATGGTTGATTTTCATATTGAGACAATCCTTGTCACAATGCACCATGGTTGACCATTGTTGATCATGGTTGCAATGATCAACGATGGTTGACCATGATTGATATTATAAACCTAAGGGAATAATAAACCCAAGGAATTGATATTATAATCCCAAAGGAATAATAAATCCAATGGACTGATATTATAAACCTAGGTGATTAATACTAAAACCCCGAGTGATTATGAATCCAAGGGAATAATATAAACCCAACATGGGAGTAATATTATGAACCCATGGTATAAACCCTAACATAAATATTATAAACACTAAAATAAACATGCTTGACCATGGTTGATTTTCATTTTGAGACAATCTTTGTCATGATGCCACATTCAACCATGGTTGACCATGCTTAGCTATGATTGATGATGGTTAACCATGATTGATATTATAAACTTAAATGAATAATAAACCCAAAGGATTGATATTATAAACCCAAGGAATTAATACCAAAACTCCAAGAGGTTATGAACCCAAGGAAATAATGTTAAACCCAACAGACTAATATTATAAATCCAAGGTATATAACCCCTAAGATAAATATTATAAACATTAAAATAAACATGGTTGACCACGGTAGATTTTCATATTGAGACAATCCTTACCACAATGCGACGTTGGACTATGGTTGGTTTTCATATCGAGACAATATTTGTAACAATGCGACGTTTGATCATGGATGACCATGATTGACCATGTTTGGTTTTATAAAACATGGTTGACCATGATTGACCATAGTTGTCCATCATTGTTAATCATGATCAAAGAGACTATACTCCAGGTTTATCATAGTTGAAAAAGGTAATATTATTACAATAAAATTATTATTATTATTATTATTATTATAAATTTATATTAATTAATACTTAATATTAATAAACCCAAGGGATTATGAGCCCAAGGGAATAATATTAAACCCAAGGGACTAATATTATAAACCCAATATATATAAACCCTAAGATAAATATTATAAATACTAAAATAAACATGGTTTACCATAGTTGATTTTCATAATGAGACAATCCTTGTCATAATGTGCCATTCAACCATGGTTGGCCATGATTGGCTATGATTGACAATGGTTGACTATGATTGATACTATAAACCTAGGGGAATAATAAACCTAAGGGATTGATATTATAAACCCATCGGATTCATATCAAAACCCCAAGAGATTGTGATCCCAAGGGATTAATACCAAAACCACAAGAGATTATGAACCCAAGGGAATAATATTAAACCCAAGGGACTAATATTATAAACCCAAGGTATATAAACCCTAAGATAAATATTATAGACACCAAAATAAACATGGTTGACCATAGTTAATTTTCATATTGAGACAATTCTTGTCACAGTGCCACATTGGAGCATGGTTGACCATGGTTGGTTTTCATATCGAGACAATCTCTGTCACAATGTGATATTTGACCATGTTTTATTTTATATCACATGGTTAACCATGATTGACCATGGTTATCCATGGTTGACCATCATTGTTGATCATGATCAAAGAGACTATAATCAAGGTTAATCATGGTTGATGAAAATCTACCATGGTTAATCACGGTTGATTTAATTTATTTAGTATTTTTAAAATTATTTAATAAGAAATCATTATTTATTTAAACTAATTAATTAATTGTTTATTTATTTAAAAAAAATAATAATAAATTATTATTATCATTTTTAATTTTATTTAATTGCATATATTTATTTTTGAATATTATAAACATAAATGAAGTCTTGAGCATATATCAACCACATTTACCAAAATAATTATTTTTATTCTTGCTAATTAATATTACTACTATTTCCCCCCGAATGCGGGTGCTGGCACGTCAGAGGGGGTCGAGCCACATGCCCAGCATGTGACGCCCCGTGTTAACCTTAATGTTTAATGGAATACCGCCGTCATAGTTTAATGTTTCGCTACCCGAGCTCTGGGCATTCAATGCCGAGCAGAGTGAATCGATGGCGTTGCAGAATGCAGTTAATGGACGCTCGCAACGAGGAATGATGCTCGATATCAAGGGGCAGGTGAGGCGACGCAGACTCATTGGCATGGTGAAGCTGGGAAGGTGCGAGCGCAGAGGAATTCGAGGTGGGTGGATGTCTTACCACCTCAACACGCAGTCTTGGCTTTCCGCCGCTGCAACTCAAGGAATTGCCTTAGGTGGGAGCGGCAATTCAAGAGCATTCAAGGACAATTGGATGCGAGGAGTGAAATCTCCCCCTCCGGCGAAGTTTGCTCAGTGGTTGTCACGCCTGTGTGTGGTTTGGGGCGAAATCAACACTGTGCTTGTTTTTACAATTCACTTCAGGTACTCGAAGGAGGCAGCAGGGAGTTCATGGCAAAGCTGCGGGAACGGCAACCGAGCAGAAGGGGACCAGGGCGTGGTTCATCCTCTCGACCCCCTGCAGCTGATGAGCACCACCATTGCTGCTGCTGCTACTGTTATAGGAGGGCAAGAGCCACACCAATTCCAGCCGGGCAATTCATGGAGGTTGGCAGCTCAAGTGAAGGAGAGCCAGTGCTTCCAGCATTTGGCTCAGTCGTGTTCACTCTGGGCAGCTCAAAGGATAATGCAGGTATCAATGCTCATATTTCAGTTCTTTTCACTAAAGTCCCTGAAGGAAATGTTGTGGGAAAACCTCCAGGATCGGTGGAGCAGCCTCCAGGAGGTACTGGTGAGGAGAGCCCTGTTTTGCAGCCACCAATTGAGGCGGGCACCTCAGGGAAAGAGATTCTGCACGCCCCCTCACATCCCCTGGAGCCGGAACCTCAGGGCACTGCAAAGGATCCATGGACCACCATGTGGGAAGGAATCCCTGAGGGCCAAGGGTGGAGCTATATCGTGGAAGATAAAAGTCTCTGCGATGACTGAGCCTCCGACGCACGCACCGGCACATGCCTTTCTCTCTCAGCTCGGGTCCAGGATAAAAGTCTCTGCGGGTATTTGGGTTCTGGTCATCACTGTGTCTGTTTACTTGCAGTTTTTAATACTGTCTTGTTTATGTCGGTCTTGTTTACTCTCAGTTTTTAATACTATCTTGTTCATGTCGGTCCATTGTAAGCTCTTTGATGGACACGGTCCACAGTCAGTTTTGGATGGAAGCCCCTGTGTGGGCCGTAACGTTCATGTTTAACTCAATGCGGTTCCAGGTTCTGATGTTAGTCATGTCATTTTGGTCTCCAGCCTCAGTAAGTTTTTGGAGGGATTTTGGAAGTCCTGTAGGTGCTGCCCCTGCGGGGGAGCTTTTTGTTTCAAAGCTAAGCTATCCAAGGTGCAATTGCTGGCCCTGGAAGGCATGTCTCACTGTTTGTAAAGTTTACCTGTAAATATAATACAATAGACTAGCTAGTTTTTTACCGAGAAAAAAAAAAATATTACTACTATTTCCAATTAATATTATTATGAAAATTTTGAATTATATACAATAATTTTAAATGAAATATTAAATATTAATTAATATAAATTTAAAATAGTAATAATAATTATTATTGTTGTAATAATATTATATTTATTAATACATATTTATCAGTGTAGATACAAATGAAGCCTTGGCCTATATCAACCACATCAATATTTTTAATGTGGTTGTGCTAGTAATACTTATTAATTTCTCAAGTTATTAATTTAATTTGAGATTGATATTAATAATTATTAGTATTAGTATTATTATTGTTATTATTAATTATTATTATTATTATTAAATATTATTAAAAATATTAATCCATTATTATTCAATTTTAAGGTCAAGACCTGATGCATCTCCGTGCTTTGATTGCTAATTCTACTAAAGGATGCATACTTTACCCCTCTGGTTTTCAACCTGTGTGACCTTTTACCAGGAAACATATACTCTTAACTACTAAACTCACTCTTAAAAATAATATAAATTTAATTGATAATTAAATTTAAATTTAAGAAGTTTCCTTTCAAAATAAAAACACATATATACAAAATATTTTATTAACTTAAAAAATGATAATTTATGAAATATAATTTTATTAAGACTAGTGTATAATCATAATAATAAAAATAAAAATTAGCTTTTTCTAAATAATATTCATGGTATTCTTTACCTCTAAATTTATTTTCAAATTATTGATTAATTTAATAAGGTAAACTAGCATTTGCATCAGATGTTGCAAAAGAAACGTAGTAAGGCATAAATTGAGGACAACATGCCATCTCAATTTGAGAAATAGTACTATGTCATGTTGAAACACAAAATATTTTATTGATAGGATATCAATTTACAAAATCTGAAAATGAAAAAAGCCAACCAATTTGTAAATGTATGAACTTGATTTTACAGTTTGAATAGCTTGTACGAGATCATTTAAAAATAAATAAATATGACTTACAAGCTCCATCCATATTCTTTGTTATGGTGAAGTAGTGGTTGCTTGAATTTTCAATCCCATGCACGATGTTGAGGTGCAACCAACCCATGATCTTTGATACCAACTTCACCATGTCTTCTTTCTACTTTACACATCATAGTGTTTGTCATGGATGCCTTGGAGCTCCACCTCCAAGGGAATACTCATCTATATACATCTTTGTACCCCAAAGAGTTATAAAAATCAATGCCCTAAATTTTTTATTTGAGAAACAAAGGATTACCACATAAGCACCAAGGCTAAGAACTTGTCTAAGAAAGACGCTTCTCAAGGAAATATTCATTTACATATTATTTGATGGTCTTCCATCTGATATCATACTGCATGTACTTTTACCTTTTGAACAATTAATGATGTTGAATGACCAACTCCGATCTCGACATCTGCCAACTATGTTTATTTTTTATGCCAACAGATAGCCCACATTTAGTAAAAGCTTAAAACTTACAGACCACCCTTTTAGGAAGAGAAACATGGAAATTACAAGGAAAATAAAACCGATACATGATTTCTCACCGATTTTGTAAATCAAGAAGCTATCTCATGCTTAGTTTCGAAGCTTGCATCTCTTCTTTTCTAGCATTCATTTTAGGGTTACTATGGATGGTAATGGCGAGGCTACTAGAAGCTGCTCAGCTGAATAAGATACAATCTTACAGAAATGGGAAAAACAAGACAAGAATTTCAACGCAAGTAACAGGAAGAAAAGTGCTTTTATAACCCAAAACAACTAAATAATTTATCATGATATTTGAGATCCCCTTTACAATGACAAATGCCTTCTCGGCTTCCTGAAATCTATGATTTTCCCACAAAGAGAGGGTCATTCAAGGTACTCACATTGAACTTGATATTGCAGCAACTAATCAAACCCTAAGCCGTAAATCTTTTGAGTTCTTCAATATTATTCACGCGCTAAGTACATAACAAAATATCAGTCAACAGATCACGCTAATTGATTTTGAGAGAAGAAACAGGGCAAAGCGCTTGAAGAACTCAGATGTGGAGGAAACCGCATGGTAAAGGCACCTACAGCCAAAGCCAAAAAAAAACCATGAATCCAAAATAGACAGTCAATACAAAATGCATTTGTATGGAAAGAAAAAAAACAGTTTTGCATATTGGTAAGTGGGCAAGCCCGCGGATGCAGCATTGCCCATATTTAAAAGGGCCTCAACTCGCGGGCAGTCATCATCGCAGCTCTAAATCACCCATGGGAGGCATATCTGAAGGGAGGTATAAGATTTCACATGGAAGCAAACTCTGCTATTCTTTAGGGCAAAGCGCTTGAAGAACTTAGATGTGGAGGAAAACGCACGGTAAAGGCACCTGCAGCCAAAGCCAAAAAACCCATGAATCCAAAATAGATAGTCAATACAAAATGTATTCGTATGGAAAGAAAAAAAAAAACTCAGTTTTGCATATTGGTAAGTGGGTAAGCCCACGGATGAAGCATTGCCCAGATTTAAAAGGGCCTCAACTCGCGGGAAGTCGTCATCACGGCTCTAAATCCCTGTGGGAGGCACATCTGAAGGGAGGTATAGGGTTTCACATGGAAGCAAACCCTGCTATTCTTTAGGGAAAAGCGCTTGAAGAACTCAGATGTGGATGAAACCGCACGGTAAAGGCACCTGCAGCCAAAGCCAAAAAAACCATGAATCCAAAATAGATAGTCAATACAAAATGTATTTGTATGGAAAGAAAAAAAATTCATTTTTGCATATTGGTAGGTGGGTAAGCCCGCAGATGCAGCGTTGCACAGATTTAAAAGGGCCTCAACTCGCCGGCAGTCATCATCGCAATGCTAAATCACCTGTGGGAGGCATATCTAAAGGGAGGCATAAGATTTCACATGCAAGCAAACTCTGCTAAATCTTTTGAGTTCTTCAATATTATTCACGCGCTAAGTACATAACAAAATATCAGTCAACAGATCACGCTAATTGATTTTGAGAGAAGAAACAGGGCAAAGCGCTTGAAGAACTCAGATGTGGAGGAAACCGCATGGTAAAGGCACCTGCAGCCAAAGCCAAAAAAAACCATGAATCCAAAATAGACAGTCAATACAAAATGCATTCGTATGGAAAGAAAAAAAAACAGTTTTGCATATTGGTAAGTGGGCAAGCCCGCGGATGCAGCATTGCCCAGATTTAAAAGGGCCTCAACTCGCGGGCAGTCATCATCGCAGCTCTAAATCACCTGTGGGAGGCATATCTGAAGGGAGGTATAAGATTTCACATGGAAGCAAACTCTGCTATTCTTTAGGGAAAAGCGCTTGAAGAACTTAGATGTGGAGGAAAACGCATGGTAAAGGCACCTGCAGCCAAAGCCAAAAAACCCATGAATCCAAAATAGACAGTCAATACAAAATGTATTCGTAGGGATTTTCAGGATACCATCAAATTAGAATTGCACCAAAGGATCAACATAAGACCACCTTCACTACAAAATGGGGTTCATATCAGTATACAATGATGCCTTTTAGATTGAAGAATTCTCCTGCCATATTTTTAAGAGTGGTCATTACAACTTTCAAAGAATATATTCAAAAATTTTAGAAGTATACTTCAATGATTGGACAGTACTTGGGCTATTGAAGAAACATGTTTTCAGCTTAAGACTGATGCTTGACACATGCAGGCAGTATCGGATTTGTCTGAATATAAAAAAGTGCATATTTTGTGTACCTTTTGGTATATTACTAGGACACATTTTTTGCAAGGATTGATGGTGGATCCTACAAAGATTGCTATTATTGTGAATTTACCTTCACCAAAGACAGTAAGATAGCTTCACACCACATTAGGACATACTAAATATGACAGAAAAATTATCAAGGGATATGCACAAATCACTACGCCTACGGAAAAACTACTAAAGAAAGATGTAACATTCCTATGGAATGAAGAATGTCAAAAAAGCCTCGACACACTAAAAGAAAAGATGGTAATTGCTCCTATACTGGTATTCCTAGATTGGAATAAGGAATTTCATGTTCATGTGGATGCTTCATGCATAGCTTTAGGAGTGGTATTGGCACATCCTAGTGTAGGAGAAATCGATCACCTTATAGCTTTTGCAAGTAGTAAACTGTGTAAAGCATAAAATAACTATACAACTACAAAAAGGGAATGATTGGCTATGGTATATGCTTCACAGAAGTTTAGACATTATTTGTTTGTATCACATTTCAAGATGTTCACAAATCACTCTGCACTAAATTATTTGGTCAATAATTTTGTTTTATGAGGCATGATTTGCATATGGCTATTATTGTTTCAGGAGTATGACTTTGAAGTTGTTGTTAAGCCAGCATGACTAAATGTTGGACCTGATCATTTACCAAGGTTGGAAACAGGAGAAGAACCAACAATTATAGAGGATAATATTCCTGATGCACAAATTTTTTCAATCATGATAGAAAATGATCACTTCGTTGGTATTATTCAATTCTTAACCACACGATGGCCCCTTCAGAATACACTATGTAGTAGAAGAAAGAGTTGGTGGTTAAGACAACAGATTTTTCACTAATAGTAGGAAATTTGTAGAAGATGGGACCAGATGAAACATTGCGAAGATACGTCCCTGAGTATGAATGACTGATAATTTTAACATAATCTCATAGTGGTACAACTGGTTGACATTATGTGAGGAAAGCCACTATACAGAAAATTATAAGAGCATGATTATGGTGGCCTACACTTCACAAAGATGCAAAGGTGTACTGTCACTTATGCTATCTGTCAAAGAATAGGAAAACCTTCAAGAAGAGATGAAATTGTACTAGTGCCACAAGTAACATTCTAGGCATTTGATAAATGGGCTATTGATTTTGCTGGACCCATCAATCCACCAGGAAAAAGGACGAGTGTGAGGTATAGAATTACTACGACCAATTATTCGAAAAGGTGGGTTGAAGCATAGGAAGTGAAGGATTGCAGTGCATAAAATGCTATGAAGTTCATCTTTGAATATATATTGTCCATATTTGGGTGTGTAAATATATTGATGAGTGATCAAGGATCACATTTCTTGAATAAGATGATTGAAGCATTAACTAAGGAATTTCAAGCTTACCAAAAAAAGAACACTCCTTATCATCCTCGAGAAAATGGAACTAAGGAATCATTCAATAATTTTTTGGAGAATGCACTGACAAAGGTATGTAATGTAAATAGGAATGATTGGGATCTTCGGATTCCAACAGTATTATGGGCTTATAGGACTACATGAAAAAAGTTGACAGGTCAGACACATTTTAATTTAGTTTATGGGCAAGAAGTTTTGATGCCCATGGAAGACATTGTCCCTAGCCCAAGAATTGTAGCTTTTAAAAATATGGAAGACCCCGACATAATGGAAGATAGAATGTCACAATTACTTGCTCTGGAAGAAGACAATTTTATAGCAGGATTTCATCAACAAGTATAGAAAGCAAGAGAAAAGGCTTGGAATGACAGGACCATTAAGAAAAACAAGTTCCATATATGAGATCTTGTTCTCCTATATGACAGTAAGTTTCTGAAATTCCTGGGGAAATTCAAAAAGAATTGGTTAGGCCAATATGTTATTAAGTATATTATATATGGAGGCATAGTGCAATTAGCAAAGTTAAATGGAGACTTAATTCAAGGAAAATTAAATGGCAGTCTCTTGAAATTGTACAGGGACAACCCTGCCCCTACAACTTCTCCCTTAAGAAGAAAGATGGAAAGTCTTAGTGTCACATACAGTTGAAAGTGGACACTAGACTGTAAAATACACTACAAAAAGAGCTTCGACGAGGAAAGTACTTCACTACAGTCGGAAATATGTCGAAGTTCACAGGAAGTTGAGACGTAAGACAGAGTTGCACTACAATAAGGGACTTGTCGAATTTCACCATAAAAGTAGAAATATGACCGTTAAAAGGGAAAAGACAGGCACAAAGTTACATTTAATATGACATGTTGGCATAATTTAAGGATAGATACACATTTAATAACAAAATATGAACAGAAACACGAAAAAATCAAATCTAATGATGAGGTTGGCAGGTCGGAATTATTATAAAGAGTCGAATCCCGCTCATATTAAGAACTTTTTAGAATCGAGAGCTCGAGTGATGAATAGTGTGAAGAAGTTTCAGGAGACTTTGTTGTATATGTCAACTGAGCGAGCTTGGGGGAGATTGTGCAACTTTTTTGTGAGAAGAGAATGTCTGGACTTATGGAGTCTTCTCTAGTAGTTGAAACACCCATGGTAGGAAAACCCACAATAGTAGCATTGCCACCATAGAAGGCACGGTCATCACCAAGATAGAAGCAAACCAAGGAAGTAAGAACAAAAAAAAAGCAGGACAAGAAGCCTTCCAAATCTGTGAAACCTGAGAAGAATCTGGAGCAGGTCAATATTAAAGAAGAAGTGGAGGAAATACAATAGAGGAAGGTGGTGCAATGTTCATCTCACATATTCCGTCATACATCTCGCCAAGGAAGCCAAATGCTAAACCAGTAAAAGATTCCAAAGAAGCGAAGTATGGGAGATTCACGCATCTATTGCTTGAGGATGTGCCATTTGAAAGAGAGATTTTAGGAAATATTCCACAGTTGAAATTCACAGATAATGATTTTAATGACTGGAAAAACTACCCATAGTTTGCAACAAACCAATACTTACAGCAAGTTCACTACCCAGACAACAGAGTGACGAGATGGGAGCCACAATGGTGGGAAAATGGGTTGGCACAGTGAAGACCGCTCAACACACTAAATGTGCCACACTTCAGCAAAAGCTTAGCAAACAGAGCGTGTGTGCACCAATTATTGGTATTGATACATGATGGACACCTGTGGATGGGGAATAAGATCCCCATAGACCAAATGTTGATCTAGAGGATCACTAGATTACCTTACCGAGGGTAGAACCCCGTAGAGGCGTTTGTGGGAAACGACTAGGACCGCATTGTGGTGGAGAATATGAAGAAGAAGTATGGGCTGGTCAAAGGAAATAGGGGCTACCTCATAAACTCGATCAATGACCAAGCAATCTACTTTGCGTGTATATTTTGGCTGGAAATATCATGACGAAGTGTCACGTGAATGAAGTTCCTACATCGGTGGTGTCTTTAGCGGCGCAAAACCGGAACAGAGTCTAGTATAACTGAGTTGGATATTTAAGTAAGGAATTCCTGGATGATTGTTATGAGGTCCAAGAGAAAGGTACATATTTCCATTACGTCTGGTTAATTTTGATCATTACTATGTAGGCATAGAAGGAGCCAGAGGATACACAATTTCCTCCGATAGAAGAAGATGTATGTGATGCTATGAGGTATGCTTCACTGTGGCATACCACTCAACCATCGCGCACACAAGAAAATAGAATATTTTTATATACTATATCATATGGATATACACATGCTCATAAACCAGTATCCATGCCTTTCGCCAAGTTTTCACAAACAGTACAACCCTGTGGTGAGTTTCAAGGCGAATTTCCATAAATTGTACATATAGGTGCACAGAGACACGAAGAAGGCATGTCATGCATTGCCATATATGGTCATAGAGGATAATATGGTAGAAGTAGTATAGACATGGGATTGGATGACTCCACTGGTGGAGGCAGGAGATAATGCAAAAAAAAGAAGAAGAGTTGGACACTTCGCAGCATAACGAAGGCAGTGGAAAAGACAAGGAGAAGGAAGCAGAGGTAGAAGAAGAGGAAGAGGAAGAAGAACACTACGAAGAAGAACACGAAGATGAAGAACATGAGGATAATCCTCAACCAGGTGAAGATACAACTAAGCAGATAGAGAAGGCAGAAATAGAGAAATCTATAGCAAAGAAAAGGAAGATGCAGAGTGGAGCTTCATCGAGTAGTAGAAAGAAGTATAAGGCAGAGAAATCAAAACAAATCACACCAATGGTTCTAACTGAAGGTGACCTAGATCAAATTGGATACAAGGTTGAGGAGATAACAATGGAATCTTGGAACAGGGCAGAAGATTGATATAGGTAGATTATCATAGGTGTGCAGCAGAGTATAGCAGAGCTAAAATTACTGACACAAGCATCCAAAGAACTAGTGCAGCTAACTCAACCAATGAAGCTAACTCAAGGAATCCGTTTGGAAAGGCTAATAGAAATGACGTTTGGGATCAGAATAATGTAGATACCTACCAAAGCTCTATAGTTCGACTCCGTCGAGGCGAGGCAGGATGCAAAGAATTGGGATCATGTCAACATGAATATGACACCGCTTCCCATTCCGATATTGCACGACGTACACCAAGGCATCACAAATGAGTTAAAGGAATGTGAACAAAACACTTCAAGGCTGAATATTCAAATAGAACAAGAATGAGTTCTGTTGAAGAAATAACTCAACCAGGTAATCAATGAAAATGAGAAGACATATATACAAAAGCAGAAATTGAAAGAAGTGGTCGAATCCACTTGTAGAAAAGTTCCAAATATGGATGTCCACGAGGAGGAATCCACAGAAGATAAGGTCGCGAGGCTCAACCTTGTAGTTAGGGAATATAAGGATAAAATTACCGAAGTGAAATTTAAATATGAGATGCAAATTAGTGAGGTGCGAATGAAGTTGCAGCCAACTATGCAAGGGAAAGTAAGAAGGCAAAGGGAGGCTGACCTAAAGTTAGTCATGGTTAGCATCTTTGCAAAATTCGCGGACTACAAAAAACTACTAGATGAAAGTTTAGAAATTTGGACTTCGCTGGAGGAAGATCCAAATATAGAAACTATAGGGGAAATGCAGCAGAGGCATCAATAGTTAGAGGAGAATCAAGCAGCTGCAAAGATCAATGAATCAAAGATGTTAAAGAAAAGGATCAAAGAGATGAAGAGGGAAGAGCAGAAATTGATATAAATAACTTAGCGTTGGCAAGATGAGACCCTTCAAATCTCGGAAACAGTAGATGAGAAGCTTTAGGAGCTTCGGCAGAAGGAGGTAGCATTTCCACAAAAGCATGCAGATCATATAATAGAAGCATAGTTGGAGGAAGCATGTAGTGAGGATAAACAAATGAAATAAGTTCTCCAATAGTTCAATAAGGCCTACAATAGCAATGTAGAAGAGATCAGAAGAAAATTCGTTGAGTGACTCAGGAAGAGTCACATGTGAGTGTTGGGGGCTTGTTGGGTGCATCCCAACTTGGTTAGTTTTGGGCAAGAAATATGAGTTTTGTGGAGCGCACAGTATAAAATATGCCACAGAGTACGAAGTGGACCACATAGCAGAGCAACAGAGCACAACAAAGACCATGCAACAAAGTCATCGTGTAGCATAGGAGCTTCATGGCGAAGCCCCTCCCTTTTTGTAAAAAACATAAAATATTGTAAAATTTAATGGTTTTGGACCATATTCCCTTGTATTTTGGAAACTATGGTATCCATTCCATGGTAATGTAGTGATGTAATCCCTCATGTAATAGTATATATAGGGATGAATAATAAAGAAGGAAGACATCTATCGAATTAATCCAGATCTATGTTTATGGTGATATTTTTGTGATCTTTACTTTGGAAAAAGGGTGAGGCAATGCAGCTGAGTGCGCAGAGGCCTAGGTTTGCAACTTAGTGTGTAGACCATTTGTAGCTTAGTGCACAGACAACCTAGAGTTGTGTGTATAGGAAAGAACTGTTTGTTGTACCAATTCTCTATTATAAGAAATATTTCTTGTGGATGTAGTCCCGCATTGGGATGAACCATGGTAAAATTAGTGTCTCATGTGTTGATTTTCTTATTATCTGTACTTTATTTCAGTACTATGAAGTTCATGGATGGTTATGTTATGTTTAAGTGATGAAAGTAATTCTACAAAGTAATATATATAAGTGCGAAGTAATTGATGTATGCAAAGTAGTTTATAAGTATGAAAGCATAAATAAAATACAAAAGTGACACATCACAGCATCCCTCAAGTTGTAGAAACCTAGTTCTGCAACCTCCCATAGTCACTTCAGGTGAGACTGCGACCTACTTGCAGGTCATTTCTGAAAGGGCCAATGATTGAGGGTTTTGTCGGTGTGGAATAAAAGTAAAGCCTAGGTCATCTCAACCTAACACAACAAGATCGGACTGTGGATTATGGTAATTCCTAGAGACTAGGAGAGAGGAAAATTCCTCATGGTGTAGGTGGATAAATCCGGTGGCACCCATGCTTATTTATGGCTTAGTGATTTGATAAGAATTGTGGTAAAGCTCTATTGATGATGGTTATGTGGTCTAGCCTTAGGAAGCCCTGGTTGATTCTTTTGGTTTTGACTCCCACACTCATGTCTGGAATATGGCACGGGGGTGATTGGGAGAAGAGAGATTTGGCTCAACCAATCTATCAAGTGGAATGTGGTAGTCCCATACCAGGTTGGATTTTTCATTCATTAATAAGAGTTTCTTCTCCTTGGTATTTTATGTGTTCATATGTGGCATTTATGTTTGTTTTATCCTTGTTAATTCAGTTAGATATATGTTGGTTATGAGCATGTTTTATGATAGTGATAATGTATGCCTCTCATCATGTCTTCATTGATAAATATATGACCTAATAGATGATAATGTAGCTAATGTGATAAGGCATCAATGCTTCTTGAAGAATACCAGATAAGTATGAGACCCCTATGCTCAGATATATTATTATGACCTGTAGATTACATGTTCATGATCTGTTTAACAAAATGTATGTCATGGTTAGGCTTGATTAGGTCAAATACTTGATCAAGTTTTGTGTTAGAGGATTTGCCTTGGTGTCATTTATTTTCTAGTAAATTATCATCATGTTCTGGGTAGTGGTTTGGAGACTAGCCCTGAAAAAGTGACTTAAATCACGTAGTCTCTGCCAAAACAATGGCTGAAAAAGATTGTAGTTTCTCCCTTGCATGCATTGTGGGAGATAATATAGGGTTCCGGTCGCATGCATGCCTTGTTATGGAAGTGACTGGGGGTTAAATTCATTTAAATGCTAGGTTAATTCATGTGTTTGGAACCTAGAGTGGTGGATTAGCTCCTGGGGGTCATGTAGAACTTGAGGAGGTCTATAAAGTGTTCATTAATCAGTTCCACTTCCTTAACTGCACTTAGGGTTTTGAATCATATCGTATTAAATCTTCATCACATATTTACCCCGGTGAACCAGTTAGCTTGGGTAAATGTGGGAGGAGGGTGTTATAGTGATTAACTTGACATTTAGATGATATATGAATTCTCAAGAACTTTTGGATATATGTGGTCGGGAATTTTGAGATAACACTTAAGTAATATTTTTAATAGATTTTTAATTTGGTTCATACACCTATTGTCTTTAGATATATACAATCAAACTTCACTGACATGCCACTAGGGTAACCACCGCATGGGTCACTGGTGAGTCTCTATCATTTTTATTTCTTTGTTTGAGAAGCAGAGCATCACATTTAGCTCACTCTAGGGTTTATCAACTTTTAACTTATTCAGGACTATCTAACCTTAATTGTGTTATCACGGTAGGCTATCAGGAAGCCAAAATCACTCGTACCATTTTCTTTTCCGCAAGGGTAATTATACACTTAGGCATTGTTTTCTACTGATTATTTTTCATAATGATATTTGATCTCTTGACATCTTAAACTATTTATTTTTGTTTTCTTTTCATGGTTTCACCCGTTTCACATCCACCAAACATAGTATGGTCTCTATATAGTTCCCAAAACTCTTCATTTGTTAAACAAAAAATTCTCTTCTTCTATCTAGCATATAGGTAAATCACTTACAGTTCCTCTCTCATCTCATTCCCATTTCATTGGCTATAGACTTTTCATACAATGAACTAATTTTTTCATCCTTGTCTTTCTATAAGCGTTACGGTCACTTCACACAATAGAAATGATTCATTCTTGCCACCCACAGGTACAATTTACTTTCTTATGAAATGGGTTTTCTCTCGTAAGAGGCTCCGAAATATTTTTTAAGGGTTTCATTATCTATGGAATTTCTTCCTTATGGTTTACCTCTTCCTAACTATTAATTCTTGTCTAGTTGTTTGATTATCTTTTTTCGCAAAACCCTTGGATTATTTGGAGAAAATTCAACTATAAGGCAATTCCTCTACTCAATATCTTGACGACAACTCCCATCTAGGTTCCTTAATTTGTTTTTTTAATTTCCATTTTACTTATTTTTCTAGTTCCCCATCAGACGATCACTAAACCCAGCTCTATTGTCAAGGCAAAAATGAACTTTGGTTGTTGTTATATTTATAACTTCTGACTAGAAGTTAGCCTTTAAGGTGTTTGTTACCATTAAATATTCTAGTTGTTTCTTTCATTGGTAAACACTGCAACCACTCTAGACATGACTCTTATTGTTATTTTATGGTCGAAATCAACCCTTAGGGTTATGCTATAATTTTTTGTTCCAATTGTATTTTTGAAGGCAAACTATGGCCTCTCTAGCCATAACTTTTACTTTTAATTTTTGGTAAAAAATTGACAATTGTAAATGGTTGTTGTGATCTTGTTTTATTTGGAACATAAGTTAATATTTCTTTCAAAAAGTACTTTGTATAGTTATTTTATTTTTATTATATGTGTCACACTCCTTTATTTTGGGTTACTGTTTTGAAAGTGTAAAGGAAAAAATCCCATTTTGGATGTGGTAGTTATATAGCAATATGTTTATTATTTTTTTTTCATTTGTTAACAGTCATGTTTTAGATGAGAAAGAAATTCATTTTCCTAATAAATATGGTCTCTTTAAAATTTTCCCAAAACTTTTGTGTGTCTTAAAAGGGGTTTCACACTGATTTTTCCTTTTTCTTAAATCTATAAATAAAGTGTTCCTATTCCCCAATCCAAGGACTTTGCCGAATAGTTAGGCACTAACCCTCTCTTTAAGAGACTATTGGTCATACAAATATCCCTTTCTCTATATATGTCTGTAAAGTTAAGGAAGGAAAATGGTTATTATCCAAAAGCATACCAAACACAAAATATCCATAGCATTAACTTCTTATTTCTTTTTCCGAAAAATAATCCTTTTATACCATGACAAATGAACAGAATTGTCAATGTTAGTCAAAATTTTGCATTGTTAATGTTCAAGCACAAAGATGTTGAGGAACTCAAATCCTTTCAAGGATATGAATCAAGTTTGAAATTTTATTTTATTGAGGTTTCTAATTCATGTGATAAGATGTTTTAGGATTCTAACATGTTGCCTCCAAAAAGAGGTAAACAACATGAAGTGAAATTGTAGCAGCATGCATCATTGTTGAACATTGGTGTGAACAAGATTCCAGTGCTAAAGCATGCAAAGGTCAAAAAGAAAATTCAAAGGCTATTTGAAAAAGAGGACATTGGTCCCAAAACATCAGTTCTTGTGGCTTTCATAATGTTTTGGCTATGAAGAAGGATACTGGATGGTGACGGTGATCACATTCGGTGACGAGTTGCGCCAAAAACAAGGCTAGACATCATAAGCATCATTATGGAAACAATGTTCAAGGTGAAAGGAACTTGAAATTGTTTAAGTTTCCATTGATTGAAGACCGAGGAGGGAATTTTCAGATTCCTTCAAGGGAAGTTTTATTTTGTTAAAATGTTGGGAAACTGCAGTAAGATGTTATCTTTCACAGAAAATCAAAGACTTCAAAAGTGAAGTACATTCAGGAAGAGCTCGAAGTGACAAATTGAAGAAAATATAAGTGGATTAAGACTGGAAGGGTGAGGGAACTGTACCCTCATCTAATTTTTGACTGAAAATGAACTTTTGGAGGTCCAAAAGCTTCTAATGGGGAGAAATCATCTAGTGGATCAGTTTAATGCTCAAAATGCAGAGTGCTTGGACTGGCTTGAAACTACTTCCAAAGAAAATATCTTGTTTCCTTGAATCCAACGCATCTCGTTTCACTCAAAACTGAAACTAGATGCTTCTGATATCGTGTTCAGCTCGATTAGGTAAACAATTAAAAATTTTAAAATAAGTTTGTAGGGATGCCTAGTCAGTAATCTGTCCAGAAAATTATCGTACAGGGTGACTAAACTTCCTATCTACCAATCGTATGGTGACAAGTGTCACATTTTGGTTCATTGGTAGTTGGTGTGATTCCATTGGTTGAATGGCCCTTGAGGTGGTCTAATTAGGAGAGGTCGTGTGGGCCAATGGGTTTTCGACAGCTGGCCTCCTACGATTGGTATAAAATTATGGTATGAGGTTGAATTTCCTCTCCGAGTTTCAAACGCGAGACTAAACGTCTGCCAACCAAACCCTCCACCGACCAGCCTATGCCATTGCTTAGCTATTATGGTTCCAAAATACTACTTAAAGTTTCATAGTGCTCACATTGGGGGAGGGAGGCAAGGCTAAGCCCTAGCCCCTGGCCACCCCAGCACCCACGGGACCGCAAGAATAGGGGCTAAGGGGCTAAGCATTAGCCTAGCCCATGATGACAACCCCAACACTTAACCTTCGGAGCCAATGCTTATACCGAGTGGAAATGAGGAGTGGGCCATCCCAAGCCCACGTGACGAGCCATACAACTAGGAGCACATGGAGGAAGTGGTCCAACCCTAAGTAAAATCGGTACCACAAGACCAAGGGCGTGGAAATCCCAAATGGGTTGGAGTTATTCCCTACAACCTCGGCCCCTAATGCGGTCATATGCACCAATGTGGCTGAGGTTTTTAGAATTGGGGGCTTAATGGGCGAACTAACCATCCTACAATTTTTCCTGTCGGGTGGGATTATAGGCTAGATTTATGCGTCAGTTCTGAGTTTGGGATGCTCAAGCTAGGTTTACGCTGAATTTGGAGGATGATTAGCTATAGAATTTGGCAAAAACTTGAAACGGCCATAACTTAGTTAATTTTTGGCCAAATGAGGTGTAGAAAGAACCAAAATGGGGGTTTTTGACAGTGATGGATCCATTGGAGACATCACTTTTACTATTTTATCTATGAAAAATCATGGAAACACACTTTTCAACACTTAATGAAAGAGGCTCTCCATTGGAAGCTAGACTAGGAGATGTAGCCCAGGAGAGGTGTGAACTCCTTTATCATGTTTTGTGTTATGTGTTTCAGATATGCTTATTTTGTCTTTGTTTGGCTGTAAATTGTGGTTAAATTCACTTGTTTTATATGTTTAGTAAATTGATCCTCTACCTAAAACATAAAATTTTCACTTATAAATTGTTACAAATATTCAAGTTTACATATTCAGATCATTTTGTTATCAGAGCAACATGTTATTGTGAAGGTTTGATTTGTTTGCAATTTTTTTTTTTTTTTCTGATGCTTACAAGGTTGAAGCTCAAAAGAAGAGAAAGAGAACTTCTGGAGCCAAGATATTAATTTTTTCAAGGAGAACAAATACACCTCAAGCTTCAATACTCATGGCACATGCAGAGGGTGCTGAAGGGATGTTTGTAGATGAAATAAATTTAAGAAAGAAATTCATTGAGATCTATGAAATGGTAAAGTTTCTTTATTAAGAGAGAAATTAAAGGTTGTATGGAGAGAGGTCAAAATGTCCAGAAGGAGATGGATGAAAAGGAGACATGCCTCCAAATGGGAATGGAGGGAATGGTGACAAACCACTACCTTCACCTCCATCATCCTCATCCTCATCTTCTACTTCTTCTGCCCTTTGACAAAAAAAAAAACTCCAAATTCTCCAAAAGGAAATGGTAAAATTCCTTTACTTAAGCTTGATATTAAGTTTGAATTTCCTATGTACAATGGATAGTGATTGGATAATTGGGTTCGTCATATTGAAGTGTATTGTAGGATACAAAGAATCAAAGATGATGATACCAAGATTCAGCTCGCTTCTCTTAGATTGGAAGGTGCAACACTTATTTGGTGTGAAGCCAAAGCTTAAGAGGACATGAAGAAACATGGTAAGGTTTTATCCTCTTCAAATGATTTTGTTGTTACAATAAGAAGGTAGTTTTATCCATTAGCATACATACAGAAAGCTCTTATGGATTGGCAAACCTTTAGTCAAGCTAAGGGGGAAAATGTGCAATCTTATACTCAATAATTTAGGAAAAGAGCTTTGTTTTTGGGTAAAGATTTGTATTCTCAAGATACTTTGCTCAAATACATTGGAGGATTACATAGTTACTTGAGACATACCATTCTCATGTTTAACCCTAAAAAACTAGATGAAGTTTGTGTATAGGAAACTCATTTAGATGCAAGAGGGAAATATATTTATGAAGAATCTAGTGAGAAGTCATTCAAGTATGGAAAGAAAGGTAAAGGGAAAGGCAAAGATAAAATTAATATTGTAGTTAAGAAACAAGGAGAGAAGATCACATGTAAATACTATTCTAAAGAAGGCCATGATGAAGACCACTATTGGAAACTTCATCGTGAAATGAGACCCAAAAAGTTTAATAACAAGGAGAAAGACAAGATTGTTGTAACTACACAACAAGATTTAGTTTCTAATTCCAAGGATGAAACAAACTCACAACCATGGGTTTGAAAGGTAAGGACATTGTTAGAACTAGTTCTTCAAATTGTCTCAATGATACTCAATATGAAAAAACAAAAATAGAGCTTTTCCACATTAGATCTTCTCAAAACATACCGAGATAGATACATTGTTTGATAGTGCTTCAAAAGCAAAGCTTATCTCAGAAGACATTGTTAAGAAGTTGAATTTAAAAACCATTCCTCATCCTAAACCTTATCCTTTAGGTTGGGTATGTGAGAATGCAAAATTTCAGGTGACAAAGAAATGCATACTTAGATTTACAATTACTACAGACTTTCTTGATGAGGTTGAACTTGATGTAGTTCCGCTTGATATATGTGGTATTGTTTTGGGAAGTACATATCCTTATGATAGGAGAGATATTTTTCATTCCCATGAGAAATCATATCATTTGTTCAAGAATGGTATTGAGTACATTGCTAGAGCACATAACAAGAAATTTAGTTCATCTCTTAGGAATGTTGGACAAATGAAGAGAATTGTTAATGCTAGTTAAAATTTTGCGTTGTTAATGTTCAAGTACAAAGATGTTTAGGAACCTAAAGCCTTTCAAGAATATGAATCAAGTTTGAAATTTGATTTTATTGAGGTTTCTAATTCATGTGATAAAATGTTTTATGAGTCTAACATGCTTCCTCCAAAAAGAGGTAAACAACATGAAGAGAAATTGCAGTAGGATGCATCATTGTTAAACATTGGTGTGAACAAGATGCCAGTGTTAAAGCATGCAAAGGTAGCAAAATAAAATGCAAAGGCTATTTGGAAAAGAGGACATTGGTCCAAAAACATCAATTCTTCTAGGTTTCATAATGTTTTGGATTTGAAGAGGGATACTACATGGTGATGGCGATCACATTTGGTGAAGATTCGAGCCAAAAACAAGGCTAGATATCCTAAGCAACTTTATGGCAATTGTTTTCAAGCTGAATGGAGCTTGAAATTGTTTAAGTTTCTGTTGATTGAAGACCGAACAGGGAATTCTTATATTCCTTCAAGGGAAGTTTTCTTTTTTGAAAATCTTGGGAAATTGCAGCAAGATGTTATCTTTGAATGAAAGACAAAGACTTCAAACGTGAAGTACATTCATGAAAAGATCGAAGCGATAAATCCAAGTAAAGCTAAGTGGATTAAGATTGGAAGGTTGAGGGAACTGTACCCTCATCTAATTTTTGACTGAAAATGAGCTTTTGGAAGTCAAAAAGCTTCCAATGGGGAGGAATCATCTGGCGAATCAATTTAATGTTCAAAATTCAAAGTGCTTGGATTGGATCGAAACTAGTTCCAAAGAGAATATCTCGTCGCCCTGAACCCAACGCAATGTGTTTCACTCAAAACCGAAATTGGATGCTCCTGATATCGCATTCTGATTGATTTGGTAAACAATTAAAAATTTTAAAATGAATTTGTAGGGATGCCCAGTCAACAATCCATACGCTGACTGGACAATGATTGTACACGGTGACCGAAATTCTCATCGACCAATGGTATGGTCACAAGTGTCACATTTTGATTCGTTGGCAGTTGGTGTAATTCCATTGGTTGAATGGTAATTGAGGTGGTCTAGGCCACATGGGTGAACGGGTTGATGTCATGTCGCCTCGTGATATTGGTGTAAAATTATGGTATGAGGTTGAATTACCTTCATGAGTTTCGAACGCCACACCAACAGTTTGCCAGGCAAACCCTCCACGAACCAGCATATGGCATTACCTAACTACTATGGTTCCAAAATCCTATTTAAATTTTTAGAGTGAACACATTAGGGAAGGAGGGTCAGGGTAAGCCCTAACCCTTAGCCGCCCCAGTGCCCATGGGACCACAGGCGGAGGGACCAATGGGTTGGGCCTTAGCGTCGCCCACAGCTAGAGCTCCAACACTTAACCATCAGAGCCAATTCTTAGACTAAGCGGAAATGAGGAGGGGGCCAGCCCAAGGCCATGTTACGGGCTATAGAACAAGGAGTGTGTGGAGGAAGGGGGCCAGCCCTAGGTCATATCGGTACCATAAGACCGAGGGTGCAAAAACTCCAAAGGGGTTGGAGTTAAGCCCTGCAATCTCGGCCCCTAGTGCAGTCATGTGTGCCAACGTGACCAAGATTTTCGAAATTGGGGGCTTAATGGGCGAACTAACCATCCTACAATTTGGCTCATCGGGTGGGATTGTAGGCCAGATTTGCACGTTGGTTCTGGGTTTGGGGCGCTCAAGCCAGGTTTAGGTCGAATTTGGAGGACAGTTAGCTATAAAATTGGGCAAAAACTTGAAACATGCATAACTTTCTCAATGTTTGGCCAAATGAGGTGTAGAAATAACCAAAATGGGTGTATTTGATAGTGATGGATCCATTGAGGACATCACTTTTACTGTTTTAGCTACGTAAAATAATGAGAGCGCACTTTTTAACACTTAATGAAAGAGGACCTGCATTGGAAGCTATACTAGGAGATGTAGCCTAGGAGAGGGTGAACTCTTTATCATGTTTTGTGTTATGTGTTTCAGATATGCTTATTTTGTCTCTATTTGGCTATAAATTGTGGTTAAATTCACTTATTTTATGTGTTTAGTAAATTGATCCTCTACCTAAATCACATATAATTTTCAATTGCAAATTGTTAAAAATATTCAATTTTACATATTCATATCATTTTGGAATTGGCACAATAGGTTATTGTGAAGGTTTGATTTGTTTGCAAGTGTTTTTCTGATGCTTACAAGGTTGAAGCTCAAAAGAAGAGAAGGAGAACTTGTGGAGCCAAGATCTCAAATTGTTTCAAGGAGAACAAATACACCTCAAGCTTCAATAGTCATGGCACATGAAGAAGGTATTGAAGTGATGTTTGAATATGAAATAACTTTTAGAAAAGAATTCTTTTAGTTGTATGAAATGGTAAAGTTTCTTTATGACAAGAGAAATGAAAATTTGTATGGATAGAGCTCAAAACGTCCAGAAGGAGATGGAGGAAAAGGAGACAAACCTCAAAAAGGGAATGGAGGGAATGGTGACAAACCACCACCTTCACCTCTGACATCCTCATCCTCATCTTCTACTGCTTCTACCCTTTCACAAAAACAAACAACTCCAAATTCTCCAAAAGGACATGGTGAAACTCCTTTTCTTAAGCTTGATATTAAGTTTGAATTTCCTATGTACAATGGAGAGGTAAATGCAGAAAGATTGGATAATTGGGTTCTTTGTATTGAAGTGTATTGAATGATACAAAGAATCAAAGAAGATGAAACCAAGATTCAACTTACTTCTCTTAGATTGGAAGGTGCAACACTTATTTGGTGTGAAACCTGTCATAAGGAAAGCTCATACAATGACAGATAAGCTCATACAAGATGCACGCTCATACAAGTAATAGAATATAGGTTATTTATTCCTCTAAGAATGTAGGTGTACTCATTGTGTCCCCTTCTCCAAAGAGTGTAGATGTCTTCAGAGAAGAATCAAATAAAGATAGATTAGGAAAAGGGAATATAAAGATAGCGAGTCATAAGGTACGTAAACCTAAAAGAATAATAACATATATAAATAATGACTAGAGGATACAACTAAAGGAGAGGGTTTGCTTGACTAAAAAATAATTATTTTCTCAATTCTTCTTGGAAGCATGACTGAAGAAGTTGGAGAGGGTGCAGGAATGAGAATAGAAAGCCAGCCGATGGTGAAGAAAACATGGATTGGTAGTAGAGGGAAGTCCAGAGATAGGGATGGAGAAGGGTGGGATGTCCAGAGGATCAGAGGGACCGACAGAGGAAGTGTTATATATACAAGAAAAAATATTAATAAAAAAATCAAAGTGTGTGTATAGAATTTGTATGTATATATAACACTCAATACACAAACGTGTCACACACATACAAAAAGATATATACATATATATATATATATATATATATATCGATCGAGAGAGAGAGAGAGAGAGAGAGAGAGAGAGAGAGAGAGAGAGAGAGTGTTACACTATACAGATATATGTTTTCTATTTAAGAGTTTGAATGTGATGTTATTTGTATTACCATTTTAATATTTGAATCATAAATAAAATATTTCAATGTAAACTAGGTATATATATTATATAAAAAATAAAGTGAAAATAAGAAATTTATTATAGTTTAAATGATTTTGTTAGTGTGTTTCTCGAAACTAGCACAGATCCATCTAAATCTAGATTTACTAAAAGTTGAAAGGAATCAAATATCTCGAGGTGAAAACCTTTCCTTAATTTCTACACTCAGAAAGATTTTTGCATCTTGAGAGATTTGATCCCTCTCAGTGGTTGGTAGATCCAGAGTTAGATGGATCTATGTTGATTAGTATCAACAACTAGAAAAAAGGCCCTCTAGGTCATTCTAGTCTAATATGTCAATGGTACCACCGTCGTGGCCACCTTCCTAACCATAAAATCTTGAGTGCATCATTTAATATAAATTATAGTGCGAATATTTCTCTCTCCCTAGTAAGATTCCATGTCCATGTATTCCTTTGAATTAATTTTGGTGAACTTTGGTATTAATGCATATAAAATTAACAGAAAATAGTAGAGAAAAGGTGGTAAGTTGATCAATTTATATGGGATTGGGGCAAGCATAATAATTTGTAACACCCAAGCCCTTAATCATTCATCTTGATCATGCCTTTAGAGTCTCAATGAAAATAATGTTGATAGATACTCTTAATAAAAATTACTTCATATTTTCTTTGTGGGTCTACCTTCAGTAGAAGAGTTTTTATAAGCTAGGTTCTTCATGTGCATATTAATTTCAAACCCGATTCAAGGTTAGGGTCAAGGAAATAAAAAGTTTAAGTTCATTAGCATTGTAACCTACCTCTATATGTTGTTCCATCTCAACTATCATAGCTTGACCTATTTTTTACTAACACATTCTTCATTGGAGTAGGAATGTGACTCATGAAAATCCCAATCCTTATGTGAAGCTTTTCCACCACTTTTCTTAATCCCTTATGTAGGATGATGCAATGGGTGTCACTATTTGAAGATTAAATAAATTCATATAAAAGGATCTTTATAGACACATCGATGGGAGAATCCTTATTCCCTCTTAATCAAATGGAGTAGTAAAGTGGAAGCAAACGATTCAAAATGATTATCAATTGTAGTCCTAAGTTTGAAGAGCGCATAACTATTGCAAATTGCAGATGTCAAAATATCAATGGATACTTGGAATGCCCTTCATAAAAACATCAAAGGATTCTTGGAATTTCATTTTTAAAAGCTTGGAATATCCTCCTTAAGATATAAGAGCTCTAGATACCTTTTCGATAAGGGAGATTAGGGATCAATAGGAGTTAGATAGAATTATGATATAAATGTAGTGAATTTAGAATCTATTTTCCATGTTTTGTACCTGCAACTAATGTATGCATATGATAGTAAGTATAAGATTACCTACTAATGAATTGCATGCATGTGTAATTTGTACCTAAAGCTCAAACTTCTGAGTGGAACCCATTTACAAGACCAAGCTTTGCACGCAAGTCACTTTTTAGGACGAAGGTGGATTATAATATCATTGAATTGTGCATAATGAAATGGTAATGTTAAGTTATAACTACTAGCACAACCACATTAAAATTATTAATTTGGTTGATATAGCCAAAGACTTCATAAATCATGGTCAACCATTCAATGAAAGATTAAACCCACAGTATCTAAACCCTACACTAATGTGCTTGATATATGTCTAAGGCTTCATTTGTATCTACCATTGATAAATATATATTAATAAAAATAATGTTATTACAATAAAATAATAATAATAATAGTAGTAGTAGTTATTATTATTATTATTATTATTATAGTTAATTAATTAATTAATTAATATTTAATATTAATAAACCCAAGAGATTGATATTATAAACCCAAGGGATTAATATTATAAATCCAATGTATATAAACCCTAAGATAAATATTATAAAAACTAAAATAAACATGGTTGACCATGGTTGATTTTCATATTGAGACAAACCTTGTTAATACTATTAAACCCAAGGGCTTGATATTATAAACCCAAGGGATTAATAATAAAACCTGAGGGAATTATGAACCCAAGGGATTAATATTAAACCCAAGGGACTAATATTATAAACCCTAAGATAAATATTATAAACACTAAAATAAACATGATTGACCATAATTGATTTTCATATTGAGGCAATCATTGTCACAACGCGACATTCAACCATGATTGACCATGGTAGGCTATGATTCATGATGGTTGACCATGATTGATATTATAGACCTGACGAAATAATAAACTCAAGGGATTGGTATTATAACCCCAAGGGAATAATAAACCTAAGGGATAATTACAAATTTATATTAATTAATATTTAATATTAATAAACCCAAGTGAATAACAAGCCCAACGAATTAATACTAAAACAACAAGGGATTATGAACCCAAGGGAATAATATTAATCCCAAGGACTAATATAATAGTCCCAAGGTATATAAACCTTAAGATAAATATCATAAACACTAAAATAAACATGGTTGACCATGGTTGATTTTCATATTGAGACAATCCTTGTCACAATGCACCATGGTTGACCATTGTTGATCATGGTTGCAATGATCAACGATGGTTGACCATGATTGATATTATAAATCTAAGGGAATAATAAACCCAAAGAATTGATATTATAATCCCAAAGGAATAATAAATCCAATGGACTGATATTATAAACCTAGGTGATTAATACTAAAACCCCGAGTGATTATGAATCCAAGGGAATAATATAAACCCAACATGGGAGTAATATTATGAACCCATGGTATAAACCCTAACATAAATATTATAAACACTAAAATAAACATGCTTGACCATGGTTGATTTTCATTTTGAGACAATCTTTGTCATGATGCCACATTCAACCATGGTTGACCATGCTTAGCTATGATTGATGATGGTTAACCATGATTGATATTATAAACTTAAATGAATAATAAACCCAAAGGATTGATATTATAAACCCAAGGAATTAATACCAAAACTCCAAGAGGTTATGAACCCAAGGAAATAATGTTAAACCCAACGGACTAATATTATAAATCCAAGGTATATAACCCCTAAGATAAATATTATAAACATTAAAATAAACATGGTTGACCACGGTAGATTTTCATATTGAGACAATCCTTACCACAATGTGACGTTGGACTATGGTTGGTTTTCATATCGAGACAATATTTGTAACAATGCGACGTTTGATCATGGATGACCATGATTGACCATGTTTGGTTTTATAAAACATGGTTGACCATGATTGACCATAGTTGTCCGTCATTGTTAATCATGATCAAAGAGACTATACTCCAGGTTTATCATAGTTGAAAAAGGTAATATTATTACAATAAAATTATTATTATTATTATTATTATAAATTTATATTAATTAATATTTAATATTAATAAACCCAAGGGATTATGAGCCCAAGGGAATAATATTAAACCCAAGGGACTAATATTATAAACCCAATATATATAAACCCTAAGATAAATATTATAAATACTAAAATAAACATGGTTTACCATAGTTGATTTTCATAATGAGACAATCCTTGTCATAATGTGCCATTCAACCATGGTTGGCCATGATTGGCTATGATTGACAATGGTTGACTGTGATTGATACTATAAACCTAGGGGAATAATAAACCTAAGGGATTGATATTATAAACCCATCGGATTCATATCAAAACCCCAAGAGATTGTGATCCCAAGGGATTAATACCAAAACCACAAGAGATTATGAACCCAAGGGAATAATATTAAACCCAAGGGACTAATATTATAAACCCAAGGTATATAAACCCTAAGATAAATATTATAGACACCAAAATAAACATGGTTGACCATAGTTAATTTTCATATTGAGACAATTCTTGTCACAGTGCCACATTGGAGCATGGTTGACCATGGTTGGTTTTCATATCGAGACAATCTCTGTCACAGTGTGATATTTGACCATGTTTTATTTTATATCACATGGTTAACCATGATTGACCATGGTTATCCATGGTTGACCATCATTGTTGATCATGATCAAAGAGACTATAATCAAGGTTAATCATGGTTGATGAAAATCTACCATGGTTAATCACGGTTGATTTAATTTATTTAGTATTTTTAAAATTATTTAATAAGAAATCATTATTTATTTAAACTAATTAATTAATTGTTTATTTATTTAAAAAAAATAATAATAAATTATTATTATCATTTTTAATTTTATTTAATTGCATATATTTATTTTTGAATATTATAAACATAAATGAAGTCTTGAGCATATATCAACCACATTTACCAAAATAATTATTTTTATTCTTGCTAATTAATATTACTACTATTTCCCCCCGGATGCGGGTGCTGGCACGTCAGAGGGGGTCGAGCCACATGCCCAGCATGTGACGCCCCGTGTTAACCTTAATGTTTAATGGAATACCGCCGTCATAGTTTAATGTTTCGCTACCCGAGCTCTGGGCATTCAATGCCGAGCAGAGTGAATCGATGGCGTTGCAGAATGCAGTTAATGGACGCTCGCAACGAGGGAATGATGCTCGATATCAAGGGGCAGGTGAGGCGACGCAGACTCATTGGCATGGTGAAGCTGGGAAGGTGCGAGCGCAGAGGAATTCGAGGTGGGTGGATGTCTTACCACCTCAACACGCAGTCTTGGCTTTCCGCCGCTGCAACTCAAGGAATTGCCTTAGGTGGGAGCGGCAATTCAAGAGCATTCAAGGACAATTGGATGCGAGGAGTGAAATCTCCCCCTCCGGCGAAGTTTGCTCAGTGGTTGTCACGCCTGTGTGTGGTTTGGGGCGAAATCAGCACTGTGCTTGTTTTTACAATTCACTTCAGGTACTCGAAGGAGGCAGCAGGGAGTTCATGGCAAAGCTGCGGGAACGGCAACCGAGCAGAAGGGGACCAGGGCGTGGTTCATCCTCTCGACCCCCTGCAGCTGATGAGCACCACCATTGTTGCTGCTGCTACTGTTATAGGAGGGCAAGAGCCACACCAATTCCAGCCGGGCAATTCATGGAGGTTGGCAGCTCAAGTGAAGGAGAGCCAGTGCTTCCAGCATTTGGCTCAGTCGTGTTCACTCTGGGCAGCTCAAAGGATAATGCAGGTATCAATGCTCATATTTCAGTTCTTTTCACTAAAGTCCCTGAAGGAAATGTTGTGGGAAAACCTCCAGGATCGGTGGAGCAGCCTCCAGGAGGTACTGGTGAGGAGAGCCCTGTTTTGCAGCCACCAATTGAGGCAGGCACCTCAGGGAAAGAGATTATGCACGCCCCCTCACATCCCCTGGAGCCGGAACCTCAGGGCACTGCAAAGGATCCATGGACCACCATGTGGGAAGGAATCCCTGAGGGCCAAGGGTGGACCTATATCGTGGAAGATAAAAGTCTCTGCGATGACTGAGCCTCCGACGTACGCACCGGCACATGCCTTTCTCTCTCAGCTCGGGTCCAGGATAAAAGTCTCTGCGGGTATTTGGGTTCTGGTCATCACTGTGTCTGTTTACTTGCAGTTTTTAATACTGTCTTGTTTATGTCGGTCTTGTTTACTCTCAGTTTTTAATACTATCTTGTTCATGTCGGTCCATTGTAAGTTCTTTGATGGACACGGTCCACAGTCAGTTTTGGATGGAAGCCCCTGCGTGGGCCGTCACGTTCATGTTTAACTCAATGCGGTTCCAGGTTCTGATGTTAGTCATGTCATTTTGGTCTCCAGCCTCAGTAAGTTTTTGGAGGGATTTTGGAAGTCCTGTAGGTGCTGCCCCTGCGGGGGAGCTTTTTGTTTCAAAGCTAAGCTATCCAAGGTGCAACTGCTGGCCCTGGAAGGCATGTCTCACTGTTTGTAAAGTTTACCTGTAAATATAATACAATAGACTAGCTAGTTTTTTACCGAGAAAAAAAAAAATATTACTACTATTTCCAATTAATATTATTATGAAAATTTTGAATTATATACAATAATTTTAAATGAAATATTAAATATTAATTAATATAAATTTAAAATAGTAATAATAATTATTATTGTTGTAATAATATTATATTTATTAATACATATTTATCAGTGTAGATACAAATGAAGCCTTGGCCTATATCAACCACATCAATATTTTTAATGTGGTTGTGCTAGTAATACTTATTAATTTCTCAAGTTATTAATTTAATTTGAGATTGATATTAATAATTATTAGTATTAGTATTATTATTGTTATTATTAATTATTATTATTATTATTAAATATTATTAAAAATATTAATCCATTATTATTCAATTTTAAGGTCAAGACCTGATGCATCTCCGTGCTTTGATTGCTAATTCTACTAAAGGATGCATACTTTACCCCCTCTGGTTTTCAACCTGTGTGACCTTTTACCAGGAAACATATACTCTTAACTACTAAACTCACTCTTAAAAATAATATAAATTTAATTGATAATTAAATTTAAATTTAAGAAGTTTCCTTTCAAAATAAAAACACATATATACAAAATATTTTATTAACTTAAAAAATGATAATTTATGAAATATAATTTTATTAAGACTAGTGTATAATCATAATAATAAAAATAAAAATTAGCTTTTTCTAAATAATATTCATGGTATTCTTTACCTCTAAATTTATTTTCAAATTATTGATTAATTTAATAAGGTAAAATAATTTAATATTCATAAAATAAATTTCAAAAAATGAAATTGATAAAAGCATTGGTGTACGTTTGAATAAGTAAAGCTTGAATTGTTCACTTCGGCAATCCCATCGAAAAAGGAAAAATTTTTTTTTTTTTCAAGTATATGATAATATATAGAGTATAGTTAGTCATTTAATAATCATATATAGAATATAGTTGTCAATTGAATTTATTTTTAGGTGCCCCACGAAAACATATTTCGTTGAAAAAATAGTTTAACCATAAATTTTATTTTTAGGTGCCCCACGAAAACATATTTCGTTGAAAAAATAGTTTAACCATAAATTTTATTGTAGAATTGATATACCACCCAAAGACGGCTGTACTGTCACCGCTGACATAATGAAATCATTCCCGCGGGCCGACAGCCACCATCCCGTATTTTATTGTAGAATTGATATGCCAGCTCTGATGTGCGGTGACGGGTTAACGGTAACTTCGCGCCGATTCACATTTACGGTATACGCCCACCTGGATAATGTACCTGATTAAATTTAACTGTTGGCATATATAGCTTTTAGTATTAATGGGTTGTCTAAATTTTAGAGTTAAAGGTTGAGTTGTGTGCAGGGAAATTGTAACAGAACAAAACTAAACTAAAAAAAAAACTAAATTATCTGGATTCCATTAAAAGCGTAGATATCAAATTTTTGAAATTTATTAAAATTCAATATAATCTAATAAACTCTCAAACACACCACAGTAGTTGGTGAATATTGAGAACATATTTGAACATAAGAAATCAATCTAGAATCTTAATAAAAATATAAAAAAAGTCAACAGTTACTCATCGGCAAAGCATTAGTTGTTCATTCTCCTTCAACCACCGAATCCGAAAGAAACGGTCAGGAATCCGATATAAATATATTTTCGCGTGAAATAATTTGGAAGGCATCTTGTCAATCTTGAAATGGAAGCCACGTGATATTTAATTTACAAAATCTGAAAATGAAAAAAGTCAACCAATTTGTAAATGTATGAACTTGATTTTACAGTTTCAATAGCTTGTACCAGATCATTTAAGAATAAATAAATATGACTTACAAGCTCCATCCATATTCTTTGTTATGGTGAAGTAGTGGTTGCTTGACTTTTCAATCCCAAGCACGATGTTGAGGTGTAACCAACCCATGATCTTTGATACCAACTTCACCATGGCTTCTTTCTACTTTATACATCATAGTGTTTGTCATGGATGCCTTGGAGCTCCACCTCCAAGGGAATACTCATCTGTATACATCTTTGTACCCCAAAGAGTTATAAAAATCAATGCCCTAAATTTTTTATTTGAGAAACAAAGGATTACCACATAGGCACCAAGGCTAAGAAATTGTCTAAGAAAGACGCTTCTCAAGGAAATATTCATTTACATATTATTTGATGGTCTTCCATCTGATATCATACTGCATATACTTTTACCTTTTGAACAATTAATGATGTTGAATGACCAACTCCAATCTCGACATCTGCCAACTATGTTTATTTTTTATGCCAACAGATAGCCCACATTTAGTAAAAGCTTAAAACTTACAGACCACCCTTTTAGGAAGAGAAACATGGAAATTACAAGGAAAATAAAACCAATACATGATTTCTCACCAATTTTGTAAATCAAGAAGCTATCTCATGCTTAGTTTCGAAGCTTGCGTCTCTTCTTTTCTAGCATTCATTTTAGGGTTACTATGGATGGTAATGGCGAGGCCAGTAGAAGCTGCTCAGCTGAATAAAATACAATCTTACAGAAATGGGAAAAACAAGACAAGAATTTCAACGCAAGTAACAGGAAGAAAATAACATTTATAACCCAAAACAACTAAATAATTTATCATGATATTTGAGATCCCCTTTACAATGACAAATGCCTTCTCGGCTTCCTGAAATCAACGATTTTCCCACAAAGAGAGGGCCATTCAAGGTACTCACATTGAACTTGATATTGCAGCAATTAATCAAACCCTAAGCCGTAAATCTTTTGAGTTCTTCAATATTATTCACACACTAAGTACATAACAAAATATCAGTCAACAGATCACGCTAATTGATTTTGAGAGAAGAAACAGGGCAAAGCGCTTGAAGAACTCAGATGTGGAGGAAACCGCATGGTAAAGGCACCTGCAGCCAAAGCCAAAAAAAACCATGAATCCAAAATAGACAGTCAATACAAAATGCATTCGTATGGAAAGAAAAAAAAACTGTTTTGCATATTGGTAAGTGGGCAAGCCCGCGGATGCAGCGTTGCCCAGATTTAAAAGGGCCTCAACTCGCGGGCAGTAATCATCACAGCTCTAAATCACCCGTGGGAGGCATATTTGAAGGGAGGTATAAGATTTCACATGGAAGTAAACTCTGATATTATTTAGGGCAAACCGCTTGAAGAACTTAGATGTGGAGGAAAACACACGATAAAGGCACCTGCAGCCAAAGCCAAAACCCCATGAATCCCAAATAGACAGTCAATACAAAATGTATTCGTATGAAAAGAAAAAAAAACTCAGTTTTGCATATTGGTAAGTGGGTAAGCCCGCGGATGAAGCATTGCCTAGATTTAAAAGGGCCTCAAATCGCGGGAAGTCATCATCACGACTCTAAATCCCTGTGGGAGGCACATATGAAGGGAGTTATAGGGTTTCACATGGAAGCAAACCCTACTATTCTTTACGGAAAAGCGCTTGAAGAACTCAGATGTGGAGGAAACCGCATGGTAAAGGCACCTGCAGCCAAAGCCAAAAAAAACCATGAATCCAAAATAGACAGTCAATACAAAATGCATTCGTATGGAAAGAAAAAAAAACAGTTTTGCATATTGGTAAGTGGGCAAGCCCGCGAATGCAACGTTGCCTAGATTTAAAAGGGCCTCAACTCGCGAGCAGTCATCATTGCAGCTCTAAATCACCCGTGGGAGGCATATCTGAAGGGAGGTATAAGATTTCACATGGAAGCAAACTCTACTATTATTTAGGGAAAAGCGCTTGAAGAACTTAGATGTGGAGGAAAACACACGGTAAAGGCACCTGCAGCCAAAGCCAAAAACCCATGAATCTCAAATAGACAGTCAATGCAAATGTATTCGTATGGAAAGAAAAAAAAAACTCAGTTTTGCATATTGGTAAGTGGGTAAGCCCGCAGATGAAGCATTGCCCAGAATTAAAAGGGCATCAAATCACGGGAAGTCATCATCACGACTCTAAATCCCTGTGGGAGGCACATCTGAAGGGAGGTATAGGGTTTCACATGGAAGCAAACCCTACTATTCATTAGGGAAAAGCGCTTGAAGAACTCAGATGTGGAGGAAACCACATGGTAAAGGCACCTGCAGCCAAAGCCAAAAAAACCATGAATCCAAAATAGACAGTCAATACAAAATGTATTCGTATGGAACGAAAAAAAAATCAGTTTTACATATTGGTAAGTGGGTAAGCCCGCAGATGCAGCATTGCCCAGATTTAAAAGGGCCTCAACTCGCAGGCAGTCATCATCGCAGCTTTAAATCACCCGTGGGAAGCATATCTGAAGGGAGGTATAAGATTTCACATGGAAGCAAACTCTATTATTCTTTAGGGCAAAGCGCTTGAAGAACTTAGATGTGGAGGAAAACACACGGTAAAGGCACCTGCAGCCAAAGCCAAAAAACCCATGAATCCCAAATAGACAGTTAATACAAAATGTATTCGTAGGGATTTTCAGGATACCATCAAATTAGAATTGCACCAAAGGATCAACATAAGACCACCTTCACTACAAAATGGGGTTCATATCAGTATACAATGATGCCTTTTGGATTGAAGAATTCTCCTGCCATATTTTTAAGAGTGGTCATTACAACTTTCAAAGAATATATTCAAAAATTTTAGAAGTATACTTCAATGATTGGACAGTATTTGGGCTATTGAAGAAACATGTTTTCAGCTTAAGACTGATGCTTAACACATGCAGGCAGTATCGGATTTGTCTGAATATAAAAAAGTGCATATTTTGTGTACCTTTTGGTATATTACTAGGACACATTTTTTGCAAGGATTGATGGTGGATCCTACAAAGATTGCTATTATTGTGAATTTACCTTCACCAAAGATAGCAAGATAGCTTCACACCACATTAGGACATACTGGATATGACAGAAAAATTATCAAGGGATATGCACAAATCACTATGCCTATGGAAAAACTACTAAAGAAAGATGTAACATTCCTATGGAATGAAGAATGTCAAAAGAGCCTCGACACACTAAAAGAAAAGATGGTAATTGCTCCTATACTGGTATTCCTAGATTGGAATAAGGAATTTCATGTTCATGTGGATGCTTCATTTATAGCTTTAGGAGTGGTATTGGCACATCCTAGTGTAGGAGAAATCGATCACCCTATAGCTTTTGCAAGTAGTAAACTGTGTAAAGCATAAAATAACTATACAACTACAAAAAGGGAATGATTGGCTATGGTATATGCTTCACAGAAGTTTAGACATTATTTGTTTGTATCACATTTCAAGATGTTCACAAATCACTCTGCACTAAATTATTTGGTCAATAACGGTGTTTTATGGGGCATGATTTGCATATGGCTATTATTGTTTCATGACTTTGAAGTTGTCGTTAAGCCAGGATGACTAAATGTTGGACCTGATCATTTACCAAGGTTGGAAACAGGAGAAGAACCAACAATTATAGAGGATAATATTCCTGATGCACACATTTTTGCAATCATGATAGAAAATGATCACTTCGTTGGTATTATACAATTCTTAACCACAGGGATGGCCCCTTCAAAATACACTATGTAGTAGAAGAAAGAGTTGGTGGTTAAGACAATAAATTTTTCACTAATAGTAGGAAATTTGTAGAATATGGGACCAGATGAAACACTGCGAAGATATGTCCCTGAGCATGAATGACCGATAATTTTAACATAATCTCATAGTGGTATAGCTAGTTGACATTATGTGAGGAAAGCCACTATACAAAAATTTCTAAGAGCATGATTATGGTGGCCTACACTTCACAAAGATGCAAAGGTGTACTGTCACTTATGATATCTATCAAAGAATAGGAAAACCTTCAAGAAGAGATGAAATTGTACTAGTGCCACAAGTAACATTCTCGGCATTTGATAAATGGGCTATTGATTTTGTGGGACCCATCAATCCACCAGGAAAAAGGACAGGTGTGAGGTATAGAATTACTACGACTGATTATTCGAAAAGGTGGGTTGAAGCATAGGAAGTGAAGGATTGCAGTGCCTAAAATGCTACGAAGTTCATCTTTGAATACATATTGTCCATATTTGGGTGTGTAAATATATTGATGAGTGATCAAGGATCACATTTCTGGAATAAGACGATTGAAGCATTAACTAAGGAATTTCATGTTTACCACAAAAAGAACACTCCTTATCGTCCTCGAGAAAATGGAACTATGGAATCATTCAATAATTTTTTGGAGAATGCACTAACAAAGGTATGTAATATAAATAGGAATGATTGGGATCTTTGGATTCCAATAGTATTATGGGCTTATAGGACTACATGAAAAAAGTTGACAGGTCAGACACATTTTAAGTTAGTTTATGGGCAAGAAGTTTTGATGCCCATGGAAGACATTGTCCCTAGCCTAAGAATTGTAGCTTTTAAAAATATGGAAGACCCCGACATAATGGAAGATAGGATGTCACAATTACTTGCTCTGGAAGAAGAAAATTTTATAGCAGGATTTCATCAACAAGTATAGAAAGCAAGAGAAAAGGCTTGGAATGACAGGACCATTAAGAAAAACAAGTTCCATATAGGATATCTTGTTCTCCTATATGACAGTAAGTTCTGAAATTCCTGGGAAAATTCAAAACAAATTGGTTAGGCCAATATGTTATTAAGTATATTATATATGGAGGCATAGTGCAATTAGCAAAGTTAAATGGAGACTTAATTCAAGGAAAAGTAAATGGCAATAGCTTGAAATTGTACAAGGACAACCCTGCCCCTACAACTTCTCCCTTAAGAAGAAAGACAGAAAGTCTTAGTGTCACATACAGTTGAAAGTGGACAATAGACTGTAAACTACGCTACAAAAAGAGCTTCGACGAGGAAAGTACTTCACTACAATCGGAAATATGTCGAAGTTCACAGGAAGTTGAGACGTAAGACAGAGTTGCACTACAATAAGGGACTTGTCAAATTTCACCATAAAAGTAGAAATATGACCATTAAAAGGGAAAAGACAAGCACAAAGTTACATTTAATATGACATGTCGGCATAATTTAAGGATAGATACACATTTAATAACAAAATATGAACAGAAACAGGAAAAAATAAAATCTAATGATGAGGTTGGAAGGTCGGAATCATTATAAAGAGTCGAATTCCGCTCATATTAAGAACTTTTTTGAATCGAGAGCTCGAGCGATGAATAGTGTGAAGAAGTTTCAGGAGACTTTGTTGTATATGTCGACTGAGCGAGCTTGGGGGAGATTGTGCAGCTTTTTTGTGAGAAGAGAATGTCTCAAGTTATGGAGTCTTCTCTAGTAGTTGAAACACCCATGGTAGGAAAAACCACAATAGCAGCATTGCCACCATAGAAGGCACGGTCATCACTAAGATAGAAGCAAACCAAGGAAGTAAGAACAAAAAAAAAGCAGGACAAGAAGCCTTCCAAACCTGTGAAACCTGAGAAGAATCCGGAGCAGGTCAATATTAAAGAAGAAGTGGAGGAAATACAATAGAGGAAGGTGGTGCAACGTTCATCTCACATATTCCCTCATACATCTCGCCAAGGAAGCCAAATGCTAAACCAGTAAAAGATTCCAAAGAAGCGAATCATGGGACATTCACACATCTATTGCTCGAGGATGTGCCATTTGAAAGAGAGATTTTAGGAAATATTCAACAATTGAAATTCACATATAATTATTTTAATGACTGGAAAAAGTACCCATAGTTTGCAACAGACTAATACTTCCAGCAAGTTCACTACCCAGACAACAGAGTGACGAGATAGGAACCACAACGGTGGGGAAATGGGTTGGCACAGTTAAGACCGCTCAACATGTTGAATGTGCCACACTTCAGTAGAATCTTAGCAAACAGAGCATGTGTGCACAAATTATTGGTATTGATACATGATGGACACCTGTGGATGGGGAATAAGATCCCCATAGACCAAATGTTGATCTAGAGGATCACTAGATTACCTTTCTGTGGGTGGAACCCCGCAGAGGCATTTGTGGGAAACGACTAGGACCGCGTTGTGGTGGAGAATATGAAGAATAAGTATGGGCTAGTCAAAGGAAATAGGGGATACCACATAAACTCGATCAATGACCAAGCAGTCTACTTTGCGTGCATATTTTGGCCGGAAATATCATGACGAAGTGTCACGTGAATGAAGTTCCTACGTCGGTGGTGTCTTTAGCCGCGCAGTGCAGGAACAGAGTCCAGTATAACCGAGTTGGATATTTAAGTAAGGAATTCTTGGATGATTGTTATGAGGGCCAAGAGAAAGGTACATATTTCCATTACGTCTGGTTAATTTTGATCATTACTATGTAGGCATAGAAGGAGCCAGAGGATATGCAATTTCCTCCGATAGAATAAGATGTATGTGATGCTATGAGGTATGCTTCACTGTGGCATACCACTCAACCATCACGCACACAAGAAAATAGAATATTTTTATATACTATATCATATGGTATACACATGCTCATAAACCAGCATCCAACCCTTTCGTCGAGTTTTCACAAATAGTACAGCCCTGTGGCGAGTTTCAAGGCGAATTTCCATAAATTGTACATATAGGTGCATAGAGACACGAAGAAGGAATGTCATGCATTGCCATATATGGTCATAGAGGATAATATGGTAGAAGTAGTATAGACATGGCCCGCAGATTGGATGACTCTGCTGGAGGAGGTAGGAGACAGTGCAAAAAAAAGAAGAAGTGTTTGACACTTCGCACCATAACGAAGGCAATGAAAAAGACAAGGAGAAGGAAGCAGAGGTAGAGGAAGAGGAAGAGGAAGAAGAACACTACGAAGAAGAACATGAAGATGAAGAACATGAGGATAAACCTCAAGGAGGTGAAGATACAACTAAGCAGATAGAGAAGGCAGAAATAGAGAAATCTACAGCAAAGAAAAGGAAGATGCAGAGTGGAGCTTCATCGAGTAGTAGAAAGAAGTATAAGGCAGAGAAATCAAAACAAATCACACCAATGGTTCTAACTGAAGGTGACCTAGATCAAATTGGAGACAAGGTTGAGGAGATAACAATGGAATCTTGGAATACGGTGGAAGATCGCTATAGGGAGATTATCATAGGTGTGCAGTAGAGTATAGTAGAGCTAAAATTACTGACACAAGCATCCAAAGAACCAGTGCAGCTAACTCAACCAACGAAGCTAACTCAAGGAATCCGTTTGGAAAGGCTAATAGAAATGATTTTTGGGATGAGAATAATGCAGATACCTACAGAAGCTCTGTAGTTCGACGCCGTCGAGGCGAGGTAGGATGCGAAGAATTGGGATCATGTCAACATGAATATGACACCGCTTCCCATTCCGATATTGTATGACGTACACCAAGGCATCACAAATGAGTTAAAGCAATGCGAACAAAACACTTCAAGGCTGAATATTCAAATAGAACAAGAACGAGTTCCGTTGAAGAAATAACTCAACTAGGTAATCAATGAAAATGAGAAGACATAGATACAAAAGCAGAAATTGAAAGAAGTGGTCGAATCCACTTATAGAAAAGTTCCAGATATGGATGTCCACGAGGAGGAATCCACAGAAGATAAGGTCGCTGATCCAGGTGGATGTTGGTGGCCACCCACCTATCCCATTTGGACCCCCACAACTATCTCTTTCAGTCTTTTCAGTTTCCTAAATTGTAGCACAGTTTACTATTTTTAGCAGTTTTTCGGGTCCTGAACTTCTGGAGCCGTTTTGAGGCCCTAAACGACGTTTTTTTGGGAATCTGGGGCAACATATGGACCCATGTTTCTTCCCAAAGTGGTAGTACTCGGATAGATCTTTCTAACGAGCTATAGTACGCATCAAACAAAGATCGTATGCCAAAGCTACGACCCCGAGAAATTGATGTACCAATTTACCCAAACGGGGCCCACAATTTGGCGTTTCATCTTCTAGGGTTAGGTTTTGGGATGTGAAGGGTTTTCCATTGTTTCGAAACAATAAATAGGCCTTTGAGCCTCATTGTAACAGAGTTCTGAACAGCTCAGAGGCATGTAGCCACCACATCTCTTCTCAGAGATAAGCTACCATCGCCCTAGCTGGTTTATTTCCATTTCTGGTTGTAAGCATATTTCAGTATTTTCCATTAATGAAATGAAGTATTATTTTCGCTGCATCTTTGTGTATATGGTTATCTCTGTAATGTTTTGTGTTCCTATTTAAATCCGAATCAGTCGTATCAAAGCGGTCTGCTTTTTCTCTGTTTTTCTTTGCATGTCCCAACGAGGTCGGGATATAAGGAGTTAGGGCTTGAATTGGTCGTACCTTTGCAAGACCAGCCTCGCAAATCCCGACGACCTCCCATGGCGGATGAGAAGAAAGACGAGGGAGCAGGAGATCCTATCAAAATCTTGCTCGAAGAAGCACTCGAGCGGCAAAGGAACGCGATGATGGATAGCTTTGCGCAGATCCTTCAACGACTACCCAGAGGCGACGAATCGACTTCCAACAGCTACTCTGGAAACGCCACACCATTTAAGGTACAAGTTAATTTTGAAATCCCCATCTTCGAGGGTCAAATAGACGCAGATGCCGTAGATAAATGGTTAAATCTGCTAGATGGGTATTTTTCTGTTCATGAATTTTCAAGTCGGGAAAAGATTGTTTTTGCTCTTCTCAAAGCAGCCCCCCACGTCAAGGACTGGTGGGAAACCTACTGCGAGCAAAAGGATGAAAGTACTGGTTCACTATTTTCAGCCGCACCCACTTGGATTCATTCCGGGATGCTGTCAAGGAGCAGTACTATCCTGTTGGAAGCTATGAGGATGAATACATAAAATGGACCACGCTGCGACGAGGAAGGGACCAAGATGTGCCAGAGTTCACCAATCTTTTCCATGCCCTTCGCACAAAGTTGGGTATCAAGGATACGGAGCAGCATTTGATACTCAAATACCATGGCTGCCTGCACAGATACATCCAGGAAGAGATGGTGTTCTTGAACATCTCCTCACTCAACACAACATACCGATACGCTGTCAAAATCGAGCAAAAGTTCAAACAGAAGAAGCGAGACTTTGGATCTGCAAATCCGAAGCCCAAAGGACAAAGCCAAGGCGGGGTGACCCAAGACAACTCGTCGAAGCCGCAAGAAAAGAACAATACCACGAAGCCGAAGAAGGACACAGGAAAGTGGTGTGAGTTCCACAAGAGTCCCACTCATAACACAAGTGAGTGTCGGACCAAGCAGTCACTGGTGGCTGAGTTGAAGGCTTCTGAATCAGATGCATGTTCTGACCCTGAGCCAGAACATGACAAGGGGAATGGCAAAGGGAAGCAGATCATTGATGCGGATCCCAGCGCCACTGTTGCCACCGCCAATATCCAAAAAGATGAGCCTGAAAATCCAGAGGAAGGGGAGCGTCTTTTCCACTCACAGATGTGGGTGAAGGGTTCGCCGCTACAATTCATTGTCGACAGTGGCAGCCAAAAGAACCTCATCTCAGCAGAGGTTGTGAAGCGGTTGGGCCTACCAACTACACCACACCCATAACCGTACAGTATCGGGTGGCTTCACGAAGGACGAGATATCAAAGTTTGCCAGCAATGCTGCCTTCCCTATAGCATCAAGCCCTTCACAGACGAGGTATTGTGTGATGTTACACCTCTAGATGTTTGTGATGTATTATTAGGCCAGCCATACTTGTGGAGGCGACATGCTGTGTATGAGTCAAGGCCTCGTGCTATCATTATTTCTTTGAATAATTCATTATACAGGATACCGGAGGTAGCCCTACCTACCGCCACATCTCTGATCACTGCTAAGAAAGGCAGCAAGCTCATATCACAGACCAGGAAATTCATCTGTCTGGTTCGCTGCCAAAGTAAGGGGAAGATCGCTACTACATCCATGACCCCTGCAAAGGGTTCCTCCATGCAGCAGCAGCAGCAAAGGGATACGGTCATGATAGAACATAGGAACAACTTCTCCTCACCCACAGAGATACCACACAAGTTTCAGGTGGGCAACAAAGTCTGGTTGCATCTGCAGAGAGAACGCCTTACCAGAACCCATCAGAAGCTCAGACCACTCCGACAGGGTCCTTACAGTAGTACCAAGGCTGTGGGGAACAATGCTTTGAAGCATAGCATTCCTCCATTCATTCGCTTGCACCAAGTGATCAATGTGGACCATCGTCAACCATGCTTCCCACCATTTCTGAACACATCAGAGATTGCAGAACAGCTCACCAGGGACCAAGTTCAGCAGATGGAGGAACTCAACGCAATGGGGACCATTGCTTCCGAAGGGGGGAGGAATGATCCAGGTGGATGTTCGTGGCCACCCACCTATCCCATTTGGACCCCCACAACTATCTCTTTCAGTCTTTTCAGTTTCCTAAATTGTAGCACAGTTTACTATTTTTAGCAGTTTTTCGGGTCCTGAACTTCCAGAGCCGTTTTGAGGCCCTAAACGACATTTTTTTGGGAATCTAGGGCAACATGGGTTCATGGACCGATGTTGCCTCCCAAAGTGGTAGTACTCGGATAGATCTTTCTAACGAGCTATAGTACGTGTCAAACGGAGATCGTATGCCAAAGTTACGACCCCAGGAAATTGATGTACCAATTTACCCAAATGGGGCCCACAATTTGGTGTTTCATCTTCTAGGGTTAGGTTTTGGGATGTGAAGGGCTTTCCATTGTTTCACAACAATAAATAGGCCTTCGAGCCTCATTGTAACACGGTTCTGAACAGTTCAGAGGCATGTAGCCACCACATCTCTTCTCAAAGATAAGCTACCATCGCCCTAGCTGGTTTATTTCCATTTCTGGTTGTAAGCATATTTCAGTATTTTCCATTAATGAAATGAAGTATTATTTCCGCTGCATCTTTGTGTATATGGTTATCTCTGTAATGTGTTGCGTTCCTATTTAAATCCGGATCAGTCGCGAGGCTCGACCTTGTAGTTAGGGAATATAAGGATAAAATTACCGAAGTGAAATTTAAATATGAGATGCAAATTAGTGAGGTGAAAATGAAGTTGCAGCCGACTATGCCATGGAAAGTAAGAAGGCAGAGGGAGGCTAACCTAAAGTTAGTCATGGTTAGCATCTCTGCAGAATTGGTGGACTACAACAAACTACTGGATGAAAGTTTACAAATTTGGACTTCGCTAGAGGAAGATCCAAATATATAGAAACTATAGGGGAAATGCAGCAGAGGCAGCAATAGTTAGAGGAGAGTCAAGCAGCTGCAAAGATCAATGAATCAAAGGTGTTGAAGAAAAGGATCAAAGAGATGAAGAGGGAAGAGCATAAATTGATAGAAATAACTTAGCATTCGCAGGATGAGGCCCTTCAAATCTCGCAAATAGTAGATGAGAAGCTTTAGGAGGTTCGGCAGAAGGAGGTAGCATTTCCACAAAAGGATGCAGATCATATAACAGAAGCATAGTTGGAGGAAGCATGCAGTGAGGATAAACAAATGACATAAGTTTTCCAATAGTTCAATAAGGCCTACAATAGCAATGTAGAAGAGATCAGAGGAAAATTTGCTGAGTGACTTAGGAAGAGTCACATGTGAGTGTTGGGGGCTTGTTGGGTGCATCCCAACTTGGTTAGATTTTGGGCAAGAAATCTGAGTTTTGTGGAGCGCACAGTATAAAATATGCCACGGAGTACGAAATCGACCACAGAGCAGAGCAACAGAGCACAACAAAGACCATGCAACAAAGTCACCGTGCAGCATAGGGGCTTCATGGGGAAGCCCCTCCCTTTTTGTAAAAAACATAAAATATTGTAAAATTTAATGGTTTTGGACCATATTCCCTTGTATTTTGGAAACTATGGTATCCATTCCATGGTAATGTAGTGATGTAATCCCTCATGTAATAGTATATAGGGATGAATAATAAAGAAGGAAAGCATCTATCGAATTAATCCAGATCTATGTTTATGGTGATATTTTTGTGATCTGTACTTTGGAAAAAGGGTGAGGCAATGCAGCTGAGTGCACAGAGGCCTAGGTTTGCAACTTAGTGTGTAGACCGTTTGCAGCTTAGTGCACAGACAACCTAGAGTTGTGTGTATAGGAAATAACTGTTTGTTGTACCAATTCTCTATTATAAGAAATATTTCTTGTGGATGTAGTCCCACATTGGGATGAACCACGGTAAAATTTGTGTCTCATGTGTTGATTTTCTTATTATCTATACTTTATTTCAGTACTATGAAGTTCATGGATGGTTATGTTATATTTAAGTGATGAAAGTAATTCTACGAAGTAATATATATAAGTGCGAAGTAATTGATGTATGCAAAGTAGTTTATAAGTATGAAAGCATAAATAGAATATAAAAGTGACACATCGCAGCATCACTCAAGTTGTAGAAACCTAGTTCTGCAACCTCCCATAGTCACTTCAGGTGAGACTGCGACCTACTTGCAGGTCATTTCTGAAAGGGCCAATGATTGAGGGTTTCATTGGTGTGCAATAAAAGTAAAGCCTAGGTCCTCTCAACCTAAGACAACAAGATCGGACTGTGGATTGTGGTAAATCCTAGAGACTAGGAGATAGGAAAATTCCTCATGGTGTAGGTGGATAAATCCGGTGGCACCCATGCTTATTTATGGCTTAGTGATTTGATAAGAATTGTGGTAAAGCTCTATTGATGATGGTTATGTGGTTTAGCCTTAGGAAGCCGTGGTTGATTCTTTTGGTTTTGACTCCCACACTCATGTCTGGAATATGGCACGGGGGTGATTGGCAGAAGAGAGATTTGACTCAACCAATCTATCGAGTGGAATGTGGTAGTCCCATACCAGGTTGGATTTTTCATTCATTAATAAGAGTTTCTTCTCCTTGGTATTTTATGTGTTCATATGTGGCATTTATGTTTGTTTTATCCTTGTTAATTCAGTTAGATATATGTTGGTTATGAGCATGTTTTATGATAGTGATAATGTGTGGCTCTCATCATGTCTTGATTGATAAATATATGAGCAATTAATATATGACCTAATAGATGATAATGTAGCTAATGTGATAAGGCATCAATGCTTCTTGAAGAATACCAGATAAGTATGAGACCCCTATGCTCAGATCTATTATTATGACCCGTAGATTACATGTTCATGATCTGTTTAACAAAATGTATGTCATGGTTAGGCTTGATTAGGTCAAATACTTGATCAAGTTTTGTGTTAGAGGATTTGCCTTGGTGTCATTTATTTTCTTGTAAATTATCATCAAGTTCTGGGTAGTGGTTTGGAGACTAGCCCTGAAAAAGTGACTTAAATCGCGTAGTCTCTGCCAAAACAATGGCTGAAAAGGATTGTAGTTTCTCCCTTGCATGCATTGTGGGAGATAATATAGGGTTCTGGTCGCATGCATGCCTTGTTATGGAAGTGACTGGGGGTTAAATTCATTTAAATGCTAGGTTAATTCATGTGTTTGGAACCTAGAGTGGTGGATTAGCTCCTGGGGGTCATGTAGAACTTAAGGAGGTCTATAAAGTGTTCATTAGTCGGTTCCACTTCCTTAACTGCACTTAGGGTTTTGAATCATATCGTATTAAATCTTCATCACATATTTACCCCGGTGGACCAGTTAGCTTGGGTAAATGTGGGAGGAGGGTGTTATAGTGATTAAATTGACATTTAAATGATATATGAATTCTCTAGAACTTTTGGATACATGTGGTTTGGAATTTTGAGATAACACTTAAGTAATATTTTTAATAGAGTTTTAATCTGGTTCATACATCTATCATCTTTGGATATATACAATCAAACTTCACTGACATGCCACTAGGGTAACCACCGCATGGGTCACTGGTGAGTCTCTATCATTTTTATTTCTTTGTTTGAGAAGCAGAGCATCACATTCAGCTCACTCTAGGGTTTATCAACTTTTAACTTATTCAGGACTATCTAACCCTAATTGTGTTATCGTGGTAGGCTATCAAGAAGCCAAAATCACTCGTACCATTTTCTTTTCCGCAAGTGTAATTATACACTTAGGCATTGTTTTCTACTGATTGTTTTTCATAATGATATTTGATCTCTTGACATCTTAAACTATTTATTTTTGTTTTCTTTTCATGGTTTCACCCGTTTCGCATCCACCAAACATAGTATGGTCTCTATATAGTTCCCAAAACTCTTCATTTTTTAAACAAAAAATTCTCTTCTTCTATCTAGCATATAGGTAAATCACTTATAGTTCCTCTCTCATCTCATTCCCATTTCATTGGCTATAGACTTTTCATACAGTGAACTAATTTTTTCATCCTTGTCTTTCTATAAGAGTTACGGTCACTTCACACAATAGAAATGATTCATTCTTGCCACCCACAGGTACAATTTACCTTCTTATGAAATGGGTTTTCTCTCGTAAGAGGCTCCGAAATATTTTTTAAGGGTTTCATTATCTATGGAATTTCTTCCTTATGGTTTACCTCTTCCTAACTATTAATTCTTGTCTAGTTGTTTGATTATCTTTTTTCGCAAAACCCTTGGATTATTTGGAGAAAATTTAACTATAAGGCAATTCCTCTACTCAATATCTTGATGACAACTCCCATCTAGGTTCCTTAATTTGTTTTTTTAATTTCCATTTTACTTAGTTTTCTAGTTCCCCATCAGACGATCACTAAACCCAGCTCTATTGTGAAGGCAATAATTAACTTTGGTTGTTGTTATATTTATAACTTCTAACTAGAAGTTAGCCTTTAAGGTATTTGTTACCATTAAATATTCTAGTTGTTTCTTTCATTGGTAAAGACTGCAACCACTCTAGACATGACTCTTATTGTTATTTTATGGTCGAAATCAACCCTTAGGGTTATGCTATAATTTTTTGTTCCAATTGTATTTTTGAAGGCAAACTATGACCTCTCTAGCCATAACTTTTACTTTTAATTTTTGGTAAAAAATTGACAATTGTAAATGGTTGTTGTGATCTTGTTTTATTTGGAACATAAGTTAATATTTCTTTCAAAAATTGTCGTAACCTATGAAAGTACTTTGTATAGTTATTTTATTTTTATTATATGTATCACACTCCTTTATCTTGGGTTACTGTTCTGAAAGTGTAAAGGAAAAAATCCCATTTTGGATGTGGTAGTTATATAGAAATATGTTTATAATTTTTTTTTCATTTGTTAATAGTCATGTTTTAAATGAGAAAGAAATTCATTTTCCTAATAAATATGGTCTCTTCAAAATTTTCCCAAACTTTTGTGTGTCTTAAAAGGGGTTTCACACTGATTTTTCCTTTTTCTTAAGTCTATAAATAAAGTGTTCCTATTCCCCAATCCAAGGACTTTGCCGAATAGTTAGGCACTAACCCTCTATTTAAGAGACTATTGGTCATACAAATATCCCTTTCTCTATATATGTCTGTAAAGTTAAGGAAGGAAAATGGTTATTATCCAAAAGAATACCAAACACAAAATATCCATAGCATTAACTTCTTATTTCTTTTTCAGAAAAACAATCCTTTTATACCATGACAAATGAAGAGAATTGTTAATGTTAGTCAAAATTTTGTGTTGTTAATGTTCAAGCACAAAGATGTTGAGGAACCTAAATCCTTTCAAGGATATGAATCAAGTTTGAAATTTTATTTTATTGAGGTTTCTTATTCATGTGATAAGATGTTTTAGGAGTCTAACATGTTGCCTCCAAAAAGAGGTAAACAACATGAAGTGAAATTGTAGAAGCATGCATCATTGTTGAAAATTGTTGTGAACAAGATTCCAGTGCTAAAGCATGCAGAGGTCAAAAAGAAAATTCAAAGGCTGTTTGAAAAAGAGGACATTGGTCCCAAAACATCAGTTCTTGTGGCTTTCATAATGTTTTGGCTGTGAAGAAGGATATTGGATGGTGATGGCGATCACATTCGATGACGAGTTGAGCCAAAAACAAGGCTAGACATCGTAAGCATCATTATGGAAACAATGTTCAAGGTGAAAGGAACTTGAAATTGTTTAAGTTTCCATTGATTGAAGACCGAGGAGGGAATTTTCAGATTCCTTCGAGGGAAGTTTTATTTTGTTAAAATCTTGGGAAACTGTAGTAAGATGTTATCGTTCACAGAAAATCAAAGACTTCAAAAGTGAAGTACATTCATGAAAAGCTCGAAGTGACAAATTGAAGAAAATATAAGTGGATTAAGACTGGAAAGGTGAGGGAACTGTACCCTCATCTAATTTTTGACTGAAAATGAACTTTTTGAGGTCCAAAAGCTTCTAATGGGGAGAAATCATCTAGTGGATCAGTTTAATGCTCAAAATGCAGAGTGCTTGGATTGGCTTGAAACTAGTTCCAAAGAAAATATCTTGTTTCCTTGAATCCAACGCATCTCGTTTCACTCAAAACTGAAACTAGATGCTTCTGATATCGTGTTCAGCTCGATTTGGTAAACAATTAAAAAATTTAAAATGAGTTTGTATGGATGCCTAGTCAGTAATCTGTATGTTGGCTGAAAAATTATCGTACAGGGTGACTAGACTTCCTATCGACCAATCTATGGTGACAAGTGTCACATTTTGGTTCATTGGTAGTTGGTGTGATTCCATTGGTTGAATGGTCCTTGAGGTGGTCTAATTAGGAGAGGCCGTGTGGGCCAATGGGTTGCCAACACTTGGCCTCCTGTGATTGGTATAAAATTATGGTATGAGGTTGAATTTCCTCTCCGAGTTTCAAACGCGAGACCAAACGTCTGCCAACCAAACCCTCCACCGACCAGCCTATGGCATTGCTTAGCTATTATGGTTCCAAAATACTACTTAAAGTTTCATAGTGCTCACATTGGGGGAGGGGGGCAAGGCTAAGCCCTAGCCCCTGGCCACCCCAGCACCCACGGGACCGCAAGCATAGGGGCTAAGGAGCTAAGCATTAGCCTAGCCCACGATGACAACCCCAACACTTAACCTTCGGAGCCAATGCTTATACCGAGTGGAAATGAGGAGTGGGCCATCCAAAGCCCACGTGACGAGCCATACAACTAGGAGCACGTGGAGGAAGTGGGCCAACCCCAAGTAAAATTGGTACCACAAGACCGAGGGCGTGGAAATCCCAAATGGGTTGGAGTTATTCCCTACAACCTCAGCCCCCAATGCGGTCATATGCACCAATGTGGCTGAGATTTTTAGAATTGGGGGCTTAATGGGCGAACTAACCATCCTACAATTTTGCCTGTCGGGAGGGATTATAGGCTAGATTTACGTGTCAGTTCTGAGTTTGGGATGCTCAAGCTAGGTTTAGGCTGAATTTGGAGGATGATTAGCTATAGAATTTGACAAAAACTCGAAACAGCGATAACTTAGTCAATTTTTGGCCAAATGAGGTGTAGAAAGAACCAAAATGGGGGTTTTTGATAGTGATGGATCCATTGGAGACATCACTTTTACTATTTTATCTATGAAAAATCATGGAAACACACTTTTTAACACTTAATGAAAGAGGCTCTCCATTGGAAGCTAGACTAGGAGATGTAGCCCAGGAGAGGTGTGAACTCCTTTATCATGTTTTGTGTTATGTGTTTCAGATATGCTTATTTTGTCTTTGTTTGGCTGTAAATTTTGGTTAAATTCACTTGTTTTAGATGTTTAGTAAATTGATCCTCTACCTAAAACACATATAATTTTCACTTATAAATTGTTACAAATATTTAAGTTTACATATTCAGATCATTTTGTTATCAGAGCAACATGTTATTGCGAAGGTTTTGATTTGTTTGCAATTTTTTTTTTGATGCTTACAAGGTTGAAGCTCAAAAGAGGAGAAAGAGAACTTGTGGAGCCAAGATATCAATTTTTTCAAGGAGAAAAAATACACCTCAAGCTTCAATACTCATGGCACATGCAAAGGGTGCTGAAGGGATGTTTGTAGATGAAATAAATTTAAGAAAGGAATTCATTGAGATCTATGAAATGGTAAAGTTTCTTTATTAAGAGAGAAATTAAAGGTTGTATGGAGAGAGGTCAAAATGTCCAGAAGGAGATGGATGAAAAGGAGACATGCCTCCAAATGGGAATGGAGGGAATGGTGACAAACCACTACCTTCACCTCCATCATTCTCATCCTCATCTTCATCCTCATCTTCTACTTCTTCTGCCCTTTGACAAAAAAAAAAAACTCCAAATTCTCCAAAAGGAAATGGTAAAATTCCTTTACTTAAGCTTGATATTAAGTTTGAATTTCCTATGTACAATAGATAGTGATTGGATAATTGGGTTCGTCATATTGAAGTGTATTGTAGGATACAAAGAATCAAAGATGATGATACCAAGATTCAGCTCGCTTCTCTTAGATTGGAAGGTGCAACACTTATTTGGTGTGAAGCCAAAGCTTAAGAGGACATGAAGAAACATGGTAAGGTTATATCCTCTTCAAATGATTTTGTTGTTACAATAAGAAGGTAGTTTTATCCATTAGCATACATACAGAAAGCTCTTATGGATTGGCAAACCTTTAGTCAAGCTAAGGGGGAAAATGTGCAATCTTATACTCAATAATTTAGGAAAAGAGCTTTGATTTTGGGTAAAGATTTGTATTCTCAAGATAATTTGCTCAAATACATTGGAGGATTGCATAGTTACTTGAGACATACCATTCTCATGTTTAACCCTAAAAAACTAGATGGAGTTTGTGTATAGGAAACTCATTTAGACGCAAGAGGGAAATATATTTATGAAGAAACTAGTGAGAAGTCATTCAAGTATGGAAAAAAAAGAAAAGGGAAAGGCAAAGATAAAAACAATATTATGGTTAAGAAACAAGGACAGAAGATCACATGTAAATACTATTCTAAAGAAGGCCATGATGAAGACCACTATTGGAAACTTCATCGTGAAATGAGACCCAATAAGTTTAATAACAAGGAGAAAGACAAGATTGTTGTAACTACACAACAAGATTTAGTTTCTAATTCCAAGGATGAAACAAACTCACAACGATGGGTTTGAAAGGTAAGGACATTGTCAGTACTAGTTCTTCAAATTGTCTCAATGATACTCAATATGAAAAAGCAAAAATAGAGCTTTTCCACATTATATCTTCTCAAAACATACCGAGATAGACACATTTTTTGATAGTGCTTCAAAAGCAAAGCTTATCTCAGAAGACATTGTTAAGAAGTTGAATTTAAAAACCATTCCTCATCCTAAACCTTATCCTTTAGGTTGGGTATGTGAGAATGCAAAATTTCAGGTGACAAAGAAATGCATACATAGGTTTACAATTACTGCAGACTTTCTTGATGAGGTTGAACTTGATGTAGTTCCACTTGATATATGTGGTATTGTTTTGGGAAGTCCATATCCTTATGATAGGAGAGATATTTTTCATTCCCATGAGAAATCATATCATTTGTTCAAGAATGGTATTGAGTACATTGCTAGAGCACATAACAAGAAATTGAGTTCATCTCTTAGGAATGTTGGACAAATGAAGAGAATTGTTAATGCTAGTTAAAATTTTGCATTGTTAATGTTCAGGTACAAAGATGTTTAGGAACCTAAAGCCTTTCAAGAATATGAATCAAGTTTGAAATTTGATTTTATTGAGGTTTCTAATTCATGCGATAATTTGTTTTATGAGTCTAACATGTTTCCTCCAAAAAGAGGTAAACAACATGAAGAGAAATTCCAGTAGGATGCATCATTGTTAAACATTGGTGTGAACAAGATGCCAGTGTTAAAGCATGCAGAGGTAGAAAACAAAATGCAAAGGCTATTTGAAAAAGAGGACATTGGTTAAAAAACATCAGTTCTTGTGGGTTTCATAATGTTTTGGATTTGAAGAGGGATACTGCATGGTGATGGCGATCACATTTGGTGAAGAGTCAAGCCAAAAACAAGGCTAGACATCCTAAGCATCTTTATGGCAATTATTTTCGAGGTGAATTGAACTTGAAATTGTTTAAGTTTCCGTTGATTGAAGACCGAACAGGGAATTTTTATATTCCTTCAAGAGAATTTTGAAAATCTTGGGAAATTGCAGCAAGATGTTATCTTTGACAGAAAGACAAAGACTTCAAATGTGAAGTACATTCATGAAAAGATCGAAGCGATAAATCCAAGCAAAGCTAAGTGGATTAAGATTGGAAGGGTGAGGGAACTGTACCCTCATCTAATTTTTGACTGAAAATGAGCTTTTGGAAGTCCAAAAGCTTCCAATGGGGAGGAATCATCTGGCGAATCAATTTAATGCTCAAAATTCAAAGTGCTTGGATTGGATCGAAACTAGTGCCAAGGAGAATACCCAACGCAAAGTGTTTCACTCAAAACCGAAATCGAATGCTCCTGATATTGCATTCTGATTGATTTGGTAAACAATTAAAAATTTTAAAATGAATTTGCAGGGATGCCCAGTCAACAATCCATACGCTGACTGGACAATGATTGTACACAGTGACCAAAATTCTTATCGACCAATGGTATGGTGACAAGTGTCACATTTTGATTCGTTGGCGGTTGGTGTAATTCCATTGGTTGAATGGTAATTGAGGTGGTCTAATTAGAAGAGGCCACGTGGGCGAACGGGTTGATGTCACATCGCCTCGTGATATTGGTGTAAAATTATGGTATGAGGTTGAATTACCTTCATGAGTTTCGAACGCCACACCAAAAGTTTGCCAGGCAAACCCTCCACGAACCAGCATATGGCATTACTTAACTACTATGGTTCCAAAATCCTATTTAAATTTTCAGAGTGAACACATTAGGGAAGGAGGGTTAGGCTAAGCCCTAACCCTTAGCCGCCCTAGTGCCCATGGGACCACAGGCAGAGGGACCAATGGGTTGGCCCTTAGCCTCACCCATGGCTAGAGCTCCAACACTTAACCATCGGAGCCAATTCTTAGACTCAGCGGAAATGAGGAGGGGGCTAGCCCAAGGCCATGTTATGGGCTATAGAACAAGGAGCATGCGGAGGAAGGGGGCCGTCCCTAGGTCATATCGGTACCATAAGACTGAGGGTGCAAAAACTCCAAAGGGGTTGGAGTTAAGCCCTGAAATCTCGGCCCCTAGTGCAGTCATGTGTGCCAACGTGACCAAGATTTTCTGAATTGGGGGCTTAATGGGCGAACTAACCATCCTAAAATTTGGCTCATCGGGTGGGATTGTAGGCTAGATTTTCACGTTAGTTCTGGGTTTGGGGTGCTAAAGCCAGGTTTAGGTCGAATTTGGACGACAGTTAGCTATAAAATTGGGCAAAAACTTGAAACATGCATAACTTTCTCAATGTTTGGCCAAATAAGGTGTAGAAATAACCAAAATGGGTGTATTTGATAGTGATGGATCCATTGAGGACATCACTTTTACTATTTTAGCTACGTAAAATAATGAGAGCACACTTTTTAACACTTAATGAAAGAGGACCTGCATTGGAAGCTATACTAGGAGATGTAGCCCAGGAGAGGGGTGAACTCTTTATCATGTTTTGTGTTATGTGTTTCAGATATGCTTATTTTGTCTCTATTTGGCTATAAATTGTGGTTAAATTCACTTATTTTATGTGTTTAGTAAATTGATCCTCTACCTAAAACACATATAATTTTCAATTGCAAATTGTTAAAAATATTCAAGTTTAAATATGCATATCATTTTGGTATTGGCACAATAGGTTATTGTGAAGGTTTGATTTGTTTGCAAGTGTTTTTCTGATGCTTACAAGGTTGAAGCTCGAAAGAAGAGAAGGAGAACTTGTGGAGCCAAGATCTCAAATTGTTTCAAGGAGAACAAATACACCTCAAGCTTCAATAGTCATGGCACATGAAGAAGGTATTGAAGTGATGTTTGAATATGAAATAACTTTTAGAAAAACATTCTTTTAGTTGTATGAAATGGTAAAGTTTCTTTATGACAAGAGAAATGAAAAGTTGTATGGACAGAGCTCAAAACGTCCAGAAGGAGATGGAGGAAAAGGAGAAAAACCTCAAAAAGGGAATGGAGGGAATGGTGACAAACCACCACCTTCACCTCTGTCATCCTCATCCTCATCTTCTACTTCTTCTACCCTTTCACAGAAAAAAACAACTCCAAATTCTCCAAAAGGACATGGTGAAACTCCTTTTCTTAAGCTTGATATTAAGTTTGAATTTCCTATGTACAATGGAGAGGTAAATGCAAAGAGATTGGATAATTGGGTTCTTTGTATTGAAGTGTATTGAATGATACAAAGAATCAAAGAAGATGAAACCAAGATTCAACTTGCTTCTCTTAGATTGGAAGGTGCAACACTTATTTGGTGTGAAACCAGTCATAAGGAAAGCTCATACAATGACAGATAAACTCATACAAGATGCACGCTCATACAAGTAATAAAATATAGGTTATTTATTCCTCTAAGAATGTAGGTGTACTCATTGTGTCCCCTTCTCCAAAGAGTGTAGATGTCTTCAGAGAAGAATCAAATAAAGATAGATTAGGAAAAGGGAATATAAAGATAGCGAATCATAAGGTAGGTAAACCTAGAAGAATAATAACATATATAAATAATGACCAGAGGATACAACTAAAGGAGAGGGTTAGCTCGACTAAAAAATAATTATTTTCTCAATTCTTCTTGGAAGCATGACTGAAGAAGTTAGAGAGGGCGCAGAAATGAGAATAGAAAGCTTGCCGATGGTGAAGAGAACATGGATTGGTAGTAGAGGGAAGTCCAGAGATAGGGATGGAGAAAGGTGGGATGTCCAGAGGATCAGAGGGACCGACAGAGGAAGTGTTATATATACAAGAAAAAATATTAATAAAAAAATCAAAGTGTGTGTATAGAATTTGTATGTATATATAACACTCAATACATAAACATGTCACTTCCTTCCTTCCCCATTATATAGTTGTTGAATTTCGGGTACTTTCTTCTTTCCCCTATTTCCTTTCTCTTATTCCTTTATCTTGTCTCTTTTCTCTCATCCCTCTCTCTTTTCTCCCCTCTCCCTCCCCGTACCCCCACCCTCGCCCGGTCGGCTCTCAAGCTCGCCTTCACTTATCGCTCACCCTGATCGCTTTTCACTTATCTCTATCTATGATCTCTTACCTTTGACGGCGCTCGCCAGTGACGGCCCTTGACGGTCCTCCGGCGATCAGCCGACCCTTACCTCTTTCGGAGGGAGAGTTGTTCTTTCAAGACAGTACCCGTTCGTTTTTTGAAAAAAACAACAAACAGCGCCTTCGGAAATCTACCAAAGGTAGGCATTATCTTGCTTTCTTGAAGAGAAAGAACACGATCTACCAAAGGTAGGCATTCATCTACCAAAGGTAGGCATTCCGTCGAAGAGAATGAAATTCTCTGAGACCCGTACCATTCAGGAAGGAAGGGGGGTGTAGGGGAAGGAAGGACGTCATTCCTTCCCCATGCGAGAGAATGAAATTCTCGAAGAGCTACTTACCAATAGCGAAGGTCCCAAAACCGAAGCGTAGGTAAGGAGCTCGCAGAGAATGAAATTCTCTCAAAGGAAGGAAGGGGGTGCACACACACACAAATATATATATATATAGAGAGAGAGAGAGAGTTATACTATACGGATATATGTTTTCTATTTAAGAGTTTGAATGTGATGTTATATGTATTAAAATTTTAATATGTGAACCATAAATAAAATATTTCAATGTAAACTAGGTATATATATTAAATAAAAAATAAAGTGAAAATAAGAAATTTATTATAGTTTAAATAATTTTGTTAGTGTGTTTCTTGAAACTAGCACAGATCCATCTAAATCTAGATTTACTAAAAGTTGGAAGGAATCAAATATCTTGAGGTGAAAACCTTTCCTTTATTTCTACACTCAGAAAGATTCTTGCATCTTGAGAGATTTGATCCCTCTCAGTGGTTGGTAGATCCAGAGTTAGATGGATCTATGCCGGTTAGTATCAACAACTAGAGAAAAGGCCCTCTAGGTCATTCTAGTCTAATACATGTCAATGTTACCACCGTCGTGGCCACCTTCCTAACCATAAAATCTTGAGTGTATCATTTAATATAAATTATAGTGCGAATATTTCTCTCTCCCTAGTAAGATTCGATGTCCATGTATTCCTTTGAATTAATTTTGGTGAACTTTGGTATTAATGCATATAAAATTAATAGAAAATAGTAGAGAAAATAGTAGAGAAAATAGTAGAGAAAAGGTGGTAAGTTGATCAATTTCTATGGGATTGGGGTAAGCATAATAATTTGTAACACCCAAGCCCTTAATCATTCATCTTGATCATGCCTTTAGAGTCTCAATGAAAATAATGTTCTGGATTTAATAGATCTGTGGTTTGTATCTTTTGACTTAGTTACCGGAGAATCCACAGTATGAACCATTTTTATGTCAACGTTTCAAATCCCAACTGGGATCCATCATAAGTCCCGATGATGGATCCTAGTTGGGATTTGAAACGTTGACATAAAAATGGTTCATACTGTGGATTCTCCGGTAACTAAGAAAATAATGTTGATAGACACTCTTAATAAAAATTACTTCATATTGTCTTTGTGGGTCTACCTTCAGTAGAAGAGTTTTGATAAGCTAGGTTCTTCATGTGCATATTAATTTCAAACCAGATTCAAGGTTAGGGTCAAGGAAATAAAAATTTTAAGTTCATTAGCATTGTAACCTACCTCTATACGTTGTTCCATCTCAACTATCATAGCTTGACCTATTTTTTACTAACACATTCTTCATTAGAGTAGGAATATGGCTCATGAAAATCCCAATCCTTATGTGAAGCTTTTCCACCACTTTTCTTAATCCCTTATGTAGGTTGATGCAATGGGTGTCACTATTTGAAGATTAAATAAATTCATATAAAAGGATCTTTATAGACACATCCATGGGAGTATCCTTATTCCCTCTTAATCAAATGTAGTAGTAAAGTGGAAGCAAACGATTCAGAATGATTATCAATTGTAGTCCTAAGTTTGAAGAGCGCATAACTATTGCAAATTTCAGATGTCAAAATATCAATGGATACTTGGAATGCCCTTCATAAAAACATCAAAGGATGCTTGGAATTTCATTCTTAAAAACTTGGAATATCCTTCTTAAGATATAAGAGCTCTAGATACCTTTTCGATAAGGGAGATTAGGGATCAATAAGAGTTAGATAGAATTATGATATAAATGTAGTGAATTTAGAATTTATTTTCCATGTTTTATACCTGCAACTAATGTATGCATATGATAATAAATATAATATTACCTACTAATGAATTGCATGCATGTGTAATTTGTACCTAAACCTCAAACTTCTGAGTGGAACCCATTTACAAGACCAAGCTTTTCACGCAAGTCACTTTTTAGGACGAAGGTGGATTATAATAGCATTGAATTGTGCATAATGAAATGGTGATGTTAAGTTATAACTACTAGCACAACCACATTAAAATTATTAATCTGGTTGATATAGCCAAAGACTTCATAAACCATGGTCAACCATTCAATGAAAGATTAAACCCACAGTATCTAAACCCTACACTAATGTGCTTGATATATGTCTAAGGCTTCATTTGTATCTACCATTGATAAATATATATTAATAAAAATAATGTTATTACAATAAAATAATAATAATAATAATAATAGTTGTTATTATTATTATTATTAATTAATATTTAATATTAATAAACCCAAGAGATTGATATTATAAACCCAAGGGATTAATATTATAAATCCAATGTATATAAACCCTAAGATAAATATTATAAAAATTAAAATAAACATGGTTGACCATGGTTGATTTTCATATTGAGACAAACCTTGTTAATACTATTAAACCCAAGTGCTTGATATTATAAACCCAAGGGATTAATAATAAAACCTGAGGGAATTATGAACCCAAGGGATTAATATTAAACCCAAGGGACTAATATTATAAACCCTAAGATAAATATTATAAACACTAAAATAAACATGATTGACCATAATTGATTTTCATATTGAGGCAATCATTGTCACAACGCGACATTCAACCATGATTGACCATGGTAGGCTATGATTCATGATGGTTGACCATGACTGATATTATAGACCTGACGAAATAATAAACTCAAGGGATTGGTATTATAACCCCAAGGGAATAATAAACCTAAGGGATAATTACAAATTTATATTAATTAATATTTAATATTAATAAACCCAAGTGAATAACAAGCCCAACGAATTAATACTAAAACAACAAGGGATTATGAACCCAAGGGAATAATATTAATCCCAAGGACTAATATAATAGTCCCAAGGTATATAAACCTTAAGATAAATATCATAAACACTAAAATAAACATGGTTGACCATGGTTGATTTTCATATTGAGACAATCCTTGTCACAATGCACCATGGTTGACCATTGTTGATCATGGTTGCAATGATCAACGATGGTTGACCATGATTGATATTATAAACCTAAGGGAATAATAAACCCAAGGAATTGATATTATAATCCCAAAGGAATAATAAATCCAATGGATTGATATTATAAACCTAGGTGATTAATACTAAAACCCCGAGTGATTATGAATCCAAGGGAATAATATTAAACCCAACATGGGAGTAATATTATAAACCCATGGTATATAAACCCTAACATAAATATTATAAACACTAAAATAAACATGCTTGACCATGGTGGATTTTCATTTTGGGACAATCTTTGTCATGATGCCACATTCAACCATGGTTGACCATGCTTAGCTATGATTGATGATGGTTAACCATGATTGATATTATAAACTTAAATGAATAATAAACCCAAAGGATTGATATTATAAACCCAAGGAATTAATACCAAAACTCCAAGAGGTTATGAACCCAAGGAAATAATGTTAAACCCAATGGACTAATATTATAAATCCAAGGTATATAACCCCTAAGATAAATATTATAAACATTAAAATAAACATGGTTGACCATGGTAGATTTTCATATTGAGACAATCCTTACCACAATACAACATTGGACTATGGTTGGTTTTCATATCGAGACAATATTTGTAACAATGCGATGTTTGACCATGGATGACCATGATAAACCATGTTTGGTTTTATAAAACATGGTTGACCATGATTGACCATAGTTGTCCATCATTGTTAATCATGATCAAAGAGACTATACTCCAGGTTTATCATAGTTGATGAAATTCATCCATGGTTAATCATGGTTGAAAAAGGTAATATTATTACAATAAAAGTATTATTATTATTATTATTATTATAAATTTATATTAATTAATATTATATATTATTAAACCCAAGGGATTATGAACCCAAGGGAATAATATTAAACCCAAGGGACTAATATTATAAACCCAATATATATAAACCCTAAGATAAATATTATAAATACTAAAATAAACATGGTTTACCATAGTTGATTTTCATAATGAGACAATCCTTGTCATAATGTGCCATTCAACCATGGTTGGCCATGATTGGCTATGATTGACAATGGTTGACTATGATTGATACTATAAACATAGGGGAATAATAAACCTAAGGGATTGATATTATAAACCCAACGGATTCATATCAAAACCCCAAGAGATTGTGATCCCAAGGGATTAATACCAAAACCACAAGAGATTATGAACCCAAGGGAATAATATTAAACCCAAGGGACTAATATTATAAACCCAAGGTATATAAAACTTAAGATAAATATTATAAACACCAAAATAAACATGGTTGACCATAGTTAATTTTCATATTGAGACAATTCTTGTCACAATGCCACATTGGAGCATGGTTGACCATGGTTGGTTTTCATATCGAGACAATCTCTGTCACAGTGTGATATTTGATCATGTTTTATTTTATATCACATGGTTAACCATGATTGACCATGGTTATCCATCGTTGACCATCATTGTTGATCATGATCAAAGAGACTATAATCAAGGTTAATCATGGTTGATGAAAATCTACCATGGTTAATCACGGTTGATTTAATTTATTTAGTATTTATTAAAATTATTTAATAAGAAATCATTATTTATTTAAACTAATTAATTAATTGTTTATTTATTTAAAAAAAATAATAATTTATTATTATCATTTTTAATTTTATTTAATTGCATATATTTATTTTTGAATATTATAAATACAAATGAAGCCTTGAGCATATATCAACCACATTTACCAAAATAATTATTTTTATTCTTGCTAATTAGTATTACTACTATTTCCAATTAATATTATTATGAAAATTTTGAATTATATAAAATAATTTTAAATGAAATATTAAATATTAATTAATATAAATTTAAAATAGTAATAATAATTATTATTGTTGTAATAATATTATTTTTATTAATATATATTTATCAGTGTAGATACAAATGAAGCCTGGGCCTATATCAACCACATCAATATTTTTAATGTGGTTGTGCTAGTAATACTTATTAATTTCTCAAGTTATTAATTTAAATTGAGATTGATATTAATAATTATTAGTATTAGTATTATTATTGTTATTATTATTATTATTAAATATTATTAAAAATATTAATCCATTATTATTCAATTTTAAGGTCATACACATACTCTTAACTACTAAACTCACTCTTAAAAATAATATAAATTTAATTGATAATTAAATTTAAATTTAAGAAATTTCCTTTCAAAATAAAAAGACATATATACAAAATATTTTATTAACTTAAAAAATAATAATTTATGAAAAATAATTTTATTAAGACTAGTGTATAATCATAATAATAAAAATAATAATTATTTTTTTCTAAATAATATTCATGCTATTCTTTACCTCTAAATTTATTTTCAAATTATTGATTAATTTAATAAGGTAAAATAATTTAATATTCATAAAATAAATTTCAAAAAATGAAATGGATAAAGCTTGAATTGTTCACGTGGGCAATCCCATTGAAAAAGGAAAAATATTTCATTTTTTTTAAGTATATGATAATATATAGAGTATAGTTATCATTTAATAATCATATATAGAATATAGTTGTCAATTGAATTTATTTTTAGTTGCCCCACGAAAACATATTTTGTTGAATTTTAACATTGTCGTTAAACAACGTGAATATCTTATTTTTTTAATGATTAGTTTGAGGAAATTTTAATTTAAATGTGTGTAGAAAATTATGTATATTCGATGAAATTCACCGAACACATGGGTGGACGCTCCGCCATCGTAATCCTTCTCGTCCGCCACACACAGTAGGGTTCCGGCTCTGGGCATTACCATGTTAAAATAACTAACTTCAGAGGATGAATCGCAGAATTTTCGGAGAAACGAACACTTACCTCGCTGCCCAAAATATTGATGTTTGCAAATTATTCATTCATAGCCAAAAGAGAAAATTAAACAACAATCCTCCCAATAAAATGCCCAAAAGATATGAACAATTCCGATGGCTCCTGGTATCCCCACAGAACCAATCGAAAAACTAGGGGTTGTTTTTACCCTAACAGCAGGAAAAAAGAAATGGCATAGCAGTCAAAAATGTTGCACAGAAAAAGGGTAAAAATATTCACTCCGTGAAGTACGATTGGAAGGATTATGCATGGCACCTTCGTTCTAATCATTTTCTACCAAAATTTCACTTATACCAAAAATAGTTTAACCATAAATTTTACTGTAGAATTGATATACCACCCAAAGACGGCTGTACTGTCACCGCTGACATAATGAAATCATTCCCGCGGGCCGACAGCCACCATCCAGGGGTTAAATTTGACGCCCGTATGCCCGTTTTTAGGTTTTTTACCAGTAAAATACGTTCTAATTTCAAATATGCGCGTCAGGCGTAACTTGCTATTAATTTTTAATAACGTCAATATGACGGGCATGTTTGAAAATCAAAAGTTTTAAGTCTTTTTTAATAATGGTTTGATATATATATCCGCATCCAGGCATCTGCATTGTTGTACGTTGAAAATATGGCTATCGATGAAGTACAGATTCGTCGGCACTGCGAATCTGCGATGAGTCATGACATAGTTTAATGCCATAAAGCCACAGTGGTTTATTCCCACCTACTTCCCGTTCCCACCATCGAACGCACCTCGTTGCCGGTTCTAAAACGTGGTTCAGACCAAATATTTGTTGCCATCGAACGCACCTCGTTGCCGGTTCTAAAACGTGGTTCAGAGCTTCTGCAAAGAGTTGTTTCGGCTTCTCTACAAGCGATTGGGAAACAAGGGATCACCAATTCTCTCGTGACTAAAAACTGTTGACTGGTAAGTCGTCTCATATTTTAAACATGCATTATTCGTGAGTTTTCCCTTCTTTTGTGTTTGAAATGATGAGCGAAACTAGTAAAAACTTTACCTGTATTATAAATGGAAATCCAGTGAACATTTTTGTGGGAAGAAAAGCGGCTACCATATTTGCACCTGTAAAGTTTTCACCCTTTCCAAAAGCTAATGTAATAGCCCATTTTCGAACATCTTTCCTCTACTCAACTCGATACACATTTTCCATGGGAAACCATAAATGCATTGTCTCGTCTAATATTGATCTTCTTTTGCTAACAAATGCAGAACGAAGGATTCGCTGTCATTTTCCCAGATCGTAGAAACATCATTTTATGCTCCTCGCTTTGCTTTCAGCTGCCAATAAAGATTTTGCTTGCTTGTTGTTTGTCTTTTCTTCCCGTATCGAAATACAATCTAATGACAAGTGTTATGCATTTACAGACGACCTTTTCACTTCACAGTTTAAAGCTTTGATATGTGCCTTCTGAGTGCTAAGGTGTTCAAAGTAAACTGCCAAACGGATTTCCTTAAGCGTAGTTTGTCATTGAGCTCTCTTTGTCCCAGTATTCTTGCACAGGCATGCTTTTCCGTAATGAAATATCTCAATCTTTTTTCTCTGATTCGAACCTTTGACCTAAACCGTATCAAGACGTCAAGTTTCCTTTGAAATTTCGCATATTATAAAAGTTTATGATTTGCAATGCAAAATCCCTGTAAATTTGACAATGTTGTAAGGCATTTATTAATTCGCGTGAAAAGACGAAGAAATACCACTGTTCGTCAGATTCCACTTCCAATCTTCTCCTCTCCACTGGTCTGCCTCTTGGAAATTTACTAAGTTTATCTTTTATAACTAATCCTTTACCCACACCAACAGAAGTTCCCTTTACGGTGACCGTCTGTTTACTTAAAATACAGAAAGTTATCAGAAGTCTACTCCACATCATTAATCTAGAGTGAGTGAGTATATATATATGACTTGTTTATTCAGTCTTTCAAGGAACACGTTTTGCAAAGGCGGCACTGGTATTTTCTTCATATACAATGAAAGAGTATTGCCAGACTGGATAAAGTACTAGTCTGTGAGCTACTACTTTGGCCTCAAAGAAAGATTCTGAAAACCTGCAATCATCAGAGATGGACTGAAAATAGCTTCATGCTCAACTGGAGTATTCTTTAACAGTATTCGATTTGTCTAGGTGGATGGATTTCTCCCCCACCCACAGTTGATCCTTTGATCGGCAAGGAACCATGTTCTCTTCTGTGTGCCTGATTTGAGAAAGTATCAGCTTCCTGGTTATACTCTGTAGATGTGGTGAAAGGATACAGAAATGAAGGTGTTCTTTAGTTCTTCTGCAAACTCGAGGCACCCCTGTAATTGAACACCTGATTTTTGGAGCTCTGCATCCAGTCAATAACCTGTTTGGAATCCCCATATATGTTTAGGTTTCTGAGACCTCTTCCTCTTGCTAGGTTCATTAGCCTTTACTTCTGCAAAAGTATTTGTGGCAGCACCTAATCCACATTCAAAGGAGATTGGTTGTGTTCAGATTCTCTGGAAGAATCAGAATCCCCCCACCTCCACTTTGCTTGCTACACCATCGAAGAATCCATGAGGAGTATTAAAGTTTAGGAGAGCTGTCTGGGGCTGCTAGATTTTTTTAGTTTTTCTTGCTTTGAGACTTTTTGGTAGCAAAAGTAGGCTGTCTTAAATTTAGGGAAGGTTCCCAGCAGAGATTACTTTGTCTTGGAAGTTGGAACAAGGCCTCATTCCTTGTCAGCGAGATTTCCCATAGGACAAACGCTGGCAGGGACTGGTGGTTCTTTCTGGCCCCATTGTGTTTGAATCAGGTTTCCAGGGTTGCTTCAATTGATTCTATATATATTTCCCATCTATTTTATCAGTATTTTCATTTTAAACAAAAAAAACTCAGAACATTTGAACAATCTGGAAAATTTGCAGAAAAATTTGATCAGCAGGTCTCAAAACAAAGTGTAGCAATGAGATTTGAGCCGAATTGTACAACAAAAAATGAAAAATTTGAACAATTATGAGTACAATTTGAAATTAGATGAAACTTGTACAAATAAATTTTAAAAGTCATATGATGGGCAGTTTAAAAATAAAAACGTCATAAAAAAATTCCTTAACGGGTAGGGTCACCCGTCAAATTTAACCCCTGCCACCATCCCGTATTTTATTGTAGAATTGATATGCCAGCTCTGATATGCGGTGACGGGTTAACGGAAACTTCGCGCCGATTCACATTTACGGTATACGCCCACCTGGATAATGTACCTGATTAAATTTAACTGTTGGCATATATAGCTTTTAGTATTAATGGGTTGTCTAAATTTTAGAGTTAAAGGTTGAGTTGTGTGCAGGGAAATTGTAACAGAACAAAACTATTAATTATTGATTAATAGTTTGTCTAAATTTATTTTCAAATTATTGATTAATTTAATAAGGTAAAATAATTTAATATTCATAAAATAAATTTCAAAAAATGAAATTGATAAAAGCATTGGTGTATGTTTGAATAAGTAAAGCTTGAATTGTTCACTTCGGCAATCCCATCGAAAAAGGAAATTTTTTTTTTTTTCAAGTATATGATAATATATAGAGTATAGTTAGTCATTTAATAATCATATATAGAATATAGTTGTCAATTGAATTTATTTTTAGGTGCCCCACGAAAACATATTTCGTTGAAAAAATAGTTTAACCATAAATTTTATTGTAGAATTGATATACCACCCAAAGACGGCTGTACTGTCACCGCTGACATAATGAAATCATTCCCGTGGGCCGACAGCCACCATCCCGTATTTTATTGTAGAATTGATATGCCAGCTCTGATGTGCGGTGACGGGTGAACGGAAACTTCGTGCCGATTCATATTTACGAGCCTATAGTTCCACTAATGGGCTTGGGCGGTATACGCCCACCTGGATAATGTACCTGATTAAATTTAACTGTTGGCATATATGGCTTTTAGTAATAATGGGTTTATAGGCTGGTAAATATTGGTTGCTTAAATGTTGTTAAATGTTGGTTGTCTAAATTTTAGAGTTAAAGGTTCAGTTGTGTGCAGGGAAATTGTAACAAAACAAAACTAAACTACAAAAAAAAACTAAATTATCTGGATTCCATTAAAAGCGCAGATATCAAATTTTTGAAATTTATTAAAATTCAATATAATCTAATAAACTCTCAAACACAACACAGTAGTTGGTGAAAATTCCGAACATATTTGAACATAAGAATCAATCTAGAACCTTAATTAAAAAAAGAAGAAGAGGTCAACAGATACTCATCGGCAAAGCATTAGTTGTTCATTCTCCTTCAACCACCGAATCCGAAAGAAACGGTCAAGAATCCGATATAAATATATTTTCGCGTGAAATATATTTGAAGGCATCTTGTCAACCTTGAAATGGATTAGGTTGCTATGTCCACGTTACGAGTTTCATACAAAGGGAAGCCCACGTGATATTTAAGAAGTTTGTTTCTATTTTTCATAGAAGATTAAATATGACCATCTTCTGTCTCACATTACGATTTCTGAAAGCAAGATAAAAATCAACCCAATCTCACAGAATTGATGGCCTCCCATTATTTAACACATTATTGTTCCATTGATAAATTAACTTCGATGTAAACACACTCTAATACAAAAATAATCATAACATGAAGAGTTAATTCCATTGGCTAAGCAAATTGACCCCGTCAAAATCTACTCTGTGATCCGTCAGGCAAATTACATCCTGTGCCAGGTTACGCAGGCAATTAACTCATCGCTATCGTCAACTGCCCGATGTAAACCCATCACGCTGTTTTTAACGTGGGGGTGCCATAGCAATTCAGACAAAGTATCAGCTATGGAGGGGCGTCTTATTGTTTGTATATTTATTACATGTCTGAGTATTTTCCTGGCAATACGTCTGCGAAATTTAACCAACACACAGACAAGGGCCACAAAGCCTTTGGTGCCAGCCATCTACTTCTTTGGAGATTCTACTGTAGACCCTGGCAATAACAATGAACTTGTAACTCTTGCAAAGGCCAACTTTCCTCCCTATGGGAGAGATTTCATTGATCATAAACCCACTGGTCGATTTACAAACGGGAAATTAGTAACAGATATACTCTGTAAGTTCACTGTCCCCCTCTTTTCACTTTATATTTTAATGTAGAAAGAAAATATATGATGGCTTGGTTTGCATAGATGGTGATAGGAATTCATAGTAGGCTTCTTTTACAAGTGTTTCTAATTAATCTGGCACACTTTTATGTATAATGATCACAATTCTAGGATTGTTATTATCCATTGGTAAAATGTCTAGCTTTAAATCTTCCAATTCTAGTACTCTTATTATCTGTTGGTAATAATGTTTATGTTTAGTTTTTCGCGCTGTATACAGCCGGATTGGCAGGCCTTCCAGATATAGTGCAAGCATCTTTGGATCCTGAATTCCGAGGACCACTAATTCTTAGGGGAGCCAGTTTTGCTTCTGCTGCTTCTGGATACGATGATACTACCTCGCATACCATGGTTAGTACATGTTTTATATGTTATGCTACACAGGACACAGATATATAGAAAAGCATTTCATAGCTGAAATATAATTTTGAATTCATGCAGAATGTTCTAACTCTGGGACACCAATTGGAGAATTTCAAGCTTTATCGACAGCGGCTTGTAAATATGGTAGGCGGGGAGAATGCCAGCGAGATAATATCAGGAGCCTTGTTTGTGCTAAGTACCGGATCCGATGACTTCACCAATACTTATTACATCAATCCCATTACTAGAGCAGACTATAATGTTACAGAATTCCAGGATCATCTTCTCACCTCTCTCTCAAGATTTATCGAGGTGATCATATTGACTTTACATTAACGATGATATTTCATGTGGACGGGTATATATCTATATTTAGACTTTACGAGAAGTGATAAACGCTGTGTTGATCTGTTTATATCAAAATTCCTTAGGATTTGATTTAATCCTTTTTAGGAAAAATGATAATTACTTGATTGAAATGTGTTTTTTTTCAAATGATTTCACTGAATAGATTTTAACAATGATATTTCATGTGGACGGGTATATATCTATATTTAGACTTTACGAGAAGTGATGAACACTATGTTGATCTGTTTGTATCAAAATTTCTATAGGATTTGATCAAATCCTTTTTAGGAAAATTGATAATTATTAGGATTTGATCTAATCCTTTTTATGATAACGAATAGATAAATTACTGCTGAGAACCTTGCGCTAATATAACTGTGAGTACCAAATGAGTTTGTGACAGGGTATTTACAGCGAAGGGGCCACCCTATTTGGCCTAATCGGTCTTCCTCCTTTTGGATGTTTGCCTTCGCAAATTACTCTGCACAACTTGCTCGGTAACACGTGCGTTGATGAGTTTAATGATGTGGCGATGTCATTTAATCAAAAAGCTGCAGCCTTACTAGAGACTTTGAAACCCGCATTTCCTAGTCTTAAAATGGCTTATATTGACATATATGATAAGCTGCTTGACATGATAACGAATCCCAAAAAATATGGTAATATTCTCGCTCTTTCTTATCCCTTAATGCTTGAATATATTTGGGGGCGTTTATGTGCAGAACTTCCTAACAGTTTATAAATTAATTAATGTGTGGAAGGCTTTGAAGAAGTGAGGAGAGGTTGCTGCGGAACCGGTTTGCTGGAGGCATCAATACTGTGCACCCCCTTGACCCCCATCTGTCGCTATCCATCGAAACACGTGTTCTGGGATTCTTTCCATCCAACAGAGAAAACTTACAGTATCCTGGCAGAAGACATCTTGTCACAGGCTGTTTCGATCCTACATCTGTGAACAATTCATTCAAAAGCATATTTTGTTGTATGTAAATAAGTACCAAATCAGATGTCCATGGGCGATTAGAAACTGCATCGGATAAAATCACAAATGGATGTAATTCAGTAAAACGAGAAACGAATCACCGTGTGTAATACGTAATCTCGATACGTCACATTAATACTATGTAGTTGTATCCGTTGAAATCGCTCATTGTACATCGTTTCTTATTACAATACTTACAAATATAATAATTACGCGGTAAGGTGTTCCATCTGAAAAAGACATCCCTAAAATGTGAAGAGTGGGATCCTGAGCCATTGATTCTGTGTTAAACCATTGGGGTGTTTTCTGTCGTTGGTTTAATATGTTTTTTTTCATGGAAAAACGTCTTTTTTTCCCACCGGCTGGAAGACAGAGAGGGAGGATGGGAGGATCTGGTTATGGGCTATGAAAGGGTAGGCCTCCTGGCGATGAGACTCTGGCAATGACTGAAACGTGTCTTTCTTCCCTGCATGAGGGCCGCGTAGCCTTGTGCTTCTATCCCAAATCTGTTTAAATTTATGCAGGGTATAGATCTATTTTGTACATTTTGAATGAAGCTAATACATGGGAAATTAGGATATTATGTTTACATGGTTGTTCTGTTTCTTGGCAGTGGATGCCCGAGCTTAAACATTATGCTCCTGGAGTTCTAGTTGTTCTAGTTGGAACAAAACCGCGTAGCCCACGTAGCCTTGTGCTTCTATCCAAATCTATTTAAATTTATGCAGGGTACAGATCTGTTTTGTACATTTTGAATGAAGCTAATACATGGGAAATTAGGATATTATGTTTACATGGTTGTTCTGTTTCTTGGCAGTGGATGCCCGAGCTTAGACATTATGCTCCTGGAGTTCCAGTTGTTCTAGTTGGAACAAAACTGCGTAGCCTTGTGCTTCTATCCCAAATCTGTTTAAATTTATGCAAGGTACCGTTTTGTACATTTTGAATGAAGCTAATACATGGGAAATTAGGATATTATGTTTACATGGCTGTTATGTTTCTTGGCAATGGATGAAGGTCTCTGTTTATCTTCAGGGTGAGGAGTTGAGGAAACAGGTCGGTGCTGCTGCATACATAGAGTGCAACTCAAAGACTCAATAGGTATACCATCTGATATGTGCCATGTTCATATTTGCCTTATGCCATGAAGTGTTGTCATCTAATTTCTGTTTATCTTCTCCAGTTTAATACTCTTAAATAGTGGTTGCCTGGTAGCTTCAAAACGTGTGCATTTTGTGCAAAGAAGTGACCTTTTTCTCAGTAAAAGATGCTTAAAGTGTTCCCAAAACTGGCCTCTTTTGGATGGATAATGAAGCTTATCATCACCGCTATAATCATAATACAAAACAGCAGAAATCCCCTTTTTAACCTGGAAAAAATATATTAATGTACAAAAATTACCAAAGTAAATTCATAGGAATTCCAAATCCATCCAGAATAACTAACATAAAGCAATTAGCTATATCATGTTTACCTCTTGCCTGCAATTTCTCTCTCAATCAGATAGTATGATAATCTTCAACAGTTAATTTATTACTTCTCACTGAAAGAATTTCATCAGCATGTGATGTTTGTAAAATTGGTGAATTCTCTGAAGACATCTCACAGTTCAAGCATTTTACAAAAGCAGATTGAAAACATTCTAACCTCTGCTGCCTGCTTTGCATTTTTGAAAACATGCCAGCCTCTGTTGCCTTGTCTGCATTTTATGAGACATATATCTAACTTGTCAGGCTGATTCAGTGGTGAATTTTATTCACAATGCAAATCTTCGTGAAGATAAGCATTATTTGGTCGACAATCTGGGTAATACACCAATAACAACTGCACAGGTATGTTTGTTTCATTTTGCTAACTCTCGACATTAGATTGTTAGGTTGTTAATAATAAGGGCAATTCCAGTTTAGGTGAAGTTGCTTAGATGTTCCCATGTTTGGGATTTTAGCTTGCACAACTTTTGAATTTAGATGATGGACATGCTTAATAAAACTACATTTACACCCTACATGCTCCACGAAAAAATATGAAGGTCTATGTTTATCTTCAGGGTGAGGAGTTGAGGAAATAGGTCGGTGCTGCTGCATACATAGAGTGCAGCTCAAAGACTCAACAGGTATACCATCTAATATGTGCCATGTTCATATTTGCCTTATGCCATGAAGTGTTGTCATCTAATTTTTGTTTATCTTCTCCAGTTCAATACGCTTAAATAGTGGTTGCCTGGTAGCTTCAAAACGTGTGCATTTTGTGCAAAGAAGTGACCTTTTTCTTAGTAAAAGATGCTTAAAGTGTTCCCAAAACTGGCTTCTTTTGGATGGATAATGTAAGTGTATCATCATCGCTATAATAATAATACAAAACAACAAAAATCCACTTTTTAACCTGGAAAAATTATATTAATGTCCAGAAATTACCAAAGTAAATTCATAGGACTTCCAAATCCATCCAGAATAACTAACATAAAACAATTAGCTATATCATGTTTACCTTTTGCCTGCTATTGCCCTCTCAATCAGATAGTATGATAATCTTGAACAGTTAACTTATTACTTCTCACTGAAAGAATTTCATCAGCATGTGATGTTGGTAAAATTGGTGAATTCTCTGATGACATCTCACAATTCAAGCATTTTACAAAAGCAGATTGAAAACATTCTAACCTCTGCTGCCTACTCTGCATTTTTGAAAACATTCCAACCTCTGCTACCTGCTCTGCATTTTATGAGACATATATCTAACTTGTCAAGCTGATTCAGTGGTGAATTTTATTCACAATGCAGATCTTCGTGAAGATAAGCGTTATTTGGCTGACAATCTCGGTACTACACCAATAACAACTGCACAGGTATGTTTTTTTCATTTTTCTTACTCTCGATATTAGATTGTTAGGTTGTTAATAATAAGGGCAATTCCCGTTTAGGTGAAGTTGCTTAGATGTTCCCATGTTTGGGATTTTAGCTTCCACAACTTTTGAATTTAGATGATGGACATGCTTAATAAAACTACATTTACACCCTACATGCTCCACGAAAAGATATGAAGGTCTCTGTTTATCTTCAGGGTGAGGAATTGAGGAAACAGGTCGGTGCTGCTGCATACATAGAGTGTAGCTCAAAGACTCAACAGGTATACCATCTAATATGTGCCATGTTCATATTTGCCTTATGCCATGAAGTGTTGTCATCTAATTTCTGTTTATCTTCTCCAGTTTAATACTCTTAAATAGTGGTTGCCTGGTAGCTTCAAAACGTGTGCATTTTGTGCAAAGAAGTGACCTTTTTCTCACTAAAAGATGCTTAAAGTGTTCCCAAAACTGGCTTCTTTTGGATGGATAATGTAAGTGTATCGTCACCGCTATAATAATAATACAAAACAACCGAAATCCACTTTTTAATTTGGAAAAATTATATTAATGTCCAAAAATTACCAAAGTAAATTCATAGGAATTACAAATCCATCCAGAATAACTAACATAAAACAATTAGCTATATCATGTTTACCTTTTGCCTGCTATTTCCCTCTCAATCAGATAGTATGATAATCTTGAACAGTTAACTTATTACTTCTCACTGAAAGAATTTCATCAGCATGTGATGTTGGTAAAATTGGTGAATTCTCTAATGACATCTCACAGTTCAAGCATTTTACAAAAGCAGATTGAAAACATTCTAACCTCCGCTGCCTGCTCTGCATTTTTCAAAACAATCCAACCTCTGATGTCTGCTCTGCATTTTATGAGATATATATCTAACCTGTTAGGCTGATTCAGTGGTGAATTTTATTCACAATGCAGATCTTTGTGAAGATAAGTGTTATTTGGCTGACAATCTGGGTACTACACCAATAACAACTGCATAGGTATGTTTGTTTCCTTTTGCTTACTCTTGATATTAGATTGTGAGGTTGTTAATAATAAGGGCAATTCCAGTTTAGGTGAAGTTGCTTAGATGTTCCCATGTTTGGGATTTTAGCTTGCACAACTTTTGAATTTAGATGATGGACATGCTTTATAAAACTACATTTACACCCTACATGCTCCACGAAAAGATATGAAGGTCTCTTTTTATCTTCAGGGTGAGGAGTTGAGGAAACAGGTCGGTGCTGTTGCATACATAGAGTGCAGCTCAAAGACTCAACAGGTATACCATCTGATATGTGCCATGTTCATATTTGCCTTATGCCATGAAGTGTTGTCATCTAATTTCTGTTTATCTTCTCCAGTTTAATACTCTTAAATAGTGGTTTCCTGGTAGCTTCAAAACGTGTGCATTTTGTGCAAAGAAGTGACCTTTTTCTCAGTAAAAGATGCTTAAAGTGTTCCCAAAACTGGCCTCTTTTGGATGGATAATGTAAGTGTATCATCACCGCTATAATAATAATACAAAACAACAAAAATCCCCATTTTAACCTGGAAAAATTATATTAATGTACAGAAATTACCAAAGTAAATTCATAGGACTTCCAAATCCATCTAGAATAACTAACATAAAACAATTAGCTATATCATGTTTACCTTTTGCCTGCTATTGCCCTCTCAATCAGATAGTATGATAATCTTGAACAGCTAACTTATTACTTCTCACTGAAAGAATTTCATCAGCATGTGATGTTTGTAAAATTGGTGAATTCTCTAATGAAATCTCACAGTTCAAGAATTTTACAAAAGCAGATTGAAAACATTCTAACCTCTGCTGCCTGCTCTGCATTTTTGAAAACATTCCAACCTCTGCTGCCTACTCTGCATTTTATGAGACATATATCTAACTTGTCAGGCTGATTCAGTGGTGAATTTTATTCACAATGCAGATCTTCGTGAAGATAAGCGTTATTTGGTCGACAATCTAGGTACTACACCAATAACAACTGCATAGGTATGTTTGTTTCATTTTGCTTACTCTCGATATTGGATTGTTAGGTTGTTAATAATAAAGGCAATTCCAGCTTAGGTGAAGTTGCTTAGATGTTCCCATGTTTGGGATTTTAGTTTGCACAACTTTTGAATTTAGATGATGGACATGCTTAATAAAACTACATTTAAACCCTACATGCTCCATGAAAATATATGAAGGTCTCTGTTTATCTTCAGGGTGAGGAGTTGAGGAAACAGGGTCGGTGCTGCTGCATACATAGAGTGCAGCTCAAAGACTCAATAGGTATACTATCTGATATGTGCCATGTTCATATTTGCCTTATGCCATGAAGTGTTGTCATCTAGTTTCTGTTTATCTTCTCCAGTTTAATACTCTTAAATAGTGGTTGCCTGTTAGCTTCAAAACGTGTGCATTTTGTGCAAAGAAGTGACCTTTTTCTCAGTAAAAGATGCTTAAAGTGTTCCCAAAACTGGCCTCTTTTGGATGGATAATGTAAGTGTATCATCACCGCTATAATAATAATACAAAACAACAAAAATCCCCTTTTTAACCTGGAAAAATTATATTAATGTACAGAAATTACCAAAGTAAATTCATAGGACTTCCAAATCCATCTAGAATAACTAACATAAAACAATTAGCTATATCATGTTTACCTTTTGCCTGCTATTGCCCTCTCAATCAGATAGTATGATAATCTTGAACAGCTAACTTATTACTTCTCACTGAAAGAATTTCATCAGCATGTGATGTTTGTAAAATTGGTGAATTCTCTAATGACATCTCACAGTTCAAGAATTTTACAAAAGCAGATTGAAAACATTCTAACCTCTGCTGCCTGCTCTGCATTTTTGAAAACATTCCAACCTCTGTTGCCTACTCTGCATTTTATGAGACATATATCTAACTTGTCAGGCTGATTCAATGGTGAATTTTATTCACAATGCAGATCTTCGTGAAGATAAGCGTTATTTGGCTGACAATCTGGGTACTACACCAATAACAACTGCACATGTATGTTTGTTTCATTTTGCTTACTCTCGATATTAGATTGTTATGTTGTTAATAATAAGGGAAATTCCAGTTTAGGTGAAGTTGCTTAGATGTTCCCATGTTTGGGATTGTAGCTTGCACAACTTTTGAATTTAGATGATGGACATGCTTAATAAAACTACATTTACACCCTACATGCTCCACGAAAAGATATGAAGGTCTTTGTTTATCTTCAGGGTGAGGAGTTGAGGAAACAGGTCAGTGCTGCTGCTTACATAGAGTGCAGCTCAAAGACTCAACAGGTATACCATCTGATATGTGCCATGTTCATATTTGCCTTATGCCATGAAGTGTTGTTATCTAATTTCTGTTTATCTTCTCCAGTTTAATACTCTTAAATAGTGGTTGCCTGGTAGCTTCAAAACGTGTGCATTTTGTGCAAATAAGTGACCTTTTTCTACGTAAAATATGCTTAAAGTGTTCCCAAAACTGGCCTCTTTTGGATGGATAATGTAAGTGTATCATCACCGCTATAATAATATTACAAAACAACAGAAATCCCCTTCTTAACCTGGAAAAGTTATATTAATGTACAGAAATTACCAAACTAAATTGATAGGACTTCCAAATCCATCCAGAATAACTAACATAAAGAAATTAGCTATATCATGTTTGCCTTTTGCCTGCTATTGCCCTCTCAATCAGATAGTATGATAATCTTCAATCAGATAGTATGATAATAACAATATAACAATGAGCCATAACACCATAAAAGAACAGTGCATAACCTTAGGCATTTTCTTTGTGTTATATCTGTATCGGATGCTGACCGAATTAACATCATGTAGTAATTGTCAGATTTGTTGAATTCAAAATAGTGGGGCCTGTGTTTGGAACTGATTTATTACTGGCATTTATCTCCTGAAAAAGAACTTCTGGTTATTGGATTCGAATCTCAAACCATTCTAGCAATTTTTTTTATCTCTATGTATATGCTTTGTAAATGTTGTTTGAACCATAAAAGGTCAAGCTATCATGGTTTATTCTCAGAAAGTTGTGAGGATGTTGAGAAACAGTTTTATTTTAAATTGTCGTCATTCTAAGATCTACTGTGTAAATCAATGTTGGTAAATTATCCTCATCTAAATAGCAGGGATCCCAGCTGGTCCTATTGTTTATTTTATATTGTTGTTGAGAAATTTGTGTTGATTTATATGTGCAGTGGCAATGTCTATCCGCTTGTGATTGTTGCACATCCATCAGAACCTAATCAGTTTGCCATTGGGTTGACTGGGCGTTGTCTCAACACCAAGATTGCCATTTGTTTGAAAGTTCTCCTTTGTTAAATAAGAGCTCTCCCAATAGATCTCGGGATAGGTCCAGATATATTATTGTTAGAAATGTCCCTAAAAATTCACATCACATCACAGGGCAATAAAAATGTAAGGACTACCCTTGCAGCTATTATGTTTTTAGATATAGTTCTAAAAGGGAACCTTAGAAGCCTTAACCAAGACATTAGAATAACTAAAACTCACAATCTGTCTAAATTTATAATATTGCCCAGCTCTACAGGAATTGTTCCCGTGATATTGTTGGAGGACAGATCGATGCTTGATACTTCCAATAGTCTCTAACTCAGTTTCGAATTCCCGCAAGCTTTGTGGATAGTGTGTGTATAGTCTTTTTATAGCAACTAGCTTACAGTTATTAAGATCACATCTGTAAACTGTGGTTGTAGCACCATTGCCAATTATAAATTTCTCATTCAAATTTTCGGTCATTCTCATTATATCATCATACATGTATAGGGCCATATCCATGTGCAATATTACAAGCCTTGGAGAACCCGGTCAGGACATGCAAGAATATTTTAACAAGAGGCATAGATATTGATGGTAAGATGATAGCTTTACTCTGAGAAATAACAAATTTGAAATGAGGCATAATACCTTGACCCATTTTGCTTGATGACCCTTTAGTGAATGGTTTATGTTGATTTGAAAGGTAGAGAGCGATGGTGATTACACACACTAATATCACTGAACCCAATGAGATGCAAACAATAGCTGTTGTTGACACAGAAGCTGTCCATTTACACAATCAATAGGTAACACTATCAATATAATCTAAAGGATATTTAATACAAATCTATGGAATCTGATTTGTAATATCTAGTTCTGTTTTCACCTTTTGGTTGTCTGGCAGATATCCCACAAAGTGATCCAATCCAATAACCACAGAGACCTGGATTTCCAAAAAAACTGAGGCAAAAATCGTTCCCATCAGATAAAATGTACAGACTTGACAATATCAAGAAGAAAACTGAATTTGATCTAGAAATAAAATGTGTTCATTATATCTACACCTTTCTGGGGTAAACCTTGTAAAGTTCTGTGTGACAGGAATATTCCCAGACAAATTGTTGTAGGAGAGGTTTCTGTAAAACAAATTGATCGTTTCCAGTATGAATAACTACGAGTTGATATACGAGGATTATTTCCTCTGTAATTTCACGATGAAATGAACAAAAAATAGCACCAATTCAGGCAAATTCTTACAGAGTAGTAAGGCTAAAGCAGTTGGTCAACTGCCATGGCATCTCCTCTGATAAACTGTTGTTATTCAGTATCCTATATATTATCCATTTACAGAGTTATTTTCAGAATAATTGTGAAGGTATTAATAAATTATAATTTAGGGATCACTCCAAGGAACTTACAGTGAGACCAAATTCTGTAGTTGTCCAAGTTCTGAAGGAATAGGGCCCGATAATTGGTTGGCAGAAAGGTCCCTGCATTGAAAAAATACCACACTATGTTACTGTTTTGATGAAGTCGCTAGGGCACACCAAAAAGAGATGTAGAAAGAACTAGAAAGTAGAACTAGTTCACAAGCTACACAAATCAAATACTAAGGACTTACATATCCCCGATACTTCTCAAGTTTCCCAAGTCTGCAGGGAGAAACCCACTCAATTTATTTCCACTCAAGTTCCTTGAATTCATAATCCAATAGAAATCATGGGATTAATATAACTCTCACCCATTAAGCTTTTCATAATCCAATGGGGTTAAAAATAAATATAACTTTCACACATAAAACTTGTAGCTTAATAATTCAAAAACTTTTCTACATACAAGACTTACAATTTTAATAGATGTTCCATGTTCCCAATAGATCTCGGGATAGGTCTAGATATATTATTGTTAGAAATGTCCCTAAAAATTCACATCACATCACAGGGCAATAAAAATTTGAGGACTACCCTTGCAGCTATTATGTTTTTAGATATAGTTCTAAAAGGGAACCTTAGAAGCCTTAACAAGGCACAGCTGAATTCGATATCTATGCACCTTGGAGAAAGTGTTAGGTAATTTTTTCTTTACTACTCGTTCTCGGATCATCTTGCATGCAGTTTAATCTCTGTTCCGTTATTGAATTTGCAGTTGTTTCTCACTACCTTTATCTGACAATAGCCATTTTTTACTATATAGCAAGCAGTTGCAAGCTAAATATGGTATTATGAAAACCCTGTTCAGAAAACAAAAATTCCTGATGGCCTGGGTTCCACATCATATAAAAGTGTGTTCCATTTTTGTTTTGGTCCTGATGGCCTGTCTATATTTGTGGTATCCGTTTCACTTTCCACTACCACATTACTTTTATCTAGTGGGATTTTACATTTCTTTGGCTGTTTTTGAAAATGAATTCTTCCTTATCAAAACATCTGGTTCTTCTCGTTGATAGTGGTAATGACATATACAGTATACTAAATATATGTAAAAAAAAGCTATGCAGACCAAATGCCATGGAAATTAGAAAATACTAACTCAATAGTTTGGATTCTGTTACTATAAAGATGCCAGTACAAAATGAGTGGCTTATCAACGTTACAAATTATCAGTCACTCCACAAACTGATATATTATCAAATAGATGTTCACCTCCAGAACAACGTAATTTAACAATAGTTTACATTTTCCAATTATAAATTTCTTCACCGTGGTCAGCCCACCCTCCAGCAAAGTGTAAAAAAATCCAGCGAAAGATGAAAATTATGAAAACCCTGTTCAGAAAACAAAAATTCCTGATGGCCTGGGTTCCACATCATATACAAGTGTGTTCCATTTGGGTTTTGTTCCTGATGGCCGGTCTATATTTGTGGTATCCGTTTCACTTTCCACTACCACATTACTTTTATCTGGTGCGATTTTACATTTCTTTGGCTGTTTTTGAAAATGAATTCTTCCTTATCGAAACATCTGGTTCTTCTCGTTGCATATATTCAAGATCTTCCAAGCAATGCCCAATAAAATTTTCTAGGTAATCTAAGGACTTCAAATGTTTTATGAGGAGTGATCTCATAACACTGTGTTCTTACTGCCATCAATTTACCTATGGTCTTGCAAATAATGTGATTGGCCACCCTTATAAGGATCTTATCATCTTTATTGGTTTTATAGGTGGTTTTCTGAATACCTCTTCCCAGCAGAGATTAGAGATGATGCTCATCACTGCTTGTGTCTACTACTGCATCAAAATTTCTCTTGCCCATTGTTAATGTAGGTACCTGTAAGCCTTTATGAAAGAATGTATTGTTTTTGCATATATTTGTTCTATTGTGAATTTATGATCACCATGTTCATCTTCATGGGCATTTAGTAGGGGTTCAAGGAATCCATATGCCATTTTCACGGAATGCTTGTCTTGAGAAAGACTTGACCCCTTTACTTTTAACTTTTCTGTCCCTTGAGTTTCTATCACTTAGGTCAAGGCTTGTATCTTTTTGAGGCCTCTTCCTTGCCAGTGAATTGGAACCCCACATAGGTATATGATGTAGTGATCTCGATTCTCTATTTCATCCCCTGTAGATATGAAATGGAAGTATGATTGTTCTTATAAGTACTGAAGATCATAACCTTAGTCTTGTTAATGTTTACAATGATAAGTCTATGTTTGGTATTGAAGATCATAACCTTAGTCTTGTTAGGGTTCACTGTCATAATCTATTTTTGGTATTGAAGATTGTAACCATAGTCTTGTTAAGTTTCAATGTGATAAGTCTATGTTTGAGATCGAGGATCATAACCCTCGTCTTTTTCAGGTTCAACTTTCAAGGACATTTCTGGACGTTTCTGTCTTACTTCATCTCTGGTAACAACCTTAATCTCCTTTATGAGTTTTTGTTTAATTTCTATTTCATCCATGGACCATGATAGAAAATCCTCTGCCATCAATTGTACATTAGCCACAAAGCAGATACAGAGTCTTATAAATTTGATTCAAAATTATTTCCCAATTGAATTGATTCAGTTATATATATGCTTTCTTGAAAATTTAAACTTTATTCCTTTGTGTTAAACTAATGCAAAGTGGTGCCATCGTGACTGTCTTGTTTCTGGTGAACAGACTCTAGAAATCTTAGATACCAACTTTAATTTTTTTGATCATGTCTATCAGAATTCTGGAATAGTCATATCCCTGTATTGATATTATATTCCACTTGGCATTTTTTTGTCATCCACACATTAAGAAAGCGGAAAACAAATACATGCATGTGCATTTGCATTTAGAATGCATGCGGAAATTGATTTATGACTTAGTGTGTGCTCTCTGCTCTATGTTGAAACATTTTCACTTCTCTTTCCTTAGTAGCTAGGATTTTCACTGCAAAAAGAAAGTAAACGACTATTTATCATCTTAGATTGCATATTTAGGAATTGTATATGTACATCACGCGATCAACCTTAAAGGAAAACTTCTTAAGAAAGATCAACTGTAAAATAAATTTCAATAAACATAAAAACTCTTTGGAACCTAACGCACAACATTTAGAAGTCTAGGCTAGAGACGTATTTCGACGTCGTAAAGCCTGGTAACTATCGCTTTCATCATAGGTTGGGTGATTCCTCCTCTTTGAAACGACAAGTTCCAGTATGGACTTGTGCTCCCACGTACCGTCGAGTATGTATTGGGAGACCATAGTAGGCTATACCCTTTATCCATAGGAAGCCGTGTCTTCCACCCTATCAATCGCAATGCACTAAACACAGCATTCAGGAAGATTGACTGCTATACCATAAAAAGTATTATGCAGTTTTGTGATTGGTTTGGTAATCCCCCTGTCTAGATATCCAGAGTAGTCACCTTCATTCCTTTTCAGACTCCTTAAAAGAAAAGGTCCATCTGAGCACTTGTCACTTCAGGCTCATTAAAAATCGAAGGCGACTAGAGTCATCTTTAGCTTTTTCTCGACTCTTAAAAATTGAAAAAGAAAATTGTGTCAAAGCATCATAAAATTTATTTAAATCGAAATAACATTGTTGTTCCCTCGTTGGTCTTAGGGTGAGAAAATGGAGTCCACCAATCAAGGATTCCCCCTTAGGGGAATCCTACTCTCTTTTCCTCTAGGGGAGATGTTGGTGCACCTCATATGGCTACATTATCCCTTCCAAGACTTGCAATTGGCCCACCAGTATGGATTTTCTCGACCTCTGTCGTTCAAAACACCGTGATTCTTGAGCAATCAAATCAGCAACCAGATGATACTAGAGTTACCCAAATCGAAGGCGACTAGAGTCATCTTTAGCTTTTTCTCAACTCTTAAAAATTGAAAAAGCAAGTTGTGTCAAAGCGTCATAAAATTTATTTAAATCGAAATAACATCATTGTTCCCTCATTGGTCTTAGGTTGAAAAAATGGGGTCCACTAATCAAGGATTTCCCCTTGGGGGAATCCTACTCCCTTTTCCTCTAGGGGAGATGTTGGTGCACCTCATATGGCTACATTGTCCCTTCCAGGGCTTGCAATTGGCCCGCCAATATGGCTTTTCTCGACATCTGTCATTCAAAACACCATGATTCTTGAGCAATCAAATCAGCAACCAGATGATACTAGAGTTACCCTCCAACCTTCTACTTCGTCTGTTTCTCCCTCTCCTTCTTCCTCTTCGCTTGGTGAAACTATGTTTCAAAAAAAATGATCGTATAAAAGTTGTTGTAATAAATATCTTTCTTCATTATGTTTCCAAGCTTAGATATCCATTCATTCAGAAACAAATTGAACATGCTTCTTGCCCTTTGCCCTTTAATTCATATATTTTCAAGTAATGTTGTAGGAATGTAATGAATATTAAACATCTTATGTGAAGAAAACAACATTTTTGTGTTTTGTTTTGTACCAGAAAATGACAACAAACCTTACTCAGAATGCAATTTCCTCAATGTTATCTGGATCAACTCATATTCAACCATACCGACAAATTGTTGAACTTGAACCAATACAATAAATGCAAAATTCAACTCCACGATATCGTACTACAATTTCAGATGGAACACATAAGAAACACATCATGCTTCCAAAATATTTCAATGATCTCGTAGCAGCAGGCTTGCTACAAAAGGGTTCTGTTATAAATGTTAAAATTTGGACTACCTCAGCTATCGGTCCATCAACGTAAGTTTGTTATAAATTTCTTATTTCAAATTTAACATTTTTTATTTATAACACAACCACTTCTAACAGTTATTCATATGACTCTCATTGTCGTGTAGGTCTATAAAGCTAATGGACTTTGAAATATCTACATCATTTGCACCCTTAACTGGCAATCCAAAAACTATGAGTATCCCGATCACATCTGATGAAAACACTCCATCCTTATCGGACCCAAATCCTTTATCAAAAAGACACTGCCCTCTTCCAACTACTCCAACTCCATCCGTTCTGCCAGTTCAAATTCCCATCAAATCGTTAAACCCTTACCACTCAAATTGGTGCATAAAAGGATACGTCCAAAGGAAAACAGCTCTTCGACAGTTTCAGAATCAATATGGACCCAGTAAAGTGTTTGGTTTTGACTTGTTCGATACAGAGGGTGGAGAAATACATATTACATGTTTCAATAATGTCATAGATTATTTTTTCGACAAAATCCAAAATGAAAATGTCTACATTATCTCTAAAGGGAATGTAAAAATGGCTAATAAGCAATACAACCACTTGAACAATGACTGGGAAATTTTGTTGAATGCAACATCTACCATAGAACATGTTGCTAACGAAAAAAAAAATAATCCAACAGTGCGATTCAATATAAAATCAATTAATGATATCAGAACAACAAACGTCAACTCCATTGTTGATATTCTTGGTGTTGTCACAGCCATTTCCAGTGTATGCACTATACATAGAAAAGACGGATCTGAAGTTAATAAACAAACAGTACAACTTGAAGACATGTCAGGGTATAACATAGATGCAATATTTTGGGGAGATAATTTTAATGCCGTGTCACAGGAAATCTCCTCCCTATGTGCTACAGGAAATAACCCCATCATTACAATCAAATCTGCGCGTGTTGGAGAATTTAATGGAAAAAATATCGGCACTACAACGAGATCCATTGTTCTTGTAGATCCTGACATTGAAGAGGCCCATACGCTAAAGTCGTGGTTTAAAAAAGAAGGTTCAACTGCAGCTTCTACATCTTTGACAACAAGATCTCCTTTTGGCCATCAACAAAAAAAAATAACAATTGCTGACATTTACAGTATGGATTCCTTAGAGAAACCAACATTTTTTCAATTAAAGGGCACAATAACAAAAATTGGGATGGATAGTTTTTACTACATTTCTTGCCCGTCGATCATTGGTGGGAAAAAATGCATGAAAAAGCTTATTCCACAAAATATAGGGATGTGGTTCTGTCCAAAATGCAACGTTAAAGTAAGTGACTGTGATTACAGATACTTATTGAAAATCGAAATACAAGATCACACTGGTGAATTAGCTTCAACTTTTGCTTTCGAAGACGCGAGATCTACAATTCTTGGAAATAATGCCAAAGACTTCTATTTATTGTCTTCAGATCTAGAACTGATCAAGGAAATTGTCTCTAAAGATCTATGGACAGATCATATCTTCACGGTATCAGTGAAGATAGAAACTTTTAAAGAAGTGCCACGATTGAAATGCGTTATCATAAAAGAAGAAAAGTTGTATTTCACGACAGAATGCAACAACATCCTTCGAGAAATTCAGAACATCTCGACATTGTAGATAATTATTGCAAAATGTATTCCTTGCTTTTTGATAATTCCTATTGTCCAATTTTATAAATACAACTTTACAAGATATACTGTTGCATGCCTTCTTATGAAATTTTCTTATATACCATTGAAATAAGTATTTATCCTCCATTGTATCTAGCATTATGTGAGTAGACAAATTCACATTCTTTTTTTCTTCTATCATCTTCTTTTAAAAAATGACGTAACTTGCTACGTTACACATGAAACTATCTACATGTATAAAGAAAAAATACTACTATGTTCTTTCAAACAGATTATTCAAATAAAAAAATTCACATAAAGCTATTCAAAACTTAGATTTTTTTCCCTTCTTTCGCTTTCGCTTGAATTTTTTACCCTTCTTTCGCTTTCATACAATAACATGGTTGTTGTCTCCAAATAACATTCTTCTTTTCTCCTCTCTTGCTTATAGGTACCATAAATTTTGTGAATGGCTTCTTCTTCTAATAATGAACGTGCTCGAAGATACTATGCAACAAATAAAGAACGAATAAATGCACATCGTCGTGAGCTTTATCACGCAAAAAAAGACATCAGAGAATGTCAAAAACACAAAAAACAGAAGGAAAACCAACATTCCTCGTCTGAAATGGCCCACCCGGAAAAAAATCCTCCCTTGCAATTATCAAACTCTTTATCTTCTCAGCACACCTCTCAAACAAATACATCCATGCCTCATTGCCCTAACCCCTCCTTCGCACATGCTTTCAACAATGTTTATACTAATCAAGCACATCGAGATTTCCATGCAAAGATTGATAAACTTCCACCTAAATGCCCATGCTCCATTTGTCTTGAATCATATCCTGGAATACATATCCGCAATTCCAACCACATGTATTGCTGCTCCAGATGCGTCTCTGAAACAAAGGATCATCGCTTCTCATTATCAAACAACATGGACCCTGGTCCTCAACCAGCTATCCTTACATCTCTTTCACAAATAGAAGAAATGCTCATTGCTAGGGTTAACCCTATACTACAAGTAACACATGCACGTGGTGGCCAATATAAATACAGTGGCCACACAATTTGTTTTCCTCAAGACATTACAAAAATCACAAACATGTTGCCACGACGTGTTGAACACTTGGACATCCTAATTTTCACGCGTCATAGTAATGACCATAAGGCTTATGATTTCATTGTCAGTAGACATCGCATTCTCACTACTTTAGAATACAAATTAGCAAATGACCCATACTATAAGAATGTTCGTATTGATACCAACGCACTGGCATCCTTACCAGCAATCCCCACCGATGTCTCCTCCTCCCTTCACCATTCCAATACTACAGAAACCACTATCCACCTTTCACTTGAACCACCACATGAGCTCACCGAAGATTCCGCAGACCCATCCGTAAACCAAACATCAGCATTCGTACCCATCGTACCTAATACAAATATAGAAATCCAAGAAATTCGCCATTATTTACATGCTTACAACCACCAATCTGATACTAAAATTGAGTGGCAAAAAATTGGTTTATCGCCAGTGAATGAATACAACACAAAAGGTCTACTCTCTATGGCTTTCCCCAGCCTTTTCCCGACAGGAGCTACAATGCCAAATCAGCCAAGAATGAAAGCAGTGCAGTTACATGAATATGCGCTTCATCTCATACGTTACTATGATAACAGATTTGGAAAGCACCCACGCTTTCATTATTACATATATAATCTCATGATGCAACATCGCAGTCAAGCAACAACATCGATTTTTGTGAAAAAGAACATCACAGATAACCTCCCAATATCTATTCAAGATCTGAACATCCGATTAGAACAATTTCTAGATGAGAAATTGGCAGAGCAAGTCATGCGATTCGGTAGCTCTTTACGTGGAACAAGATCATTTTGGCACAAAGCTAAGAATGAACTAACGGACATGATATCTCAACTCGGTTTCCCGACGTTCTTCTTCACATTAAGTGCAACTGATACAAAATGGCCTAATCTTCATGCAATCATGCTCGGATGTCTTCCTTCTGATATTGCAAAACAACAAAAGTGGAGAAATGATAACATTATCTCTAACCCACATTTAACATCACTATATATGCACCATAGATTCACAGCATTTCATGAGATTATCTTAGAGAAACACTTAAATAGAAAAGATTACTGGTACAGGTACACATTCTACCGCATTTTTTCCCAAAAACGCGAAACAACATTCCTCACCTATTGCAAAATTATCTTACAAAAATGCATACTTGATAGGTATGAATGGCAACATAGGGGATTTGCGCACATCCATGGTTTCCTTTGGATAGAAAATGCACCTGATATGGAAAACCTCAACTGGGAAGACATAGAAGCAGTTGATATTACAAGGCAATTCTTCGACAAATATATTTCTGCTTGGAACCCTTATACCCCTTCGACTTCAAACCAACCAACTGCTTGCACAAATCCCAAAGACCCTTGTCTATTCTCCACACCGCAAATCTTCAGAACCAATCCTTTCAGTGACTATGAACAGCTCGTCAATTGTGTTGAACGTCACACAAAATGCTCAGAAAGCACATGCCTAAGAAAAAATGGATCCTCACTCCAATGTCATTATAAAGCACCATGGGAATTACATCCAAAATTGGGCTTATTCATTGATTCCAATGGCCAAAAAACATACACCCCTGCTCGCAACGACGATCGACTCAATAGCCATAACCCTACCATCCTATCTATTTGGCGTGCAAATGTTGATTGCCAACCAGTACTCTCCATACACGTTGTACAAAAATATATCGACAAATATGCATCCAAAGCAGAAAAAAAAATCTGAAAGCTTCCACCACATGCTATGTAGAATTGTCCTGGCTTCACCCATTGCTGACCCAGCAACATCCGTATTTCGAAAATTTCTTGCAGAAACCCTTGTTGATCGTGACATTTGAGCACAAGAAACCTGCCATATGCTGCAAAAATTACCATTAAGATTATGTAGCCGACCATTCATTTCTTTAAATGTAAACCAAAAAATTCTTATGCGCCTTCCACAAATGAACACCCCCTCCACTACATCCCCACACATCATAGATACATATATCCAGCGCCCTTCTACCCTAGAATCCACATCACTAATAGAATTGGAAAGATCCTGGTCATATGATCCTCGTCGCAAAACAAACAAATGGAAACAAAGACCTAAAAAAGCAATTGTTCGGGTCATACCACGTTACTCCTCCATACCATCCACAATAGAACCTTGCTACACTAACTTTTGCAGGGTTGAACTTATGCTATACAAACCTTTTCTCCATATCGTACAAGATATAGGAGATTCTGCTGCAGAATTCATCGCAAATTGGCAAACATTTCGTCCATTCTACAGACCTTGGCATCAACACCGCACACTATCTGATATTGAATCTGTCACAAATGATACCTCAACTATTCATGAAACCAATCCTCCAGACACCATGGAAATAAATGAATGGGAATTACTTTCCCAATTACACCCTACAAATGAGCTTTTCATAAATGACCTTGACATGCTTGGTCTTTGTGGCTTTGATGACACCCATAACTGGAATCATACCACTATCCCATTGGATCTACAAAATAATGCCATACAATTCATTGAGAATAGCCGCTCCATCCACCGCATTCTTCAAACACATCAACATATCCTGGCGACCCTTACTACATTATCTCCAATGCAAAGAAAAGCTCTAAATATTATTTCTAATCATTTTGCTAGGAAGGATTATTTACCCGCTCTCAGAATGATAATACAAGGCACTGCCGGTACAGGAAAATCCCTCCTTATTAATTGCATCAAAGATATGCTCATAAGCCTTGCAAGCCCAGAACCTTCACCGATCATGCTCCTCACCCCTACAGGGGTTGCTGCCTTCAACATACAAGCATTGACAATCCATTCTGCTCTGCACCTTCCTATAAAGGATCTTATGCCCTTACAAGGTAATGCTCTTGCAAAATTCCAAGAAGAACTCAGGCATATAAGATACATACTAATCGATGAAATGAGCTTCATTGGGCCAAAGCTTCTCAACCATATTGATGAACGTCTTCGAGAGGCATTTTCCAACCAAAGAAACGCTCCTTTCAATGGCTGTTCCATTATATTGGTTGGTGATCTCGGTCAACTACCACCTGTCAAAGACATACCTCTATATGCAGGGACAAGCCATGGAAGTGCACTCTGGAACACCTTCAACACAGTCATCACATTAGACACAATATTTCATCAACAAGGCGACAACATTGCACAGGTTACTTTCAGGAACATTCTCCAGAACATTAGAGATGCAAATCCAACAATTGACGACTACAATGTACTCATGTCGTACACAGATTCCTTTTTATCGGAAGAAGAAATATGTTCATTCCATGATTCCATGCATCTATTTCCAACAAATGCTCAAACAATGGTCCATAATAAGCAAATGATGAAATCTCTAAACACTCCTATCGCAAGATCCATTGCTGAAGATGACAACACATATTCCAGCATTTCCTCAGAAGATGAGCAACTTGAGCGAATTGTATTACTATGCAATGGCAAAAAAGTTATGTTGACTTCCAACCTTTGGGTTTCTGCCGGACTTGTTAATGGTTCCCTCGGAGAAATTGTGACCATCTTTTACAAAGAATCAACTGCACCACCACAAATTCCAACATTTGTTGTCGTAGATTTTCCCAAATACATTGGGCCTCCTTGGGATGAGAGAAACCCCACTCACTTGCCTATTCCAGCAGTAAAAAGAAATGGACGTGCACAAATTCCACTGAAGATGGCTTGGGCTTTAACCATACATAAATCTCAAGGTATGACACTTCCAAAAGAAACAATTGACATTGGAAAAACAGAACGTCAAGGTCTCACATTCATAGCTATTTCAAGAGTACCTTCTCTACAAGATCTCCGGATTAACCCCGCATTCAGTTTCGATCGTTACAGTAAAATGAAGGACAACAAAAACATTGCTCACAGAAAACACGCAGAAGAAATTCTCCGTTCAATGCCGCCTCCAGATAATCTACTCCAGCCCATACTTTAACATCACCAAAAGGTTTCCTCCATTTATTTACCTCATTCTATTTCATAACATACTTTTCATATCTTTCAACAACAACCAACTTTAATCAATATTAATAATTAAGCAAATATTAGAATGTCTTTATATTATCTATACATCTCATTCTAACATTTTCTTTCTTTTGCAACAGGACACATGGACTCAGAAATAGCATAGCTAAGCAACTATAAGTAGAATGGCAAGCAAAAGATATGCATCTCCAACTACGCATTAACCTCCAATGGTGTTCAATATGCCGTTATTCACCATGCATCTTCCACTAACAATATATAAATCCCCATAGCAAAGGTAACTTCATTTCCATTCATTCCAGATTCATTTTAACACAACTCACCTGCAAAGTATTGCTAATAAATTTCCGCAGCTGATTTACATATTACTAATTCTAACAAAATATACATTTTGCAGGTCCATTACTGCTTCTTCAGGTCTTCGATGCCTCCAACATGTTTTCATACAACTTCAAATATGGAATGACAAGCACAATGTTCTTTAGAATATTATATTCCTTCTCGAACCTCTTCTGTTACAATTCACTGTTTGTATTTTCCATTTCAAACTTAAAAAAGGATGTTTCAAGATCAAATACCGTTTTGATGGTTTGTGTCCTCACAACTATTTGTGTTTTCCATTTCAAACTTAAAAAAAGATGCTACAACACACTATTTGTATTTTCCATTTCACACTTAAAAAAGGATGTTTCAACATCAAATACCATCTTGATGGTTTATGTCCTCACAACTATTTGTGTTTTCCATTTCAAACTTAAAAAGGGATGTTTCAAGATCAATACCATTTTGATAGTTTATGTCCTCACAACCAATTCATTGTCAATGGGTTTTAACATATTTTGTTGACAAAATCCAATTGTTTATAATGAATATAATACATGTTTTCAATATATCTTCATATTAGTTTAATTTCCCGTTTGAATAACGATTTCTTAAATAACCCTATCCAAATCAATATGGATACCTGGTTGTTGTTCGCATGGATTCATTCATTTATCTTCACCTTTAACTCCACAATTTTTACCAACTACAAACAAATGTCTCTAAACAAGTTCAATGCATATTTATGGCTACTTGCATTCCATTTCAACGGTTTTCGGCATGGATTCCTCAAATTTAAACTCGAAATCATCAACCCTTGCTTTCAAAAAAGCCCACAAAAGCCTATTCACATTTCAATATTCTTCCACACACTATGCCTTACGACATTTCCTTTGCAACATTAGGTGCAAATGCTAGTAGTAATCCAATATATGAGTGCAGAAGTTTGAGGTGGTTTTGTTCTGCCTTTTAAATTTGCATTGGAAAACATTGGTGATTTATTTATGTTTATTTTTTAGATTAATTTTTAACAATATGAAAAACCGAAATTTCCAATTAATTGTTTATAGTATTTATAAATAGAACATGTTACAGATGATCAAGAATAATCGCAATGTTAATAATGTGTATCAACAACTATGACGCGATTATGATGTTTTGGATTCTTATATTTACTAATATTTTAGAAAATAATTTGAGTGAAAAATAATTTAATTGGGATTATTTTGGGTGGTTCATCAAAATAGTTTGAAGTTTTATGAACTCTCAAGTGAATATTTTTGTGAGCTAACTTAATACCACCAAAATATATATAGACATACATATTTTAGTCCAAATATAAATTAGCTATATTGGAAAGCTACAATAATTTTAAAATAATAAAAAAATTAATATAAGATTTTGATTTTTTAGAAGATACATGTTTTAATATGAACTTTCTATAGAGAGTTTTTATTTTCTATAACTAATTATGCATTCAAACTTCTAGATTGAAAATAATAAATCTCAATGTCTTTTATCTAGCTCATTATTACTAGGTAAAGTGTAGTCATATTGTACTATATGACTTTCAACCATTGAAATATATTTCATTTTTTTATATTAATCTGACAAAGAACAATATACTGATTTGATGTTAATTATGTAATCTTTTTTAGTTGGATTAGGCATAAACATTTTTTTTTCCGAATGACTCATCTATTTTGATTAAGTAGATATTAATGAACAATATTTATTATGTGCTAGATGTTTGTGACTATGGAAATACCAAGTTGTTCAATGGGAAAGTTTTAGCTAGAGGAGAAGAACACTAATGGAATTGTGATTTTTATTTTGAATTTATTTATTTCTAATAATTATATATATAAAACCATCTCGCATCTAAGGTGTTTGATTCTAATTCTCACTTATTCTTCTTATGTAAACCACCCATTATTGAATATTTAATGCATAAGACTTTTCATCAATCCCCTATATCAACTTATATAAAAATAAATAATACTTATTAGATTGATTATGCCCTTTAAATATTAATTAATTTATTAATTAATTCAAAACACCTTAATCACTTCATTTTAACCTTAATGAAAAAAATAGTCAATCCAGTTTAGTTAAAATTATAATAATCCAAGCTTTCCCTTTTATATTCTTTACTTCATCAAATTTACCTAAATTCTTCTTCCCTAAATTATTTATAATAAAAAAATTCTTAAAATAATAATACTGGCCACAAAAAATATATATTGGCTACATACGTTATCAAAATTTAATTCACAAGCGAGAATGTCTGTCAAATATATGACCGGCATTTAATGTAAAAGCCTAATAAATTTATTGATTAAAAATATTTTTTCCCAAAACAGGTTTAGCAAATATAGGATTCATGGATGAAGACAGTTGATTCTTTTGAATGAGATCCTTTTATCAATAAGACTTATTCTTTGAATGACTTCCTTCGATATTTTTTCATGATTTGTTTTGAATTTATTTTTGATATCAAAGGTTGAAATCTGATTAGATTTTTAATTTTTTAATTTTAATTAAATTAATAAAAGGAAAATTATAATATATTATTAAATTGTAATTTTAAAATTTTACGATAAATTTTATATTTTATAATAAATTTTATTAAATAATTTTATAATATTATTCTAATACTAAGCATAAAATACATATTATTTTAAATAATTCTTAATTAAATTTTTTAATCTACCTACAATACTATATTATCTTTTTTATTTATTAGAACCGTGTTACCAACTCTACAACAATATCATCATATAATGTAAATCTTACAGCTTATCACTTTAAATTTAAAAATAATAAAAAAATAGTATATCAATAAATTAAAAAAGTAATAATTAAACATTTAATGTTGGCCACAGATAAAATAAACCAATTTCCATCTTAACTTTAAATCAGTTTTATATAAAGACAGAACGTAATTCAAAGTAAAATAAAAAATAATTTACTTTTGAGTATGAGATATGTAATTTATTTACTATTTAATATGGATTTTGATGTGTAATTTATTTTATGTTAAGTTCTAAAAGCTTCTTTCTCTGTTTTCTATCTTGAACACATTTACAGGGACAAAAATGATGAGGCAGACCGGTATTCTAAAGAAGGTCTTCAACAGCCTGTGGGTTCGTGGAGGATAAAAGAGCAGCTTCAGGACCAGATCCGCGAGACGGATTTGGCCCCCTACACATAGTGGTTTTTTTGTTTTACTTGCTGAATATGCTCCAGGAGTAACGGATTTATTTATTGTTTCTGGAGGCATATGTTCCTGTGTTTTGATTATCACACTGCTGTATTTCCATGCGCAATGGCTTAAAAAAGATACAAAAACTCTGTTATTTCAATTTTGGACATTTAACGGGTTGTTTTCCTGAAAATGGAGACCCGGGTTCTTCCTTTACAGCCGGTTTGTTTTGGCTGTGGCAGGCCGAGTTCAGCTGAACTTGGTGTATATGTCTATATGTATAGACTTGCTCGATGAACTTCGCGGAGAAGGATGGTTCACACCTCTCTGTCTCAGGCAGTGTACTCTGCTGAATGTTAAATCATCTGCTTGTAGCTTTTTTATTTCCATATTAATAGAAAAGCTCGGTTTTTTTCCTCGGAAAAAAAGAAGTTCATATGTAATATTTAAAACAAAAATATAATTAAAAGAAATTACTATAATTCATAAATAAAAATAAAGTAATTTATTAAAAAACAATAATAATAATAATAATGGTGGAGAGGCACTCTCTAGTCACTATTAAAGAGATATTATAATGTCTTATTATGTAAACATTTGGCTTGGCAACTCACATAAAATAAATAAAAATAAAAAAGAATTAAAGAAAATAAAAAAAATAAAAAAATATTAATTAAAATAATTGAGTTAAAATAGTCAATTTACTATTGGTGATGTTTGAGTATATGTGTGTGTGTGTGTGATTTTTTGTAATTTAAGATACATGTTTGAATGCATATATGGATTTAGCACCTTGGAAAACCCTAGGGAACTAGAATTATATGGATTAAACAACTTAATCTCAACTTTTAAAAAATCTCCACTAGATTTTATTTAAAATTAACTAGAAAAAATACCTTGAAAAGTCCATTGCATATATATATATATATAAACTTTAGATTTGCCTACTTCCAAAAGGGATCAAATCTATTTTCACTTTAAAATAGGTTTGCACCTCGAGAGATTTGATTCTTCTTGGCGCCCTGTAGGTCTGGAATTAATTTTTTGTATTCAATCATTGTACATTTTTTCACCCATCTCAATGTTTTCAGAGAGGAAAGTGGAGGAATCAACTCCTAGGACCATTTTTATCGATGTGACCCAACTTAAAAAATTAGGGTCTAAAACCTTTCGCGAGTATTTTGATGCATTAAACAATGTTTTTTGGGAGGTAGAACTTTCTTTCCCTAGTGTGGTACCTTTTTCCTTATTCTAAAGACATAGATTATTCAAATGGCACAAAAATCACGTCAAACAAGGACCATATGCAAAAGTTATGGCATTGAGAAGTTGACCTTCCTATTTTCACCACCATAATTCAAGAGGATGTCATCTCTGCCCCCATTATTCATGAAAGAGGGGCTATCCACATGATATGATATAGAAGAATCTAAAAGATTTTCTATTGTAACTCTGGTTAAGAGGTGGGGTAGATAAACCTAACCACGACTAGGTTATTGAGTTGTGTTATAACCAGTCCACTAGAAGGAAAAGGGGTTCTATTCTTTTGAGTACATTTTTCAATAGCAAAGAAAAAATAGCCAAGAGGGATAAAAGGTAGAGCACAAAGGGAGGACTTGTGCATTATAATAAACCACGGGCAACATACCATACTTCTTTGTACTCTTAACCAGATTTCCATTCAAAGAAAGAAAGTGGAGCAGGCTCACCTTCTAACTGGGTTTTTCTCCCTAAGGGTGTACCAGATCATATCTTGTGTCAAATGTGTGCGTGAGTTTTTTTCACTATTATTTATTTTATACATAATTTTAACTCGCATGCATATGTTATTAATGGTAATCTATCTATAGAGAAATAAAATTGTAAGAGTGAAGATCTTGGGTTTTTAAGTATATTTTATTAGATATATTGTGATAACCTATCTAGTAGAATAACCATGGAAATTTATGTATCTATTGGTCTCATAGTAGGTTTATTTAGGTGTAAGTGGAGATTTATAGGGGATCTAGACCAGTTGGGCCAAAAGTTGTAAAGCCCTAATCATCGCTGACAAATATGTGAATAGCCCTTGTGATCCTGCAAAGGAGAGGTTTTCATTGCTGAAAACAAGTAGAAGATATAAATCATAATGTAAATATCCTCATGGTGGCATTGAACAATAAAATTGGGATATTCGAGAAGATGGGGATTCTAATGTAGAGGAAAAATAAGAAGGGGGATGAAGAGATTGATGAGGAACAAAGAACTAGCCAAAGAAGGAACTCAAAAAGGGTCAACCCAGTTAGAGTGTCATGAATCAATCACTACCCCTATTCAAAATGGAAGTGAATATTGATATTAGGCCATAGCATGGTGACAGCGATGTTTTGAAGCTAAATCATTGGTTGCAACAACTCAAAGTGTATTTCAGTATCCATCAATTTAAGGAAGAATAAAAGATTTCATTTGTGCAGAAGAAATTGGAGGGCCATGCCCTAAGTTGTTGGGAAATCCACATGAAGACCCTGAGGTTGGAGGGAGAGCATCTAGTGGCTAAGTGTGAGGACATTAAAACGCTCATTATGTTATAGTTTTACCGTATTGGGTATGTAGAGAACCAGTGGATCCAGTGGCACTACTTTACAGAAAAGTCAAGGAAAAGCATACAGGAGTATACCACAAAGTTCAAAAATATGGTCGTAATGTTTGGTATCTCCCCAAAAGAACCTAGATGTACTCCTGAAGTATTTGGGGGGTCTACATAGCCATCTTCGTGAGCAAGTGATGTTTTTCAAACCCAAATCAGTGGAAGAGGCTTGTGCACAGGCACAATACACGGAGAACATAGGTATGAAGAAAGAAAAATAAAGTGGATTTAGGTAGAAGGAGCAACATGATGTTTCTAAGGAGGGGAAGAAGATGAAAAAAGGGGGAAAATATAAAAATATGGAAGCCATAACATATCAGTGCAAAGATCCATGCAACCACTACAACCACTGCAACATTGACATCCATATAGAGGAGAAGTGTTGGAAGTTGCATCTAGAGCTTAACACAAAGAATAAAGAGAAAGACATTCAAAATAAGAATCTCATGGCCACGAATTCGAGCAACCAAGTTGAAATTAGCTCAAACATGGATGAAAAAATTATTTGTACATCAGTGCATAAGGAAGTGAATATAAGTAGCCTTCAATAGAGCAAGAAAAAGAAATGACCAAACTCTTCCATATAAATATATAGGTAAATAATACCAAGATTGAAACTTTGTTTGACTTAGGATCACAAGTGAATCTCATTGCAGCAAAGCTAGTCAAGAAATTTGGATTGGAAGTTTATGATCATCCAAACCCATAACCACTAGGACGGGTAGATAAGGATGAAGAGTCGAATGTAAAAAAATGGTGCAAAGTTATATATTTCACCATTTTTTATTTTATTAATGAAGTAGAACTAGATGTGGTTTCCCTTCATGTATGTAGAGTGTATTTCGAAGTCACTCATGTGCATGTAAGATGCAATATTCATGCAGAGAACCAACCAATATCAACTCGTTAAGGATGAAAAATAGTTAACCATCAATGCACATAAAGGCAAGTTGAAAATTTCTCTAGTAATTGCCAACCAAGTGAAGAAATTAATAAGTTTGATCAATAAGTATGTTTTATTGTTTTTAAGAGAAAATTAGTCTGTAGAAGAGTTTATTAGAGGAAATGCATCCCTGGAGGGGTGTATTAACAAAGAAAAACAATAACTGGAAGAATTTTTATAGGCATACATGGATGTAAACTAAGATTTTAAAGGGTTACCACCTAAGAGGGAAATAGAGCATGAGATCCAGCTATTTCCAGACTCCCCATTGCTAAGAATTGGGGTATATAGGTAGTTTGTTATAGAAGCAAGTGAGAAGAAGAAAGAGTTGCAACAACTATTAGAACAAGGTGTCATTTGACCAAGTACACCACGATGTGTGTCACCCATCATCATTGTGTCAAATAAGGATGAGACTTGGTAAGCGTGTATAGAGTACATGGCATTGAACAAAATAATGCTCAAGAAAAGATACCCTGCACCTAGGATGAATGATCTACTGGATCAATTCCAACAAGAAAAATACTTCACCAATTTATACTTAAAGGCTATATATCACTAGGATCGAGTCAGAGAAGATGACACTTAGAGGACCACCTTCAAAACTAGAGAAGGTTTGTAAGAGTGATTAGTCACGCCATTTGGCCTATGCAATGCACCAATTATGTTTATGAGATTAATGAATGATGTACTGCATCATTTTATAGATTTGTTTTTATTGTTTATTTGGATGATATACTAGTGTATAGTGCTACCTAAGAGGAGAACATTTACAGTTTGATGTAGGTGTTGGAGACTTTAAAGAAGCACCAAATGCTAGAAAATATCATGAAGTGTGAGTTTACACAACGATATTTGGTGTATCTGGGTCTGTGATAGGTAGATGAGAGCTAACAATATATCCTGTCAAGATGGAGGCCATCATGAAATGAATGGTTCCTACTAATGTTTATAAGGTTGGGAGTTTCATTGGGGCAACACAGTACCTGAGGAAATTCATAGACTCATTTATAGTGGTAGCAACACCACTCCATCGCATAAAAACAAGTGGTAAGAGTTTCTAGTGGGGAAAGGGTCAGCAAAGGGCTTTTGAGGAGCTAAAGAAGAATATCAGTTAAGAACCAGTTCATGCATTACCAAACTTATAGCAGCTGCTTGAAGTGGAGATAGATGCGGGTGGGTATGTTATGGGAGTGGCCTTGATGTAGCGATGAAGGCTTATATGCTACCAATCTAATGTATTTCATTGGGTAGTTCTTAATTACTCTACCTATGAAGAACTCAAAGTACTATCTGATGAATAAGAAGGCAATAATCCACATAGATCACCAGCCACTACAGTACTTGCGGACATAGATTAAGTTACAGTACACCATGCATTACAAGTGGATGGGGTTTCTACAACAATTTCATTTGGTGATCAAGTACAAGAAGGGAAACAAAAACAAGCTAGATGACATGCTCTCCAAGCTACCTACATCAAAGATCATAGCTTTAGGTACCCTTATGCACATGGATCCATTCACCCATGATGAATACAAAGAGGCATATTCAGAGGATGAGGACTTCAAGGAGGTGTTTTAGCAGTTGAAGAGCTAGAGTCATGTTTACAATGGTGACAATACTGTTGACTACCATCTCAAGGATAGGTTACTCTACGGGTTGGATAAGATGTCTGTTCCTAAAGGTGAGAAACTGCAACTAATTAGATAGGCTCATACCTCCAAGGTTGCAGGGCACTTTGATGTAGGGAAGATAGTGGTCAACTTGCAGAGGTATGTGTATTGGCTCAAGATGTAAGAAAAAGAAGCTAGCTTCATAAGAGGATGCATGTTTTCTTGTACTATAAATCCTAGTGATAGGAAACATGGTCTATATCATCCCTTCCCTGTACCCACTCATCTTTCAAAAAGAATTTCCATGGACTTTATGGGAGGTTTACCAACAACAAGGAATGGACATGAAAAACTATTCGTTAAGTTGTCATGTTCAACAAGATGTATGTTCTGATGCCTTGTAATAAAACCATCAGTGGGTAGGAAAAAAAAACTTGCTCTTCGGACAGGTCTGGGTGCACTTTGGGATACCAAGGAGCATCATTTCAAACAAGGACACAATATTTCTCAATGCATTTTGGACTACACTGTGGGAGAAGATGGACATGAAGTTGAAGTGATATAAAAAATTCCATCCACAAATAAATGGGAAAAAAGTATTCAACAAGACTTTGTTGCAACTTCTAAGGGGGTGCATCCAAAAGCATTCGAAGACTTAGGATGAAAATATAGTACATATACAACATTATTGAAATAGAATAATCAACACTTCTATAAGAAAGTCCCAATTTGAAACATGTTTTGAATATTTTTTTCCTTCACCTTTGGACATTACATATGGATAACAAGGAGGAGTGAGGGAAGATCTTATAGAATATGCATTAAGGGATAATTTTTTTATAGAGAAGATTAGGTATATACATAGATAAGTACAAGATACACTATAGAAGTCACACAATAAATATAAGGCTAGGCATGATCATCATAGAACAAAGAAATTGTTCAAGGTGGGAGACAAAGTATGGCTACAATCGAACAAGGAAAAGCTCTAGGAGGAAAGTAAGAAATTTAAGGCTCTGAGTTATGGTCCAATCGAGATACTAGAAAAGGTGGTTGATAATTATTATTGACTTAGTTTACCACCACATATGTGCATTTACTTAGTTGTGAATGTAGAGAATCTAAAACTCTATGAGCCTTCCATGATAAATCAGGAAGGTGAACAAGTCCTACCTTATGTAGAGAATTTGGATCCAGATACTTAGGAATAATTGACAGAAGATAAAATTTTGTAGAAAAGGTCCAAAACCACAAGACAGGGACAACATCACCTTTTTCATATTGGGTTGAGAGGATAACTTCCAAGCAAAGCTAAATTGTACACCAAAGAGAAGGTGGAGGGTTAAGTTTCCTCACTTGATTCAATAGAATCTTTTGGGGACCAAAAGCCTCCCAAATAGGGAGGTTTAATCCATACTGGATAATTATATTGTTTCTCATCCATCTCAATGCTTTTAGAGTGGAAAATGTGGATAAATCAACTCTCAGGATCATTTTTTTTATGGGGCCTAGTTTGGAAAATAGGGGCATAAAACCCTGTAGGAGTGTTTTGAGGCATGAAACAACGTATTTTGGGGGTAAATTTTTTCCAAATTAGTGTGGCACCCCTTTTATCCTATTCTGCACACAGGGACCTTTCCAATGATGTAAGAATCACGTCAATCAGAGTCTATATTTGAAAGTCATACCACTCAAAAGTTGACCTTCTTGTTTTCACCACCATTGTTTGAGAGGATGCCATGCCAACCCCCATTATTCATGAAAAATGGGATATCCACGTGATATGATGTAGAAGAGCCTATATTTTATCTCTGGTTAGGAGTTGAGGTAGTCAAATCTAACCATTAGTACACTATCAGGTTGTGTTATAACCATGCCACTAGGAGGAAAAAGGGTTTCATTATTTCGAGTGCATTTTTTCCATTATTTACCATTATTGTTCCATTGTGGACCCACAGTCCACAAGCCATACTTACTTTTACTCACAACCATATTTCCATTAGAGAAAGAGAGTAGAGCGACCTCACCTTCCAACTAGGTTTTTCTCTTGAAAGGGTTTCTCTGATCATGTCCTGTGTCAAATGTTTGTGTTAGTTTTTTGTTTCATTGTTCTCAATTTTTTCAAACTTTTAATTCACATTCATGTACTATTAACACTAATCTACAAATATGTAACTCTAAAGAGAAATAAAACTATAATATTGTAGATATTGGATTTTTAAGTATATTTTATCATATATGTTGTGACAAACTATCGAGTGGAATATCCATGGCTATCTACAAATAAATTAAGATGGATCTACCTTAGAACATCATTGTAGTCATCTTCAATTGTTTGGTGATTCAAAAATTGTGTGTAACTGGCTCAACAATGCATCGCATTGTAATGCATATACTTTGAGGCATATTCTAGGAGAAGCTCGAAGATTGATAGCCACATTTGACTCCTTTGTCTGTCGACATATTTACAGGGAACAAAACTCGGAGGCTGATCAACTTTCAAAAGAGGCAGCGCATTTACAGGGCAATGACTGGTTGATACAGGAGGAAATTGATGGTACCTACCATCAATACTACCACAGACCTTTTGTAGAACATGGACAAATTGGGCTATAAGCCCAATATTTTGCTGAACTCATTGTATAAATTATGTTTTTCTTATATCTATCTTAACGGTTGTATATACAACAGTATTGGTTTTGGTACATAGTATATCTCTCTCTGCGCAGAGACGATACAATTTTGGACCTTTTTCCCTCCTTCTGTTGAGGGAAGTTTTGATACAATATGGTTGATAGTAGACTCCCTGCGTGGAGTAACAACGATTAGCAGTTAAGTTTTTATCTTTATCTAGACAGTTTCATGTATCTTGATAGGCAACCATGCCTCCATATGCATATGCCTTGGCATCTACAAAATGTAATTTCTTATATATTAATAGAAATTACGACTTTTTCCATGGGAAAAAAAATTAAGATGGATCTAGGTTGGTTACTAAAAATTCTACTAGTATAGGGCTTACTTCATAGCCTATGTCTTTGCTAATAGTAATATTTATACTATTTTCATCATCATCTCTTACTTTAGAAGTAACTTTTGATATACATATATGTGAATGATGTTGGATCCTCTCTTGGTGTATCCAAGCTACATATACGCATATGATGTTGGATCCTCATTTAATGGATCAATTTAAACCATTGTTTCAATGTCAATCTTATTCATGAATATGCTTTGTTATAGTTGCTACAAAATGTTAAAAGATAAACTAGATGTTCTATTATTGGATATGCTATTACTAATGGTTTTCTATTTTTCATGGCTTTGTAAATAGTACTATTGTATATGTATATGTACATAGTATTAAATATCCTAATAGAGAAATTGTATTTGGAGAAATATCAACTACCTCATATATCAGTGGTGGTGTTTAAACAAGTTGAACATTAAAAGGTCTTGCTAATAGTGGATTATATGCCTTTTCTATTGATACTGATATGCCTGCCTCTATCAGTAATAATAAAAATATTTATTTATTTATTTAACATGGGGAATGACCATTAATAGACTAGGAAAGGCCCTTACCCACAATCACCTACCCATTCATAGGAAAACATTCATTAAAATTATTGGTACCTATTAGCACGAAAGCCTTCTGAAGCAAATTAGTTGTTCTTAGCACCTAATGTGATGCATGAACCTAAGAATTTTTCATTTTACAAAATATGAAGATGATGAATATGTCATAACCATAAAATAAAATCACAACATAAGCTTGCTTGAGTGAGTATAATCTGACTCCATAAAATGATGTAGAAAATCTAAAACACTAGGGATAACTCAATACATGCAAAATTTAAGCACATTCATTTCTCCTCTCAAAAAATATTATACCCGTATAATAGTTTTTTAGAATTGAAGGATTTTTCCACTCCCTATGAATAATAAAACTTCCTGTAAGGGTCCACTAGATCTACTCCATGTTTGTTCACCAAAAAGAAGTTGACCCACTTTCCATTGTTTAACCACTTAAAAGGGTTTTATTTTTATGTTTTATAGAATCTAGTGAATGTCTATGAACTAAATTGAAATCTCAATATTATCTGCTTTTCCTATTACATAACTGAATTCCTACCTTGGTATGGTATGGTCGGACCTATTACATAACCAAATTCAGGTATGGTTGGGTGGGACCTCTAGGTTGGGGGGTCAGTCCAGTTGTCCAGGTTGGGGTCATGGCTTTGGTCAAAAGCTATATTTGTGTTTTGTCGAGTAGGTCGACCTTCGACTATCTAGAGGGGCACACTTATTACAAGTGGATTTATCCATGATAGAAGAGCAAGCACTTCAGCCACCATGTGGGTTGTTACGTGGGTGCTATGTGGGAATCAATGATGATGTGGAAAACTTATAGTGGGCATATCTTTGAGTGGCCACATCTTTTGGTCTGTAAGTTAGATCGAGGTAAATTTCATATCACTAGAAAGGTCTCAATGAGACAAACATAATGGTTGCATTGGGTTTTATCTTTAACGAAACTGGAAAATGAGAAATTTTATAACCCCATTTCCATGGTAGGACTATGGAGGTCAGGCCAGCTTAGTAAGTTCCTCTTGCTACCTTCAGTTGGGGATATGGATCATAGGGGGTATGTTACACAATGAAAATTCAACAAACGAAGTTAAAATATATCCAATTGAGAGAAATATCTTATCCTAAAAGTGAAATTCCTCTGATAAATTGTGTGAAAAAGAGTTGTGTGGGTCTAGTCAATTAAAAAAAATCCCCTTCAAATAATGTAAAGAAGAGACATGTTGATTATTAATTCCCCTCTCTAACCAATCTATGTTGGATATCTTGCACCTTGATTTTTTGCAATACCTATTTGGCATTTTGAGAATAATGCATCCTTTCTTAATATCCCAAAAGTTGATGGGATAAATTTATGTTGTCTTTCTATCAAGACATGCATCTATTAGATTTGATCACATAGTGACATCCAAGTTGCAATGGTTTATTGTTGCAACTATAATACATAGACATATATTGTGTTTTAATAACATTCCTTGCCACATGCCTAGATAATGTGATACATTTTCATGTTATAAAAACCAACTTACATGATTCTCTGTAAGAATTTGAGTTGTAATTGTAGTGATAATCATCTAAGAGTAGAAGCAGTAGTCAAATAGATACATAGGAATTGACGTGTGTCCCTCTCCTTGCCCATCAAGTAAATTAAGTTCCTAATTTCTAGATATACATCTTTTATAACATGACCAAAGTGAATTGGGTTTATGCTCAATTCTCTTAGCTTTATTATCAATTGAATTATATTGGGCATTGTTTCTTACACATATCAATAGTATCAACAACCAGAGGAAAAAACATCTAGGTCATTCGACCCTAGCCTACATCAATGGTACAAAATTCATGGCCACCCTCATCTCCATAAATATATAGAGTAATTATCATACCCATTCTAGTTCCAACATTGTTGTCTCCCTAGTAAGCTTCTTGTTTGATTATTTCTTTGAAGCAATTTTAATGAAAGTTTTGGTATTATTGTATAGAAAATTAGTAGAAAATAATGGATAAAAGGTGGTAAATTGATCAATGGGTGGGGGATCATGATAAGTACAATATTTTTTATCACTTGTTAATTAGCCATAACTTTAGAGTTTGAATGACAATAATATTGCTAGCTACTCTAAATCAAAATTACTTCCTACCAACTTTGTATATTTTCCTTCTATAGAATAATTTTTATAGGCTAGGTCCTTCACGCACATATTAATATATTCAAACCAAATTCAATATTAAGGCCAAGAAAATTAACAAGATCATTAGGATTGTAACCTACGTCCTCTATATGTTGCTCCACTCAAAGCATCAAACTCTTAAGCTCTTTTTGGCTAATACATTTTTCATTGGATTAGGAATATGACTTGTGATAAGTGCACTCCTTGAGTGAAGTTCTCCAACCACTTTTGATCAACCCTTGTGTAGTTTGATGCAATGAGTATCACTATTTCAAGATAAAAGGAATGGATATGCCAGGATGTTTATAAAAACAGTGATGGGATGATCCTTATTCCCTTTGAATCAAATGCAGTAGTAAAGTGGAAGAAAGGGATTCAAAACCATTAGCCAGTGTAGTCCTAAGTTTGAAGGACATAAAACTACTACAAATTACATGTGTAGACACCAAAGGATGCTTGGATTTCCCTTCTTAAGACATATGAAGTCCACATACTTTCTTGGTGAGGAGACTAAGAGTAGATAGAATTTAGATAACATTATGTTATCAAAGTAGTCAATTTAGAATCGACTTACAATTTTTTTTACTTTGAACTAATAAATATGTATATGTTAATAAGAATAATATTTTCTACTCATGAATTGCCTGTATGTGTAATTTGTACCTAAACCTCAAAGATCAAAGAAAATTCACTTGTAGATCAAAGCTTTGCTTGCAAGTCACTTTTGGGGAGGAAGGTCAATTATAACAATATCCAATTATGCATGTTGAAATAGTGATGATAAGTTGTAACTATCAAGTAGCATATATTCCACGTAGCTAACATACATCGAGAGTGGATGGTTATCACATTTCATATTTTATCTAATGTAATCATTGATAATTAACCTAGATTGGAACAATATGAATGGTACACTTTCATACAATTTAGCATAGAAAATAATATAGAGTTCACAAATACACAATAGTTACTCGAAAAGACAAATGTGATATAGAAAATAATCTAGAGTTCACAAATACATAATAGTTACTCAAAAGGAGAAATGTGATATGCAAAGTGGGATTTTATAATATATGAGGGGAAAGCAGAATAGTGGTGAGAAATATCAACAACATCATCACATTAATATATACATAATTGTCTATAAATGCTATAGAATGGTGGTGGGGAATGTTATGAACATCTCCATATTCACAAATACATAATTGTTTATAAGAGTTGCTTAGGAAATAGTGATAACTACAACATAGAAATTCAATTCTACATATAAAGTAATATAAAGTCATCAAACTTATTGCACCAAAAGGTACTCAGGCCAATATGAAAGAGATGTTGTGATGTCCTATCCTATCTTGTTAAATATTTTAGCTAAATAAAATTATAATAATAATTATAACTATTATTAAAACATCTTTACTTTATCAAATTACATAAAAATAAATAAATTGATTAATTAATTAATTAAAATAATTAATAATTAAACTGACATAGATCCATCTTAACTCTAAATGAATCTAAATTGATTTAAAACCATATAAAAACTCTATAATCAGAGTCATAATAATATTACGTATTTATTTAATAAATCAAATCTCCACCCAAATATACCCAAACGTAAAATGTTTAAAGCAGGCCTTGCTTGCCTTTCTTTTTTAAAAGAGAGATCAGGTTCCTCCCACGCCCGGGTTCACCGTCACGGCGAAGGTTATGGGAAAGACAAGAAAGTCAACTTGCAACGGCAGTTCTGTTGCGTCTCTCACAGCAATTTCTTAATTTAGCAGTATTCAATCTGAACCGGATAGTATGGTACGCATATATTTATTTTTGGCAATTTTTTTAATTTTGTTATTCATTCATTCTCTATATATAATTCACCCTCACCTTCGTTTCATTATAAAGATTTTTTAATTTATTAATAAATTTTGTTATAATGTTTTAAATCTATAATTTATATGACATGTTTAAAAAATCATATTTCATATTATATTTTTTAATTAATTAATTTATTTTAAATAGAAAAAATGGTATAAATTATTATCAATTTTTGATATATAATTACTATTAAGAATATTCTAAAATATTATGTAGAGATTAAGTCTTTATTATCCATTTACTAATTACAAGTATAATTTCATTTTAAGTTGGGATCAACTAAGAGCCTAGAGGGATCAAATCCTTCAACATGGACACCTCTTTCTAAATGCAAAAATTGATGAATTTAATAATGAGGGATCAAATCCCTCAACATGGACACCTCTTTCTAATTCAAAAATTGATGAGCCTAGAGGGATCAAATCCTTCAACATGGACACCTCTTTCTAAATGCAAAAAATGATGAATTTAATAATGAGGGATCAAATCCCTCAACATGGACACCTCTTTCTAATTCAAAAATTGATGAATTTAATAATGGATCAATATACTAATAAAATATTTTAACTATGAAAGAAATCATTTATTTGATTATTATTATTATTATTATTAACTAATGGAATAAATTGAACAACTCCAAAGTGAAAATATAACAATTTTTTTAACTTTATTATTTTATTTTTCTCTATATAAAATTGATATAAAATTATATTATTTATAACTAATAGTAAAATATATATTATTTATAACTAATAGTAAAATATCTTCAAAGTGAAAATATAAGATTTTTTTTTAACTTTAATTATTTTATTTTTCTCTATATAAAGTTGATATAAATTATATTATTTATAACTAATAGTAAAACATTTTTTTGTTATCAGCATATTTTTGTATTAAATGTTATGTGTAGAATGAATTAATCATCCTATAATATTAATAATATTAGTTTTACATGCCATTTGTGAGTTTCATATTAAATAATATAATGAAAAATTACATATATCTCTCATATTAATTATTTTTTGTTCTTACTATATAAAGCTTGATGTAAAATAAAGGTGAAATTGAAGTATTTTATTTATAAACTATATTGATTGTTTTGGTTAATAATAATTTTTAATTAGTTAGATGTCATTTGTTAACTCCATATTAAGTAATGAAATTAATTACATAGGCCACAAACTAAAAAGTTCTTTTTTTTTTTAACTTTCAATTCTTTATCTCATTATAGAAATTCTGATGTAAAATAAAGACAAAAATTGAAGTATTTTATTTATAGTAGACATTGATTTTTTTTTTATTACTACTTTTTAATTTGTTAATATTTTTAAATGTAACGTTACATGACAACATCTCACATCTCTCTCATACTGGGTTTTGGAGATCCTCTCGGCTCGATAAAGTTGAAAATTGAAGTATTTTATTTATTATAGACATTGATTTATTGTTATTATTATTTTTAAATTTGTTAATGTAAGTATTATTTTATTACTTTGAAGTGTAACATTACATACAACTCCTTCATACTGGGTTGTGGAAAGCTTATTGGCTCAATCATTTAATAATTAAATTAAAATTATTGAAGCACTATTTTGGCTCAATCATTTAATAATTAAATTAAAATTATTGAAGCACTATTCCAAAATAGACACACTTATTGTCGTAGTCATCATATAACTAGTGCATCAATATAAATTAAATGTCTCATAAACACTGATAGACATAGACGTCAAAACCATTACCTCATTATACGTTACACATACCCAACATGAAACTATAACTTTATTTTAAATTACTACTATTATTAAAATAATTAATATAATTAATATGAGTTAAACATATACATATAATGGAGATTTACCTCACTTTACCATAGAGATTCTAAGTATAAAAATAGACTTTGTTATAATACCATTGTCATTGTTTACTAATGTAACATTCCCAAAAAAACCATAAACATATTCAAAGTAGATAACTACTTTTGAGATACATCTCAACTTTAATATGTAATTACTAAAAAACATTAGAAGAAATTTCAGCCTAAAACTACCCATGAATTTTTTATGTAATTTTCATGTCATACTATGTAAATCAATCAAAATCTTTTAAATTTAAAATGAAATTGTTTTTTAATTGTATTTTTGGTTTATTTTCCTATAGGTTTACTCAAATTTCAAGTGTAAACACTCGATTTAATAATTGTGGTTAGCAAATAATAATTACAAAAATTATTTTTTATTAAAAAAACTTAAAAACAATAAATTACAACAAAACTACTGTACTTCATAAACCACGATGCTCACTCATAGTGTTTATTTTATATTTAGAAATATGATTTTTAAAATTTTAATTTAATTATAAAAAATAAAATAAATAGATAATAAGAATTTGAATGATAAAAATTTACATATATGTTATGAATAAATTATAATATTTATTTATAATATTATAATTATGATTTTTAAAATTTTAATTTAATTATAAAAAATAAATAAATAGATAATAAGAATTTGAATGTTAAAAATTTACATATACGTTATGAATAAATTAGAGTATTTATTTATAATATTATAATTTTATATTTAGAAATATTATTTTTAAAATTTTAAATTAATTGTAAAAAATAAATAAATAGATGATAAGAATTTGAATGATAAAGATTTAAATATATCTTATCAATAAACTATAATATTTATTTATAAGATTATAATAAAATATATTAACAAGTTATATTTATATAGTGAATCTTTTACTTAGAAATCATAATTAATCAGACATACCATTATAATTTATTTATATTTTTTTAACTTAATTTTATAATAATTAATTAACTTAGCGGCAGCAGAAAAAAGTCAAATTGCAATCGTAGTTTTGTTGCGTCTCTCACCTCTTGAGCAATTTCTTAATTTAGCAGCATTCAATCTAAACCGCACATAATGAATTCACCGCACGGATATTATCGTACGCATATATTTATTTTTGGCCAATTTTTTTATTTTTGTCATTCATTCCTTCCTTCTCCATTTTTTAAATTATTTTATTATTATTAATGATATAAATTTTAAGATATTAATTAAACAAACAACAACCTATTTTTAAATTATAAATATTCACTCTCTTTTTTAATTTGTAAATAAATTTTATTATAATAATATAATTAATATGGTTTATTATATGACAGGTTTAAAAAGTCATATTTCATTTTTTTTATCAATTTTTTTTAATTAGTCAGTATATTTAAAAGGGTGATAATAGTATAACTATTTTTGAGATAAATATTATTTTTTCATATATAATTATTACTAAAAATATTCTAAAACATTATGTGGAGGTTAACTTTTTATCATTTATTTATTAATTACTAAAATAGATCCATCTTAACTCCACATCTCTAGAGAGGGATCATATCCCTCAATATGCAAACCTTTTTTCGAATCCAAAACTGATAAAAGTTTGCCACTTATAAAGATTTGATTCCTCTTTAATAGATTTGAACTTAAAATGGACCAACACACTAAATCAATATTTTTTAATTTTCACTTATTTTATTTAATATATAAAATTAATTTTATTATTAATATTTTTTTAAATGTTAAACTTTTCTGTGTTATTAAATTTTTTAGCTCACATGCACATTGAAATATTTGATTGAGGCACTATTAGCTCAACATGCACATTGAAATATTTGATTGAGGCACTATTAGCTCAACGTGCACATTGAAATTTGATTCCTCTTTAATAGATTTGAATTTAAAATGGACCAACACACTAAATAAGCAATTTTTTATTTTCACTTATTTTATTTAATATATAGAATTATTTTTATTATTAATATTTTTTTAAATGTTAAACTTTTATGTGTTATTAAATTTTTTAGCTCAATATGCACATTGAAATATTTGGCAGGGGCACTATTAGCTCAACATGCACATTGAAATATTTAATATTTGATTGCTTCCGAAGGCACTCTATAGTGCATTATATGAGAAGATATTGTCATGTAATGTTACATTAAAAAAATTAATAAATATATTTCGGTTAATATTGAATATGTATATGAGAGAGATGTTGTGTGTGTGAGAACTAATATTGAATATGTATATCAAGGAGATATTGTATGTAGAGTTACATTAAAAAAAATCATATACACAATAATATTATGGATCACAAAAGGAAACTATTTGTCTGTAAATTATGGATGCCTTTATATTGGAAAAAATACTCACCCAATTATAAAACTTACAAAGATCTCATTGCTTAAAAAATATTAAAATATATGATTATTTCTAAAAATGTGAGAGTGAATAAACATAATCAACTCTTATTACCCACGAAATGTTGCAGGGAATTGGAATACTTATAGTTACGAAACTAAAATGCGAAAATGAAAAGCGTATTTGTGTTAGGTAAATTTTATGAAAGTAGAAAATAATTAATATTTCACATATATAAATTAAGTAAATTGATATGATTGCTAAAAATGTTTTTGTGTGAGTTAAATTTTGTTAAAGTAAAAAACAATGAGTATTTTTTAAATATAAATCAAATAAATTCATGTGATAGTTAAAATGCTTTTATATGAGATAAAGGAAATGAACTAGCTTATAAATATGACAAAAGTAGCATACATCCCTAAATCCTTATAACTATATTCTTTGTGGTACTTAATTCATCCCTCTCAATGCTTGGTGGATCATAATCAAAATGTTTTTATGTGAGGTAAGTTTTATACAAATAAAAAAATAAGTATCTCTTATATATAAATTACATATATTGATATCATAATTGAATTTTTTTGGTGTAAGGTAAACTGATCAAGTAAAATTTAAAAAGTATTTCAAATATACCCATCTACATCAAATTTATTTTTATTCTAAAATAATTTTTTACCTCTAAGCGATTTGGTCTCTCTGTAAATCCAAAATTAAGATGAATCTAGATTAATTTATAACTCACATTAGACCTTTCTAACACCCTCGGTTAATGTAAATATTCGACCAATTATTTATATTTACTTTGTTTTTAAAAACTTAAGAATATGTATAGGCTGCTTGGGAGAGGCCTAACAAGAATTGATGTTTAAGTTTAATTTTGTTTAATCTTGGGAAAAGCTAATATTGGAATTTACCGAAAAGAAGCTGAGTGAAAACTCTTTTACCAGCTAGTTAACCAGTAAATTACCTTTCTTTTCCTAAGGGATAAAGACTATCTCAAGGAGGATAGAGAGCCGAGGAAATCGAGTGAGGCTGGAGGCATCTGGAAAATAGGAAGGAAAGAGAAATTGAACACCTACACATGCCTGTGGAGTTCTTGAGTTGGACGGAGGGCCAGTGGAACTCCTAGTTTTCCTGTGTCTAAAGAAGTTCCGGGTTAGACCTTGGAAGGGTCTTGTTGCCTTGAACTGCCCTGAGGGGTGAATGAGAAAGGAATTGTTATGGTATTAGAAGGCACGGGTAAGAGAAATAGACGTCATTTTTGTTATGGTATTAGAAGGCACGGGTAAAAGAAATAGACGTCATTTCCTCTCTTGAGGTTAGGAGGTCGCGGTCTTCCCAAGTGGATACTATATTTCCTAATTACTACAAATGAGTATTTTTCAATTTTCGTACTATGCATCGATGCTACCTTTGGGGTTTTCGAATATAGAAAAATGTGAATCTAACTTTGAAGAATAGTTGACGCTGTTAGTTCAAAATTGAAAGTTAAATTCCCGTTCTGTTATCTCTAAAGGGAAAAAGAGAAGTGTTATATAAATTTATTCTTTAGAAAATCTTATATGGATATCCTATAAATGAAAATATGTTATGTTTGTTATTCCTTGAAATAAGTTTAAAAGTATCGAAACAGTGATGTTGTCAAGTGTATTATGTTAACTAGCAATGTTATTGACCCATAACTATCAATAAAGTTGTAGGTTGCTAAACTAAACTTTGCATGATGAGGACAACGGTCTAGAGGTCATACCAGGTAGTAAGAGAAGTGGGTCATGTTCGGGTTAGTGTCCTGGTAGGGTTGGATTATACTAGCCACTGGGACATAGTCCTAAATAAACTTAGCCTCAGTAGTCGACTAAACTTGAGAAAAACAAATTGTATAACAGTGCAAAATATTTCTAGTGTGTCTATAACTTTATCAATAATTTAATAATTAGGTAAGCACTATAGATTAGAATTATGAAATTCCTTTATAACTACTAGTATCGATGATTTAACGACCTTTTGAAAGAATATGCATACAAGCCTGAAGCATGAAACATATAATAATTAATAGGAAAAACCCATATTAAGACTCAATCTGATAGAATATTTTCATACATTAGTCATGAAGACGTTGTTCATAATCAAAGATACACGCATTTACAACAAAATATTTTAAATGTGGCTTATCATCAAAAAATACCACAACAAAACCAAGGCCAAGCAACCATCAGTATTTGAAATACAAAACAATTGTATTAAACATAAAATCCTACGGCGGGTAGTTCGAGGGCACCAAGAGTCATAATAGTAAACCGTCAATAGAGCTTGAAAACAAGGTCGTGCTCTCAAAACTTTACAAGGACTCTCATTTAAGGAAATATAAAATACCCTCAAAGAAACCCTTAAGAAGAAACATAAGGTCATATCCTTCTTGAAAGGAAATTTTAGATAGGAACATAGATTCTGACATGCACCTACAAGAAGTAAGTATTGTTGAGGCCATATCTAGATTGGTGGAAAATCCAACAGTGATAGCTTCATAATAAGCGAGAAGCCAACCTACCTACAAAAAGATAAAACATGAGTACCCTTTTCATTGGTTAAGAACTCGAATGAGAATATGTTAGGTCGAACCCACACTACTTGAATAAATGGCTCTTTACCTGGTTAATATCCATGTCAGAAAGGAAGGGACTGAACATGAACAACCCAAAATTCAAGGTTCAACTCGGGATAACCTTTGTTAAATTAACAAAGACAACTCATGGTATAAAACGAGAGACTATCCTTACCTGAGAACCAAGGGAGAGATAAACTCTGCCTAGAGAGGGTGGGGAAGCTTGGCCAAGACTAGTTTGACTTAGAAGCCACACAGAAAGGGGATAAGTGAGATCCTACCCTGAATTGGCTGAAGTTGAACGAAACCAAAAATATATCATCTAAATAACATTGTTTGTTCAATAAGAATGAGGAGTGTTTGGGATACTTACTAAGAGTTTCATAGGGTTTCTACTAAGTATCGTGGTCTAAATGAGTCGAGATGTGAAGGGGAAAACCAAACAGTTACACCTAACTCGAACCACTGATTATTGATTCATTGGATCATTAATCTAATGGATTGACGCCTGGCCTCATGCCAAGAAAGGTCAGGTTCGAGAGGTTTCCAATGTAATTCATTTAAGCTTATGAGCAGCCTCTTGTATGTTTTCCCTTCACGTGGTATGTTTTGATAGAGTCATATTAACGCATCAGCGAGTGGTTAAACCAAAATCAGGCATAACATAATGTAATTATGACAATAATAATAATAAAATAACACTTGTTGTGTTGAGGGTGCATAGATAATCCCGAAATAATATTTCATAGGCTTCATAACCCAAGAGATTCCATACAAACCTTATAATGTACATATTCTTTGAGGATCCAAAATTCGAAGACAAGTTGCATAATTTTGAATGATCTTTAATAATAAGAAGGGGATATTTATTTTACCAAGCTCAGTAAGTCATTTTTCTTTTAGTTTCTCCTTAATTATGTTGATGGGTGTTACATGTGGTATCAAAGTGCTAAGTTCCAACATTGTGATCTGATTAGGAAATTGTAGTGATAATAATTATTTGAATGAGCACATAAGGGAGAACATAATGAGGAGGGGAGTTGGAAGCTTACCCTCACTAAGGCCAATAGTGGAATCTAGTTTTGTACCAATTTCTGCAACAAATTCAGAGATGTGGGTGCAACTGGGTGAAGAATGACATAATCTGACAACTATGTTGCTAGAAACTGTCCAACAGTTGAAGGCTGAAATGGTTCAATTAAGAACTGATAATGAAAGATTAATGTGTTATCAAGAGAAAATTCTAAAGAGTATTTATTATAGGAAAAACCATAGGAATTCTATGCCCATCCCAGAAAATGAAGCCAGGGATGAACAACATCGACAAATAAATGATAATATTCCTTAAGGAAGTCACACTCAAAGAACTAAGGGAGACATATATGATAATGAAGAAGAGTTTGGTAATGTTTATGATCAGAGAAGAATGAAGAAGAAAAAAAATTGAACTGCAGGGGGAATTTAAAAACATCAAGCCCCCAACATTTGATGGGGATGTTAAGGAAGTTGCAAAAGCCTATATCATTAACATGAAGCAATGCTTTCAAATTTATGAATATGACAATAATCTTAAATACAAGCTGGCTATCTACCAACTTCAAGAAAAGGCCTCTTTATGGTGGAAAGAAGTGAAAATTGTGCAGGGGATTGAGGAACAGGAGGTGACCTGGGATGAGTTTCACAAGAACTTTAAAAGAAATTATTTAACTAACAGTTCTATGATGAAAATGAAAAGGAGTTTCATGACCTAAAGTTGGGACAACTAACTATAGATGAATTTGAGACCAAGTTTACATCTTTGTTGTGATATGTCCCATATATACGTGAGGAAAAGGTCAAGGTTCAACACTTTCTTAGTAGCCTACCTGCATTCATGAAGGAGAGATTAGAATTCAACAATCCCAAGGCTATGGACGAGGTAATATAGAATGCTCAAATTTGTTACCAACAAATAAAACAGAAGGGTGTAGGTAGTAAGACTTGGCAACGTAAAAAGGGGCAATTTTTTTTCAGAGTATTATAAATACAAAATCCACTAATTTTAAGGCTGCATATAAAGAAAAATAGAGTAGAAGCTCTAGGAAAAATTAGCAGAGAGCCAGAAACCAGGGTGAACTCAGGAAAATCAAGGCTTCAAGTAAGCCAGAACCTGATCAAGCTCTGAAACCCCCTTTGTAGTGTTGGGGTTGTGGGGAACCACACTACTACAAAAACTTCTCCCATCGCACCAGACCATAACTGACTTCCAACACACAAGAAGATTCTACGATTGGTGAAGTGGTGAGGAGTCTACCAATAATTAATGTTCCATAGAGGATCATAAGGTGAATTACCAACCTACCATGTTAGAACAGGAAGGTAAGATATTTAACCAAAGTGTGTCTATTTTAGTAGATCCGGGAGTAATTTTAAGTTATGTCAACCTAAGGTAGTTGAAAATTTCCATTTACAAATTCACAAATTTAAGAACCCCTGGATGGTACAACTAGCTACTGGAGCTAAAACAAGGGTAACAAAAGTATCATATTGTTCTGTTGAGATAGGAAAGCAACAAATTAAGGTTAACCTAAATACATTTCCATTGGGATCTTATGACATGTTGATTGAAATGGATTGGTTGTAGGGACACATGCATTTATTAAATTGCAAAGAAAAATGTATTAGTTACCTTTCTAAAGATGGCTCTAGGCAAGAAATTCAGGGAGTTAAAAACCCAATAAAACTACGTCCCATTTATAACCTTCGAGTTAGGAAAAGGTGTTAGGAAGGAATGCTTGATATATGTTTTCTAAGTTCGGTATTCTAATACTAAGGATAAAATTTCTTCCTTCGAAAACATACCAGTAATCCAATATTACGCAGATGTTTTTCCTGAGAGTATACCGAGACTCCCCCAAAAACAGGATATTGACTTCATTATAGAATTAGTCCCTAGAGCAGTTCTAGTGTCAAAGACTCTATATTGTATTAGTATACCAGAGTTAACAGAGCTCAAAATTCAATTACAAGAATTGTTTGACAAAGCGTACATCCGCCCAAGTGTATCACCTTGGGGAGCTTTGGTGTTGTTTGTAAGGAAGAAGGATGGCACCGTAAGACTCTGCATTGACTATAGGTAGCTAAATAAACTAACTATCAAGAATAAATACTCTTTTCCTTGAAGTGATGATATGTTTGATCAAGTTAAGGGCACTACAGTTTTCTCTAAGATTCATCTACGACCAAGGTATCATCAAATTAGAATAAAGGAAGAAAACATTTGTAAGACAACATTTAGAAACCTGATATGGACATTATGAGTTTGTTTTCCTACCTTTTGGACTGGCCAAGGCACCAACAATGTTCATGAGCTTAATGCATGATGTCTTCGACCCATATCTGGAAAAATTTGTCTTAATATTCATAGACAATATTCTAGTTTATTCTAGAAATCTAAAAGAACACAAGGAACATTTGTGGATAGTACTGCAAGTTTTGCGGGAGCATTAGATGTATGCTAAATTTAACAAGTGTGAATTTTACAAGGATCAAATCCAATATTTAGGACATGTCATTTCAGCTGAGGGTATAGTTGTTGACCCCGAGAAAATTAGAACCATTATGGAGTGGCATGTACCTAAAAATGTGGTAGACATACGGTCCTTCATGGGTCTAGTAGGGTATTACCATCATTTTATCGAGCGCTTTTCTCAAATGTGCTTACCCTATTACTTCTCTACAAAATAAAGGGAGAACCTTTAGGTGGATAGCTTATTTCCAACAATATTTTGAACAATTGAAACAATTGTTAACCACTACCCTATTGTTAAAGATTGCCGACCCAAACAAAGAATTTGTGGTATTCATTGATGCTTGTCAAGAAGGGGTGGGGGGCTTTTGACGCAGAAAGGAAAGGTGATGGCATATGAACCTCGAAAGTTGAAGGAGCATGAGCAAACTTTTTTTCCTTATGACTGCGAATTAACTGTAGTAGTACATGAATTGAAAGTTTGGAGGCCTTATTTGCTAGGCAAAATGTTCTTACTAATTGCATATCATAATAGCTTAATACGTTATTGCAAACAAAATAACTTGAATGTTCACCAGGAAAGGTGGAATACATTCCTTAGTGAGTTCATATTTGATATTAATCATCTAAAAGAAAAAGAGAACCAAGTCGCAGATGCATTAAGTAGGAGAGTGCATTGTGTGTATGAACCCTACTTCAATCAAATAAAATTTAATTTTATAGAGCAGGTCAAAGAGGCTGCCCAAAAATACCTTGAATATAAGTTTTTATGGTACTAATCCTAAGAGACTAACAATTTAGGAAAGCAATTTGAATATAGAATTAATGAGGATCATTTGTTAACTTTCAAATGGAGAATATATGTCCCCATCCAAATTTCAATTAGACAATTTATTTTGGATGAATTCCACAGAAGTCCTTATGTTGCTCATCCCCACTATCAAAAACTGTTTTCATCAATTAAAAGGGATTATTTTTGGCTTGGTATGAGAAGGGATATTGTAGAATATTTAGCAAAATTTTTAGAGTGTCAACAAGTTAAAGTTGAACACCAACATCTCGGTAGTTTACTCCATCCACTACTCATTCTTGAGTGGAAATGGGAAGTTATTATACTTGAATTTATAATGGGGCTACCCATATCTAAAAGACACAATGATTAAATCATTGTGGTAGTAGAAAAACTGAGTAAAACAACTCATTTTATTTTGGTACAATCTACTTACAAGACTAGCTAGATTATTGATATTTTTATGAAGGAGGTATTTTGCTTGCATGGCACACCTAATGTAGTTATTTCAGATGAAGATGTAAACTTCACTTCTGAATTATGGAAGACTCTCTTTACATGGTCGGCGATACAAATACAATTTAGTACTGCATACCATCCAAAAACAGATGGGAAAACTGAGCGAGTCAATCAAGTACTGGAAGACATGTTAAGAATGTATTTCATGTAACAACCCATCAAGCGATAAGTGTATCCTTAAAAAAGATGCCATTTGAAGTTTTATATGTAAGGAGGTGTAGAAAACCTTCCAACTAGAATAGCATAGCAAATAGACTAATGTTGGGACCAGAAATGTTAGCTGAAATGGAGAGAAATATGAAGAAAGATAGACAAAACTTAAAAGTTGTTGATGATAGACAAAAGGCTTATGCAGAAAAGAAGAGAACTTATCGAGAATTTAAATTTGGGGATCACGTATATGTATAAGTTAAACTGGATAAGAGTACCTTAATATGGGGTGGATGTGCAAATATTATCCCCATATTTTGTGGCCCTTTCCAACTATTGAAAATAATTGAACTGGTGGCATATCGATTGGCGCTACCTAGTCACATAAGTGTAACACCCTCCTCCCACATCTACCCAAGAAACTGGTCAGCCTAGGTAAACATGTGACAAGAGGCTACTATGATATGATTCAACCTCCTAGATAAACTTAAGGAAATGGAATCGATGGACAATGCAAGAAATGTACCTCCCTTAGGTGCTTCAGGACCCCCAGGAGCTAATCCACCACTCAAGGTGCCCAATCCCTAAGTTAGCCTAGAATTTACATGAATTGAACCCAAAGTCACTCCCATGACAATGCATGAATGTGAATGTAAGCCTATAGTTACTCCTACAGTGCCTACAAAGGAGAGAGTGCAGACTCTATCAGCTAGTTCTGTGCCAGAGACTACGATATTTAAGCCACTTTTTTAGGTCTATTCTCCAAACCAATTCCTAGAACTTGATGAGACTCTCTAAGACATTAAATGACACCAAGTCAAACCCTCTAACACAAAACTTTATCAAAGGCTTTACCTAACGAAGCCTAACCATGAAAGACATTTTGTCAAACACTTAGTAAATATGCAACCTATAGGTGTAAATAACATATATGAGCATAGGGCTTTCAAACTTATCTGAGATTTGTTATGAAGCATTGTATCCTTATCACATTAGCTTCCATTTCATCCAATACATCATAGACACATTAATCTTTCTGTAAAATGTAAGAACATCATGAGAGACATACATAATTGTTGTCATAAAATACATACATAACCAACATAGTAGGGAAAAAATACCAATGAAATCACAGCCATATAAACCACATATAATCCATAATAATGCTCATGGAGATACAAGGAGAAATAAACTTTCATTACTAATGCAAAATCCAGACCCAGGATGGGATTTCCACATTCCACCCAACCGTAGAATGGCTGAGCCAAATCTCTCTTCATCCATTGACCATGTCCCATATTCCAAGCATGAATGTGGGAGATCATAGAACACAACAATCAAAACTCATCCAGGGCTTCTAGAGGCCATCCACCTCAACCCATCAAATAGTGATTTCACCTCACAGTCGGACATAAAAAAATTCATCATCATATTAGTCTCCATCCCATCCTTCCAGGGCTCTAGAGCATTTGTTCCAACTTGGCTCCCAATACTACTAAATCAACCCATGGTTGTCGTCAGGACTAGTAACTCAATCCACAACTTTTACCAGGCCTCCAGAGCATTTTTCCAACCAGGGCTTCCACGACTAGTAACTCAACCCACCAAGGGCTTCCAGAGAATTTTTCCAACCATGGCTTCTAGGACTAGTCACTCAACCCAAGCTATTACAGGGCTGCTATAGCATTTTTCGAACCAAGGCTACGGGACTAGTAACTCAATCCAAGTCGTTACAAGGCTTCCAGATAATTTTTCCAACCAAGGCTTCCAGGAACTAATAACTCAAGCCAAGCTAAGTCAACATGATAACCAACTGAAAACAAATAATGAAAATAAACCCAAAATCACCAGGGCTATCCAAGAAATGGCAAGGCTAGGTAATCCACTGTTAATCTCGGCCATCCTCCATGCCAATGATAGATCACAACCAAAAATCCACATGCACATGCCATGCATGGAAGAACTAATGAGGAAAACATACTTGCAACTCGATACATGCAATCAAAACTCGTTATAGCTACTGATATTGATGCCTTCTTGTGCTTTCCTACTCTTCCTTTGCCTTCTTTATCCAAAACTCAAACTATGCCACACCCTTCAAGAGTGCTCCAAGAAAACTCTAAGTATCCAAGGGTATGAGAGAGAAAGAGAGAATAATGAGAGAGCTCTAGAACTAAGTTGATCAAGTCTTTCCCACTGATCCTCATAAGCCTTTTTATTAATGAGGCCTCTATTTTCTTCATTTTCCATTATTTTCCTTCATTTTCCTCCTCACATGAAACCTGTGACCTTTCACCTTCCTTTTCTTCTAATTTCCATTATTTTCATAAATAAATGTTAATTAATGCCTCATGCCTTTCCAAAACCTTTTCCATTGCCTTTGCCAATTTCCTTAGCCATAATAAACTGAATCAACACCCATTAGGATGCTTCTCCCACCATTTAGCTTGGAATACGCATCCCATTGATCTGGATTTAAACAGGAACACAACAAATTACAGAGACAACCATAAACATAAAGATGCAGTGGAAATAATACTTCATTTCATTAATGTAAAATTCTGAGATATGCTTACAAACAGAAAATGGAAATAAACAGCTAGGACGATGGTAGCTTATCTCTGAGAAGAGATGTGGTGGCTACATGCCCCTGAACTGTGTTACAATGAGGCTCGAAGGCCTATTTATTGTTGAGAAACAATGGAAAACCCTAAACATCCAAAAACCTAACCCTAGAAGATGAAAAGCCAAACTGTGGGCCCTGTTTGGGTAAATTGGTACGTCAACTTCCCGGGGTCGTAACTTTGGCATACGATCTCCGTTTGACGTATACAATATCTCGTTAGAAAGATCTATCCAAGAACTACAACTTTTGGAAGAGAAACATTAGTCCATGGACCCATGTTGCCCCCAGTTTTCCCAAAAAACATCGTTTAGGGCCTCAAAACGGCTCCAGAAGTTTAGGACCCGAAAACTGCTAAAAGTAGTAAACCGTGCTACAATTAGGGAAACTGAAAAGCTGAAAGAAACAGTTGTGGGGGTCCAAGTGAACTTGGTGGGTGGCCACCGATATCCACCTGGATCATTCCTCCCCCCTTAGGAAGCAATGGTCCCCATTGCGTTGAGTTCCTCCATGAGATGAGGAAACTTCTACTGAACTTGGTCCCTGGTGAGCCACTTGCCCTGGTGAAGGAGTTGGCCTACTTTGACAACTCATAAAGTTGGATGTTCTACTGGCAAGTGTGCTTGATCTATGTGTCCATGATCCAATCAATTGCAGCTTTTTCCATGCAATCTAGATTTAACTCTGTGGGTGTGAGCTGTTCTGCAATGTCGGATGTGTCTAGTAATGGTGGAAAGTATGGCCGAAGGCGGTCCACATTGAACATTGGGTGAAGGCCAAGGAATGGGGGAATTCTTAGCTTAAATGAATTGTCTCCCATAGCCTTGGTAATGGTGTAAGGACCATATCAAAGTGGTCTGAGTTTCCAATAGGCTTTGGTAAGGCGTTCCTTTTGCAAATGCAACCAGACTTTGTCGCCCACCTGAAACTTGTGTGGCACCCGATGTTGATCATGTCGCTACTTGTACTTGGCATTTGATTTCTCCAGAATGTCATGGACTTGCTGGCAAATATGTTGGATGTGCTCAATGAAGTTGTTTGCCTTATCTGTTTTGGACTGGACATGAGCCGAATCTGCGTGAGTAGCTGCAAATGGCATGGCCACATCAATGGGACATAGTGGCTGGAATCCCAAGCCCACCTGAAAAGGGTTGTGGCCAGTCGAGCTGTGGAGAGCCCGGTTGTAGCTGTGCTGAACATAGGAGAGGCTCTCATCCCATGTGCGTGGATGCTTTGAGTTGTACATGCGCAGAATGTGTACAATCATCCTGTTAACAACCTCTGTTTGGCCATCAGTTTGAGGATGGAAGGCTGTGGACTTAGTGATTTTGGTGTCCAGCATCGACCAGAGACTGGACCAAAATGTACTGAGGAACCTGCTATCCCGATCTGAGATGATAGACTATGGGATCCCAAATTGCACCCACACTCATTCAAAGAAGAGTTTACCAGTGGCTTCTGCTGTGATATTCTTCTTGCAGACCGCCATAATGGCCATCTTTGAGAACCTGTCGACGACCACAAAAACACAGTCATTTCCATGCTTAATGGAAGGAAGGCCTGACATGTAATCCATGGAGATGGATTCCCAAGGTCGACTAGGGGTAGGTAGCGGGGTATAAAGGCCTTGCTTCTTGACTTTCAGTTTGGCAATGGCACAGGCAGTGCATGATCTAATGTACTTCCCGACATCCTGTCGAAGATTCAGCCAGTAGAAATACTTCTGTAGTACTACCACAATTTTCTCGACCCCGAAATGCCCAGCAGCCTGACTGTAGTGTGCTTCCTAAATCATCTTGGCACGCTCGCTTAAAGGAACACAAAGGTGACCCAGGTGGCATAACAGGGCATCCTAGAGGTGAAAATCTGGAACATGCTGATCCTCCAAGAGTGTCTGGTATGTGTGTACAAAGTCTGGGTCGCTTTTGTAGAGAAGTGGCCAATCAGAAGTCTCATGCCCACAAGAGTTGAGCACGGTGGTTAATGACATGATCGGTGGTCGATTGAGGCAATCTGCAACATTATTGGTGCTGCCCTTCTTATACTTGATATTAAAATGGAACTGTTGCAGGTATGTGGACCATTTCTAATGGCGATCATTCTGTAATTTCCCTTGGGTCTGTATGAACTAGAGGGGTCGGTGGTCTGTGTGGATGACCGTTTCTTTCCCCAAAATGTAATGTTTCCATTGTCGATAGGCCTGCACAATGGAATACATATTTTTGTCATAAGTGGGATACTTCTAGACTATGTCTGAAAGTGTCTGACTGTGATATGCCACTTGATGCCCGTGTGTAGTAAGGATTGCCCCAATAGCATAGTCAGAGGCATCTGTCTAGACCTCAAATGGTTTTTGCAAGTCTAGCAAGGTGAGCACAGGTGGTATTTCAATTCTGTGATTGCCTTCTATTGAGATTTAGACCAAAAGAATTTTGCTTTCGCTCCTCCCTTGGTGACTTGACTCAAGGGCCAAGTGATATGAGAAAATCCCAACATGAACCTGTGGTAGAAGTTGGCAAGACCTAGAAAGCTGCGGAGCTCTGTTAGAGTGGTTGGAGAGGGCCAATCCCGAATGACTTGCATCTTGGCTGGATCCACATGCACCCCCTGTTCATCAATAATGTATCCCAGATACTGAACCTGGGTCATGCAAAAAGTGCATTTCTCCAAATTGGCACATAACTTGTGTTGCTGTAGTGTTTGGAGAACCTGTTAGATGTGTTGGAGGTGCTCTTCCCAACTCTGGCTGAAGATCAGGATGTCATCCAAGTATACCACTACAAATGTGTTGATGAATGGCCGCAAGATGTCATCCATTAGACTCATAAAGGTTGCAGGAGCATTCGTCAATCCAAAAGGCATAACCAACCATTCGAAAAGGCCTTCTTTGGCTTTGAAGGTAGTCTTCCACACATCGGTGGGTTCGATTGGTACCTGGTGATATCCTGACTTCAAATTGATCTTGCTGAAATATTTTTCCCCCTTCAGTTGGTAGAGGAGGTCATTGATCCATGGGATCAGGTACCTATTACGGACAGTGATCTTGTTCAACGCCCGATAGTCAATACAGAGTCTCCAAGTCCCATCCTTCTTCTGTACCAACACGATCAGGCTCCCACAGGGTGATGAACTCGGACAAATGTGACCTTTCTGTAGCAGCTCCTGAATCTGCCTCTTGATTTCATCATTCTCTAGAACAGAGCACCGATAGATTGGTCCATTAGGCAGCGACACACCTGGGGTCAGATCGATGGAGTGTTTGACCTGACAATGCAGAGGAACCCCTATGGGGGAGGTGAAGATGTCCTCATACTCCTCCATGACCTTGTCCATCTGTATTTGTCATGCGGAGGGGCCCTATCTGGAGGTCGTGGCTACCGTCTTCTTCTTTCCTTGAGGGCGTATCATAGGGAAAGAAAATTTCCTAGTTTTGGAAATGAGCTTACTGCATTGTTTTGCAGTAACCAAAGAGATGGCGGTAGGCGGTGCTACCTCTGGTATCCTGTACAACTTATTTCCCAAAGTAATAATAACAGCACGGGGCCTTGGTTCATACACAACATGTCTCTTCCACAAGTATGGTTGTCCTAATAATACATCACAAACTTCAAGGGGAGCAATGTCACACAATACCTCATCCGTGAAGGACTTGATGTTGTATGGAAGGCGACACTGCTAGCTCACGCAAAGATCTCGTCCTTGGTGAAGCCACCCAATGGTGTACAGTGGTGGATGTGTTGTGGTCGGTAAGCCTAGCCACTTCACGACCTCTGCCGAAATGAGGTTCTTTTGGCTCCTGCTGTCGATAATGAACTGTAGTGAGGATCCCTTTATGCACATCTGGGAGTGGAAGAGACACTCCTCCTCGTCTGGATCTTTGGGTTCCTCCTTCTGGATCTTCGTGGTGGCAACGGTGGCGTTGGGCTCCGCATCGATAATCTATTTCCCTTTGTCATTCCCCTTGTCGGGTTCTGACTTAGAGTCGGAACATGCATCTGATTCCGAAACCTTTAGCTCAGCCACCAGTGACTTCTTGGCCTGACACTCACTTGTGTTGTGAGTGGAGCTCTTATGGTACTCACACCATTTTCCCGTGTCCTTTTTTAGCTTTGCAGCGTTGTTCTTTGCTTGCAGCTTTGGCGGGTTGTCTTGGGCCACCCTGCCTTGGTTTTTTCCTTTGATCTACGGTTTTAGGGCACCTTTCCCTTGCTTCGGATTTTCAAATCCAAAGTCCCACTTCTTCTATTTAAACTTTTGCTCGACCTTGACGGCATATTGGTATGTCGTGCTGAGCGAGGAGATGTTCAAGAATTCTATTTCTTCCTGGATGTACTTATGTAGGTAGCCACGGTATTTGAGTATCAAATGTTGCTCTGAATCCTTGATACCCAACTTTGTGCGAAGGGTATGGAAAATATTGGTAAACTCCGACACGTCTTGGTCCCTTCCCTAACGCAGCATGGTCCACTTTATGTATTCATCCTCATAGCTTCTGACAGGGTAGTACTGCTCTTTGATGGCATCCCGGAATGAATTCCAGGTGGGTGCGGCTGAAAATAGTGAGTTGGTACTTTCATCCTTCTACTCGCAGTAGGTTTCCCACCAGTCCTTGACGTGGGTGGCTACTTTGAGAAGAGTGAAAATAATATTTTCCTGACTGGAAAAATCATGAACAGAAAAATAACCCTCTAGCAGATTTAGCCATTTATCGACAGCATTTGCGTCTATCTAACCCTCAAATATGGGTATTTAAAAATTAACTTGTACCTTAAATGGTGTGGTGTTTCCAGAGTAGCTGTGGGAAGCCAATGCATTGCCCCTGGGTAGTTGCTGAAGGATTTGGGCAAAGTTGTCCACCAACGCATTCCTTTGTCGCTCAAGGGCTTCTTCGAGCAATATTTTGATAGGATCTCTTGCTCCCTCATCTTTCTTTTCATCAGCCATGGGAGGTCTTCAGGTTTTGCGAGGCTGGTCTTGCAAAGGTTCGACCAGTTCAATCCCTAACTCCTTATATCCCGACCTCGTTGGGGACACGGAAAGAAAAATAGAGAAAAAGCAGACCACTCTGATACCACTGATTTCGATTTAAACAGTAACGCAACAAATTATAGAGATAACCATAAAAAAAAAGATGCAGTAGAAATAATACATCATTTCATTAATGTAAAATACTGAGATATGCTTACAAACAGAAAATGGAAATAAAAAGCTAGGGCGATGGTAGCTTATCTCTGAGAAGAGATGTGGTGGCTACATGCCTCTGAACTGTGTTACAACGAGGCTCGAAGGCCTATTTATTGTTGAGAAACAATGGAAAACCCTAAACATCTAAAAACCTAACCCTAGAAGATGAAATGCCAAACTGTGGGCCCCGTTTGGGTAAATTGGTACATCAACTTCTCGGGGTTGTAACTTTGGCATACGATCTCCGTTTGACACCTACAATACCTCGTTAGAAAGATCTATCCGAGAACTACAACTTTGGGAAGAGAAACATGGGGTCCATGGACCCATGTTGCTCCCAGTTTTCCCAAAAAATGTCGTTTAGGGCCTCAAAACGGCTCCAGAAGTTTAGGACATGAAAACTACTAAAAATATTAAACTATGCTACAATTAAGGAAACTAAAAAGCTGAAAGAAACAATGGTGGGGGTCCAAGTGGACTTGGTGGGTGGCCACCAATATCCACCTGGATCACCCATCACCATGGCCTTATATATTTTTACATGGAATTTTCACCAGCGTTATTACAAAACCCTCCCCCTTGGGAGAACACCATCCTCAGTGTTCATTGACAACTATAACCAACAAGACTGCTGAAAACAAAACATATTGCCCATGGAGCTTTATAACATAGCTCATTACAGTATTTACAAAGACCATTGCTGAAACATGACAATCATACCATTTACTTGAGATTTATAACATAACTCATTATGGTATCTACAATAACCAAATATACACATACACATTTTATTCAACCAAAAAATAACCATACTTTCTATGGAGCTTTATAAATCCAACTTGATATAGTATTTACAATAATACACACATATACACATGCACATTTTCTAAACCAACAAATAAAAATATATGATGTGTCCAACTGCAACAAGGGAATCTAGAGGCTTACACCTCCACCCTCAAAGTAATACCAGGATTCACCTCCTTCAAAGGAAGTCTAGAATCCACTGTAAAGTTAAATCTGCATCTAATGTCTAGTGCTACAATCCTATGCCACTAGTCCTCTCAGTGAACAGTTATCGACTCATTGTTCCATGGTGCACTCCCAATGTGCATATGATTCCGTCTGGAAATGCTAATGAACAAAAAAATCCATCCTCGATCTTCCCTTATCTGCTATATAGTCCCTCGGGAAACCCAGTCAACCCCTTCCGTGCAGTCACTCACCTTCCATGTTCTACTGGCACCCCCATCACGGGTAGCCCATCCCTTGGCAAGGCTTCCTCACATCAGAAGATATAGTAGCCAAGGCATATCCCTGCCTTAAAACCATCGTACCAGTCATAGCATGCTGATTGAAATGAATGGACACTATTGGGTACCAGTGACCCACAATGGCCCTGCTCCTGAAGTTCTTTACTAGCATACTACTACATTTTCAATTCCTTTCATTGTTGTTGCTAATTATTGTAGTCGATCTCAACCATCCAACCCAGCATTTGTGTGCTTCCTGTACCAAGCACATAGCTTTTGTAAGGTTTGAAATAAATTGAAATAACTTCAAATCATACCTCATTGGTAGCTCATCAATAAAGTACACTTGCAATTTTGTTCACTTCCTGTCACAACACGTCAAACTAATTGTTTCATCAAAACATCATGTATAAAAATATAACATATGGTTAGCTCAAAAGACAATCATCACAAATCAGATGTAACCATAAAAAACCATAATCATAGATCACATATAATCATCATATACCACAATCATAAATCACATGCATAATAAAACTGAATAAAATATTGATATTTATCCTTTAACCAATCCTTATGTTCTACCTTTGTCCATATTCCGCATGCACTCTAGATTGGTTTCCACACCCGAAAAACACCCAGTGCATTCTCCTCAACCATGTGCACATACGCATAGTGTGAATCACACACATACAACCACACATGACATACAACACCATGGAATACATGCACATACACTTGACAGACAACACATACACCTACAACGAGTGTATACAATACAATACGTACACCTACATCTAATGCATAGCATAATACATACACCTACACCTGGTGTACAACACAACACAATACATCTATACTTGATGTACAACACCACACAATATATGCACCTACACAATGCACATACCTAGTACCAAATGCCCTCAACACAACATGTATTGCATGCATACAATATCACACTTGCACTAGTACCATATGTACAACATGTACACAGTACAACCTGTACACCGCACCAGTTGCACAACGTTTGCACAGCATCACATGTACACAATGCCACGTGCACAATGTGTACACAATGCCACATGTACACTACATCACTTGTACAACATGTACACAATACCACATGTACATAGTACCACATTCTCAACATGTACGTGAAACCACATGTATACAACACCACATGAAAGACATGTACACAACACCACCTGTACACAATGCCACTTGTACAACATGTACACAACACCACATACACACAAAACCACTTGTACAATCATGTACATGACACCACATGTACATAGCACCACATGTACAACATGCGTGCGCAACACCACATGTACATAGCACTGCATATCCAACATGGACATAACGTCATTAGTGCACTGCACTGCATATTCAACAAGTGCAGAGAACCATATGCATACAACACCGCATATCCATCATGCACACAATACAATATGTACACAACGCCGTATATCCCACATGTACATAGCACTATCTATACCCAACATTGAATATGCAACATTCCCAGCACAGTATCTATACTAACATCCAGTACATAATATTGCATAAACAACATGTACACACACTACATATGCACAATATTGCATGCACACAATCATCACAAATGCAACATGTACAACATATACAACATATGCACAAAAGTAATACCACACATCCGAAACCACACTACCTCTACCAAGTAACCTTGCTTCTAGTGTCTCTCTACAATCCATGCTTATCCTAGCATGCCATGGGCCACATGAATTTCATTCCGTTGATGCATCCCTCAGAATTATCTATCATAACATAAGCATAGGCAATAATACAAGCATACAATATCAATTCATATCCACATGATACTGACCTCATACATTTGTCATGACTACTCTTCCCAATTAATTCCTCGTAAGACCAAGAACCTCTTCATGTGATTTGCCTGTGTAAGTAATCATTCCTCCACAAGAACAATTCTTGATGACCCTATTAGGCAGTGACATAGATAAATATATACATATCCATAAACATTTAAAATAAAACAATCATGATCCTTTATTGAATTAAGGATTCTATGATCCATATCAAGTTTTTGAGACATGTTTTACAGTGATAGTCACATTAAAATTCATTTGTTGACGTGTTTCAAACCATCAAGTGTGGTTCATCGTGAGGACAAGATGAAGAACCCTATCATGGTAACAAGTTAAATAGAGAGACCGGTCATTCAAACAGCTAATAAAAAACAACTACTTTTCACCAAAGGAAACAACCACAATGGACTGGAGCTCAGCTACAATTGACTCGACCAAGAATTGGGGGGAAGTTTTTTAATTAATTAATTAATTAGCTGCCAGACAATGAAATAAAAACTTTCTATGGAAAGTTCATATTAAAATATGTATCTTATAAAACTTTCTCCTAAGTTATTTGTTATGTTATGAAAAATCAAAATCTTATATTAATTTCTTTTATTATCTTAAAAATATTGTAGCTTTCCAATATAGCTAATTTATATTTGGACTACACTAGGTGTGTCTATATATATATATTGGTGGTACTAAGCTAGCTCACAAGTATACTCCCTTAAGAGTTCATAAAGCTTGAAGCCATTGAAACAATATTCATCGAGGGATTATAACTCATCATGTCACTCTAGAGATTGAACCTAAATAAAAAAGATAACAACTATTCTGGTCAACCACCCTTTAAGAGGCCAAAACATCATAATGGCGTCATGGTGGTTGATACACTATTAACATTGCGATTATTCTTGGTCATCCGTAACATGTTCTATTTATAAATATTATAAACAATTAATTGAAAATTTCAGTTTTTGATATAGTTGAAAATTAATCTAAAAAATAAACATAAATAAAATAAATCACCGATGTTTTTTTTTATGCAAATTTAAAAGGTAGAATGAAACCACCTCAAAATTCTGCGATCATATATTGGATTACTATTATTGTATTTGTAACATATATTGTATTGTAATAAGAAATGATGTACAATGAGCAATTTCAACGAATACAATTATATAGTATTAATGTGGCGTATCGAGATTATGTATTACACACGATGATTCGTTTCTCGTTTCACTGAATTACATCCATTTGTGATTTTATCCGATGCAGTTTCTAATCGCCCATGGACATCTGATTTGGTACTTATTTACATACAACAACTTCTTCTTTTGAATGAATTGTTCACAGATGTAGGATCGAAACAACCTGTGACAAGATGTCTTGTGCTAGGACACTGTAAGTTTGCTCCAGTCACTAAAATGGACTCTATTTGTTTAACTCTTGCTATTGTAGTAGCAAGAAGGCAGGAGGATCACTACATGGATGTGAAGAATGAATTTATTCATGGTTATCTCAAAGAGTAAGTTTACATGTATCAACTACAAGGGTATGTAAAGAATTCATCTTTAGTTTGTCAACTCAAGAAGTCTCTATGGCCTCAAGTAGACACCTAGAAAGAGGTATGCCAAATTGGATTCTCCTTTACTCTCTCAACATTTTGTTTGATGTAAATATGATCCAAATGTTTATATGTAGGTGATTGCATGAATATGGGTTACACTTTTGGGCCAAATGTGTCGATGAAATTTTTAAATTTTACTATTTTATCGAATTGAAGTCCTCAAAATTCATATAATCATCGTGAATTTTCGTTCGGAGTAAAAGTAGAATTTGTGGAGAATCATGTTTTTTTCCTAATGATATCTTTTACAAAAAAAATTAGTGTCATATAATCTGTCAAATTTCCATGAAATGAAATGCTTGTCTTTGCAAATTTTCACACATCTTAACATGTATCTGTGTGTTCACATAGAATAACTTAGAAAAATGTATAATTTTTAATATATATATATATATATATATATATATATATATATATATATATATGCCCATCATCTACACTGAGAGAACTAACTTATGTATTTTAAAACTTTATTTTTTATGCAAAATTAAAATTTTTATTAATTTTTGAATTTGGCTAATTAATAATTGAATTTTATTTTTCAGACACGTGTTCATGTACTATTTTTTTTTACTATTTAAATAAATTAAGAAAAACAAGAGTACCATTTTGAAGAGGGATCATAAATAAAGACGGTTGTATTTTTTGAAATTTTTTCATTTTCTATATTTTATGTTACTGATTTTTCATTCAGCCCCTTCAAAAATGTTCAAAACAATTTCAAGCATAATGTTTAAAATAAATTAAATGAAAAACATCATATGAATTCAAAAATTCCAAACTCATATGCCATTGGATAGAGGATTCATTCACGAATCCAACATGATAAACTCTCCCACCTAAGGACAAATATTGAGTTAAGTCCACAAGGCTACAAAATGGTGTTATACAAAAATTTGTAGAACGATAGCTAAAACTCTATTTTTAGGCCCTCAATAACTTAGTGAAGCACTTAAGAAGCTCGAGTGCTTAAAGTAAAATTTTAAATAGCTCAATCAATAGTTTAGGAAACCCTTGATTGACCTCTGAAGATGGTTAAACAAATGCTCGATCAAGCTATAGAGCAATCGAGCCCTTGCAACCATTGCTCGACACCAACCCAATAAATAAACATTTAACAAAGTTACTGATCAAATGAAAACTATTACCTCAAAATGAGAACTCTAGCACAAAAACCCAAAAACAAAAAGTGTGTATGTCAGAATGATGTTCTTGTTTAGTGTAAATTTCAACATTTTTTTAAAGTGCCAGTAAAAACCAATTTTTTTTTGCAAAAAAGACGGAAAAAACACCTTAAAAAAAGTGTTGCTGTTAGAACAATAACAAATATTTTCGGGTTACAATTTTAACACTTTTTAGCAATGGCATTAAAGGTAAATATCGGGACTTTGAAAAACCTTAAAATTCCAACAATTTTTGGACATGATGTTAAAGATAAAATATTATGTCTCAAAGCCTTAAAATTTCAAAATTTTCCATCCATGTCGTTAAAGATGAATATCATGAATCTAGAAAACCTGAAAAATGTAATTGTTTTAAGCCACACCATTAAAGATAAAATATCATAACTCAGAAAAACTTTAAAATTTTGACAAATTTTCAACTATGGAATTAAAAACCTTAAGTTTTCAACATATTTCAACCATGACATTATGGACAAATTATATGAATAAAATAAATTTTAAAAATGAACATGTAATTGAAAGATTCATTATTCCAAGAGTAATTTTGATTTTAAAGGCTAAAAGTACAACTCTTTTTGTTGAAAATAACAATAATAAATGCTAAATATAGAAGTGTTAAAAATAGCATTGCTATAAATATCATTTTGGAATACATTCCAATTTTAGTTAGTCCATGAACTAAAATTGAGAATTAAAATGCGAATTTGATCTTAGCAGTTGTTTGAAAAATAAGTAATTAATTCATCTTGAGTTAATTAGTTGGAGAAAATCAAGCATGAAGTCTATGTGAAGACATGCAACAGTTTTCCCTTTGATTGAGGAAGTTATCCCTTAATTAAAGTGATTAAGATGAGTTGTACTTTGATTTGTAATTAGTTAGCTTAGTTAACTGAGTTAAGTCTAGTTAGATTAGTTCCAACAGTTTGTGGAACTGATTGTGAGTTCAGTTAGTTAATGCATGCATGCATGTAACTACTACACTTTAGATAACTGAATATTCTCTCATAAATAACTCATGCATGTCAGTTCAGTCAGAGACCCAGTTGAGATCAGAGGATGGGACAGTGTACTATCAGTTGCAGGAATATTCCTTTAAGGATATCTCTTGCACACAGAAGGAATTCATTCCTTGGAGATTGCACAATTACTTCTGAGTTTGGTGAGTTGTGTGAGAGGTGAATTCACACAGGTGGCAGCTAGAGGACCCAGGAGAAACTGCACAAGGAAATAGGAGACTTGTAGGACTAAGGGAAGGCATATGTTGTGTCTATTCAATCTATGAGTAGCATTGAGGGATTGTACTGAGAGGTGGATAGCTTGTGAGCTAAAGCTTTATGTAATCCAGAGATATTTCCACTTGTATGATAATACAGATATCGGGGTTTTTAGCTGAGGCTTTCCCTAGAGTATTCTTCTGTGTTCATGTGTGATTGATTTCTCATTCTCTGTTATATGTGTTCTATTTGATTTTTCTCAAAATCGATTAAGCTTCCGCATGTTTGTTTGTAGAAGTAGATCAAGTATTTTTTCTTTAGTATATTGCATTATCAGGTGATCTACAGTGTGAATTTCTACATGGTATCAGAGAAAAGGTGATCAAAGTGAAGAACAGTATACAAATAAGGGAGAAGGGAGAAGTTTGAAGTTCCTGATTATAGAATTCGAATTCTTATTACATCTCAAATTTCACCAATGGCGTTCAACGGTTTGAGACTTGAGTATGCCTTTAATAGCAACTCAAATTATATAGCCTGGAAGGATCGCATGCAAGCGGTATTAGAGGACAACGGTTTGAAGGACTTCATTGATCAAGAAGTCCCCAAGCCAGCAGCTGCTAATGCCCAAGAATTGGCAAAATGGAAGAAATGTGTGGCTAGAGCGAGGAGAATCCTTCTGGAGGGAGTTCAAGACCACATTTTCTCAAGTCTCCATGGGAAAGAGACACCATTTTCAATGTGGAAAATATTGAAGGATCTATATCATAATAACAGCGATCAGAGAAAGTTGGTGCTGAAAGACAAGTTTCGGAAAATCAAGTGTGAAAAGGGCAACACGATCTATACATATCTGAACAAGATCACCACCTTTAGGGATGAGCTTGGAAGTGTAGGGATCATGAAAACCGATGATGATATTGTGAGTCTTGCTCTCCTCGATCTTCCTAAGAGCTGGCATAGCTACCAAGACTCAGTAAATGGAAGAGAGAAATTGCCAGGTTGGGAACGACTTTGGTCGGATCTAATGCAGGAGGAGATTATGAGAAGAAGCACCAGAGATGGATCTTCATCAAAGCAAGATGATGAATAAAATCTAGCCTTAGCGAGTAAGGCAAGGAAAGGTAAGGGAAAGGATTCCCATTCCAAATCGAGTTCTTCCCATGGTGGGAAGAAGATTGACAAATTGAAAGTGCGATGCTTTCATTGTCATGAGGTGGGCCATTATGCTACGAATTGTCCACAGAAGAAATCCAAGAAGGGATCCTCGAAAGGATCAGATGGTGAGGCACTAGCCTCACAGTTTGAATTGGATTTCACTCTCATTGCATGCATGGTTTCATTAATGGTGGGATGTGTTTGGTACCTGGACAATGGAGCCTCATTCCACATGACCCGCAACAGGAGTCTTTTTAGTACCATGGAGGAGAAGGACCTCTAGATGCACATAGAGATGGGCGATTGCTGGAAAGTACCATGTTTCAGGTGAAGGTACAGTTGTGTTTCAGAGGGAGCATGGAGCTCCTCTTACCCTAACTGATGTAAAGTATGTGCCTAGTCTGAAGAAGAACCTTGTGTCCATCACTATGTTGGAAGAAAAAGGCTATGATGTAGTCTTTATTAAAGGAAAGGCATTCCTGAGGCATACCAGCACTAGACAGACCAAGAGGATTGGGATTTGAGTAAAGAATCTCTACAAGCTAGAGGTAAATGACTGTGTTGCATTGAGTTCCGAAGCAAAGTTGGTGTAGAGCCAAGATATTGGTGAGCTATGGCATAGAAGATTAGGCCACTTGAACCATGGTGCCTTGAAGATCAGGCAACAGATTTCTACTGGACTTCCCAAGGGAAAACTGGAGCAAATGGATCCATGCAAAGGTTGTACCTTGGTTAAGTATGTAAAATTTTCCTTTCAGGATCGAGACAGTAGAGATGGAGCAATCCTGGAGCGAGTTCATACAGATGTGTGTGGACCATTCTCTACAGCCTCCACTGCTAAACAAAGGTACTATGTTATTTTTATTGATGATTTTTCTCATAGATGTTGGATCTACTTCATGCAGAAGAAGGATCAAACCTTCTCAAGGTTTTATAAGTTCAAAGCCTTGGTAGAGAAAGAATCTAGAAAGAAAATAAGGGCCTTGCGAAGCGACAATGGTGGAGAGTATGTCTCCCAACAATTTAAGGACTTCTGTGCAGCAGAAGGAATTAAATGGGAGTTGACGGCACCCCATAACCAACAGCAGAATGGGGTCGCTGAAAGGAAGAACAAATCGAATGTGGGAGCAACTTGGGCGATGTTGCATGACCAAAGCCTACCACTTCATTTGTCGGCTGAGGCATGCAATACAGCAGTATACTTGCAGAATAGAAGCCCACATCGTATACTGGGAATGAAGACACCAATGGAGGCCTTTTCTGGGAAGAGACTAGATGTGAGTCACTTTAGGATCTTTGGATCATCGGTTTATTGCCATGTGACCAAAGATGCTTGGAAGAAGCTAGATCCAATAGCTCAGTTAGGGATACTTGTGGGGTACATGGATACACCCCACAACTATCGGGTGTTCTTTCCTACCAGTCAGAGGACAATGGTACGCAGAGATCTGAAGTTTGACAAGCAAAAAGCCATGCGAGTTTCCCTTGAGAGGGAGCTCAAGTTGCATGCAAAGGAGGAACTTTTAGTTCCTAAGCAGGAGGAGCCTCAAACTGATGCGGAGCAGCTGCATGTAGAGGATCCGGGAGTGGAGACATCCACTCATGCAGAGTTTTCGAGAGATGGGTGGAAACACTCAAGGGAAGCTGACAGATTGATGCTAGATGCGAGAGAGAATGTGGGATAGCCATCTTCTTAGCACAAATAGAGGAGGTCACCCGAGCGGTACACTGGCTACATAGCCCTAGTTGGGGAGTGTGTAGATACCGAACCCTCTTCCTTCAAGGAAGCAGTGCAGCAACCACTCTGGGTTGATGCTATGGTGGAGGAGCACGACTCCATAGTTCAGAACAGTGTTTGGGATGCTGTCCCAAGACCAAAGGACAAGTCTGTGGTGAGTTCCCAATGGCTTTACAAGGTAAAGCAAGCCGCTAATGGCAGTGTTGAGAAACATAAGGTAAGGTTTGTTGCCCGTGGTTTCTCACAGGTTGAGGGGATCAACTATGATGAGACTTTTGCTCCTGTAGCAAGGTACTCAGATATCAGATCGATGTTGGCACTATCAGCTCAGATGGGTTGGAAGATTCATCAGATGGATGTGAAGGTTGTGTTCCTCAATTGAAATATTGAGGAAGAGGTGTACATTGAGCAACCAAAAGGATTTGAGACCTTCAATCGTGAGTCGCATGTGTGCCAACTCAAGAGAGCTTTGTACGAGCTGAAGCAAGCACCTTGTGCTTAGTACACCAAGATTGACAACTATTTCACAGGGTTGGGCTTCAAAAAGAGTGAAGCGGATGCGAACCTTTACCACATCATGGTACAAGGTAAGCCATTGATCATTGTTCTTTATGTTGATGATCTGATATTGACAAGTGATGATCAGTTGATCAAGTCTTGCAAGGAGGACCTTATAAGAGAGTTCGAGATGAAAGAAATGGGTCTTATGCACTACTTTCTAGGCATGGAAGTGTGGCAGAAGGATGGGGAAGTGTTTGTGTCTCAAGGCAAGTATGCCAATGAGATACTCAAGCGATTCCACATGGAGAAGTGCAAGCCCATATAGACTCCTCTAGCAGGTAACTGGAGGAAGGAGGATTATACTTCAGGTGAGGTAGTAGCTGCTATTGTTTATTGGAAGCTTGTGGGTTCATTGATGTATTTAGTGAACACACGACCAGATTTGTGCTTTGCGGTGAACCAGCTAAGTCAAGCTATGGTTCAGCCTACCAAGTTGTTTTGGAAGGCAACGAAGCATGTGCTGAGATACCTCAGAGGCACATCTCAGTATGGATTGTGGTACAGACGGATAGAGGGAGTGAAGCTTCAGGGCTTCATAGATGTAGATTGGGCAGGGAGTCCATTAGACCAGAAGAGCACTTCAGGAGGAATTTTCAACCTTGGTTCAGCTCTAGTTTCTTGGTACAGCAGGAAACAAAGGTCAGTTGCACTTAGCTCAGGAGATGTTATGCTCTTAACCTACAAGATGATACCCAAATACCAAATATGTGAAGAAATATGCCCAGAACATAGAACAATAAGAAATAACAGCAAGTATTTTATTATTTAGAAAGCAATGTTCACTTGCCCCTTCGAGGGGGCAACCTCCAATAGAGCTGAGCTCAATTACAAAATAAGACATGATGCTCCTCGAGGGGAGTCTCTATCCTTTATATAGGATTCATACATGCAATACCATGGGGCAATACCATGGTTCTTAATAATACCATCTATCTAATACCATGGCCCATTTGTAGCTAACTATGGTCCCTTCATTAAATGCGGGTTAACCACTTACAATTATTAATATTGGCTTTATTGACTCTTTACTTAACTATAACTATGACTCGATCCTATTACATAAATAAGGGGGTTAGGGTTGGACCCTAACATGCCCTCCCCCATAAGAATAGCCTTGTCCTCAAGGCTGAAGCTGCGCAAACTATTGAAGGATAGTAGTTGGTTCTCAGGTTGCATCTTTGGAAGAGGTGTCTTTCCACTTGACGAGGACTTCCTTGATCTTGCGGCCACGCAGGTGCCGCTCTCGTGTGTCAAGAACCTATTTAGGTTGGAGCCAAATTGACCCTTCTTCATCCACTTCAAGTAGACTGGTTTGAATTCTGCAATGGTTCCCAATCACTTTCTTGAGGCATGAGACATGGAAGACTAGATGGATTTCTACAGTGGGTGGCAAAGCTAGCTTGTAGGCGACTTCTCCAATGCACTGAAGTACTTGATATGGTCTGTATAATTTCGGAGATAATTTCTGACAACCCTTGTCTTTGAGTGATGTCTGCTTATATGGTTGGAACCTCAAACATACCTAATCCCCTTCTTGAAATTGGTGTTTTGAGCGATGTTGATCTACCTGTTGCTTCATGCGGTTTTGGGCTTGATGAAGATTCTCTCTAAGGTGGGCTAGCATAGTTGTGTGGTTCTGTAGGAGTTGATCCACTGCTTGTACCTTTGAGCATCCCTTGATATAAGAAGTAGGGGAAGGAGGGACTTGACTATAAACTGCTTCATATGGAGTCATTTTGGTGGTGGCATGATAGTTGGTGTTATACCACCATTCGGCTAGAGGTAACCACTGTACCCAGAGATGTTTCTTTTCTGAAGTGAAACACCTAAGGTAGGTCTCCAGACATTTGTTGACTGCTTTAGTTTGACCATCAGTTTGTGGATGATAGGAAGTACTGAGTTATCGTTAGGTACCTTGTAGCCTAAAGAGTTCTTGCCAAAAGTTACTGGTGAAGACTGGGTCACAATCAAACACAATGGAAGTGGGCATGCCATGCAATTTGAAGATCTGATCCATGAAAGATTGAGCGACCAAAGCTGGTGTAAAAGGGTGTGGTAGGGCACAAAAATGAGCATACTTAGAAAGTCTGTCCACAACCTCCATGATGACTGACTTATTTCCTGACTTTGGAAGACCCGTAATGAAATCCATAGAAGCCTCCATCCAGATTGAGGCCGGGATGGGCAAGGGCTGTAATGTGCTTGGGGATTTGACTATTTCTCCTTTGTGGCATTGAAAAACATCGCATTCAACTACAAAAGTAAGAATGTCCTTTTTCATGCCTGTCCAGAAAAATGATCTTCGAGTGCGAGCATACATCTTCTGAAATCCTGAATGTCCTGCAATGCGAGATGAGTGCAACTCTGCCAAAATACGACTTTTGAGGGTGGATGTTGGTGATATTACGACTTTGTCCTTGTAGAAAAGAATCCCATCCCACCATGAGTAGCCCGCTGTGGAATTTGGATCTGCCTGTAGTTGATTAATGAGTTGGAAGAGCCAGGGGTGTGAAAACCATTCCTTGCGAGCCTCTTCAATCCATTCTGGAATGGGAAGGGAAATTGCAAGCAGGGTACTTTCCTCCTCAAATTGGCGGGATAACACATATGCTACAATATTTTCGCACCCTTTCTTGTAAATGATCTCATAATCATATCCCAACATTTTGGCGAGCCATTTATTTTGCTGTGGCGAGGATAGGCGTTGCTCCAAAAAATATTTATGGCTTTGATGGTCTGTGCAGATTTGGAAACATCGCCCCAATAATTATGGTCGCCAGGTATCTACTGCATGTAAGATGGCCATCATCTCCTTCTCATAGTTAGATTGTCCCAGATTTTTCCCACTTAGTTGTTGGCTCATGAAGGCCAAGGGTCGACCTTCCTACATTAAGACCGCCCCAATACCTATACCAGAAGCATCACATTCAATCACAAAAGATTTGGTGAAGTCGGGTAATGCTAAGACTGGAGTGGAACACATGGCATGTTTGAGAGCTATAAAGGCCTGTTGTGCTTCATCATTCCAGAGGAATGAATTTTTCTTGAGGAGTTGAGTGAGGGGCCTAGAAATGCAACCATAATTGCAGACAAATTTGCGATAGTAGCCTGTGAGACCCAAAAATCCTCTCAAGCTCTTCAAGGTCTTTGGTTGAGGCCAATCCTGCATTGCCTGGATCTTTTTGGGGTCCACCCTGACACCTTCACGCCCCACAATGTGGCCCAAATACTCAACTTCTTCCATGCCAAAAGAGCACTTGGACATCTTGACAAATAATTTATGCTTGCGGAGTAGTTGCAAGAGCAGATCTACATGTTGAAGATGTGTGGCCTAGGTGCAACTATAGATGAGGATGTCATCAAAGAAAACAAGGACAAATTTTCTGAGATATGGTTTGAGCAGGTGGTTCATAAGGCTCTGAAAAGTGGATGGGGCATTACAAAGACCAAATGGCATGACTAGGAACTCATAATGGCCTTCATGAGTTCGGAAAGCAGTCTTTGGAATGTCTACTTCTTTCATGTGAATTTGGTGATAGCCCGAGCGAAGGTCAAGCTTAGTAAAGAATTGAGCCCCATTTAGTTCATCCAGTAAATCATCAACAACTGGGATCGGAAATTTATCTTTGACCGTCAACTTACTGAGGGCCCTGAAGTCTGGACACATACACCATTCCGCATCTTTCTTGAGCACCATGACCATCGACGATGAATAAGGACTAATGCTGGGACAAATGACGCCTGCTTCCAAGAGTTCCTTGATGATTTTTTCAATTTCATTCTTTTGGGCGAACAGATATCTATATGGGTGCACATTTGGTGGTTGGGCCCCTGGGACCAAAGTAATGCTATGATCATGTTCCCCTCTCGATGGTGGAAGCTCATGAGGCTTGTCAAAGACTGGCAGATGGTTTTTTCAGATCTGTTGCATCTCAGGATGAATATGAAGAGAATTGGATTCAAAGGCCTGGATGGCATTAAATTGGGCTATAACTCCATGGTGGCCCTTTTTTAACAATTTTTTCATCCGATGTGAGCTGATGATAGAGGAAGCTCCCACCTGTAGTCCGCGGAGGGTATGTGTGTGGTTGTTCTGCTTAAAGCTCATATATAACTCCTGGAAATCCATTGTGATTGGGCCAAGTGTGTGAAGCCATTCAGTACCTAAGACAATGTTGCACCCTCCCATGTGTATGGAAAACATGTGGGTCTTTAACTGATAATCCCCCATTTGAAGTTTGATATTTTCATAGCGGCCTTCACATTTCATTGTCCCCCCATCAGCAATTTGGACCTAGATGTTAGAAATTGCTCGGACAAAACAATGCACTGCTTCTGTGACTCTTTGATGGAGAAAGTTATGTGTACTGCCACTATCAATCAAGACTAATACTGGGCGATGCTTAATAAAACCTCTGATTTTGAGAGTTTGGGGAGAAGAAATCCTGGCCAAAGCATGCAATGAGATAACTGGTTCTTCAGGTACATTGTCCTACTGGTTGTCCTCTTCTTCCTCCTCTGGTTCCTCAAGTGGTGGGGCTTCCTCCGATGAACTGTGATCAATAGCATCAATTTGAAAGAATTTGGGCTCCTTGCATTTATGCCCGGGGGAGTATTTCTCATCATAGTAGTAACACAATCCTTACTTTCTTCTTTCCATCATTTCTACTGGTGACACCTTTTGAACCTTGAGTGTTTGGGTAGTGCTTAGAGTCTGGGTGGGGCGACCCTTGGCTATGAAATTTTGGCAATTGGACTGGGCTGCTAATGCACGTTCTACTTCATGAGCTATCCTACAAGCATCCATCCATGAGATAGGGTGTTGCAGTCAAACGTGGGCTTGTATGGCTTCTTTGAGACCACTAACAAAACATTCCAAGTAGAACTGACCATGTAGACCTCCTGTGTGGAAGGCTAAGGCTTCAAAGGCTGTAATATATTCGTTCACTGTTCTATCTGTCACAGCTTAGTGAGACGACCCAAAAGGTTAGATTCATGGTCAAAGCGATCTGTAAGAGCTTTTTTGAATTTCTGCCAAGTCAAGGGCCTTCCATAGCAACGTTGATGCCATTGCCACCATTGCCATCTTTCATTGTCCAAGTACATGCTACCCACACTAAGCTAAGTTGCATCATCCATGATGTGAGTCAGTGTGAAATAATGCTCCATTTGTGCTATCCATGTGGCCAGGTGAGAGCCATCAAATTTATACATGTCGAGCTTGGGTGGTTGTGGCTGGGATTGTTGGTGGGTGCCAAAGAGGTGAAGAGACTGACTAGACTCACCCTCAATGTTTTCATTGCCAATAAATGCCTCCACGTGTTCCTCCATCTTGCCTTTTGAGAGTGTTTCATTTAAGTTCTTTAGTTGCAACAGTACATCTTTCAATTGTGATTCAAGGTTGTCAATCCTCTCATTGGCCATAGCTTGATCTCTAGTTTGTACCATGCACCGATCCAATGTACTTGAAATTTGGGACCGCCCGAATTTTTTTTTGCACTAACAATTGAATGGTACCACCTTTCTCAGCTCGTTGACCTGATTCTTATGGGCTAAGTCTCCAATAAGCATCCCGGGGGGTCTCAGACTTTCTTTTCTTTTTTTTACTCCGAACAAAGTTTTACTCCTTGCTTAGGAATACTGCAGTGGCTGAATCCCAGAAAATTCAATGCTGCCCAAAGTCCTGTGAAAATCATGCCCAGGTATAGGAACCCACACAATTAGTCAGATCTGAATGGCGGATCTGATTGTTGTGATGGCTACAGAGCCCAAACTGCTAGATCTAGATGGCGGATCTGATGGATCTGATAGATCTGAATGGTTGATCTGATAGATCTGAACGGCGGAACTAATTGTTGCTACTGCGACAAAACCGCACTTGCGAGATCTGATCTGGCAAAGATGATGCATGATCCAGAGATAGAGAAGGGAACTATGGTCTCCAAGAGTGTCAGGTGCTACAGATCGCAATATACATAAGGGTCTGACAGTAGTACTCGACCCAATCTTTCAGGGCACTAACCAAGGAGGATCAACCATACCCTTAGCCGTACAACCCAACTACCCTATTGTACGTGCGAGTAATCTCCCTGAGTGATGTTCTCGGTGTATTGTTGTAGTAAGACGGCTGACGGTTTATCTATGGCGAGGTTTCAAGGGAGCTAGGGGGCTTCCAATATATCTAGAGGGTACTTGGAATACAGTCCATGTGCGATTCTGTCTAATGCACTACTACTCAAAGGGGTACCCACACGGGGTTACAAGGGAGTCCAACAAGTGTGACCACCTCTTGTATTTCCTGCATGCATGCCTCCCCAAATCTGCAGGTTTATGCACTCAACGACAGATCTCATGGTTTAAATATGTCGGAACACGTCACTAGCCAAATTTTTTTTGCTAAAAATTGGAGATCCCACGAGCCCTGGAAAGCACTATGATTCCCTTGTTATTCTCTTAACCTACAAGACGATACCCGAATACCAAATATGTGAAGAAATATACCCAAAACATAGAACAATCAGAAATAACAGCAAGTATTGTATTATTCAGAAAGCAATGTTCACTTGCCTCTTCGAGGGGGCAACCTCCAATAGAGTTGAGCTCAATTACAAAATAAGACATGATGCTCCTCGAGGGGAGTCTCTATCCTTTATATAGGATTCATACATGCAATAACATGGGGAAATACCATGGTTCTCATTAATACCATCTATCTAATACCATGGCCCATTTGCAACTAACTGTGGTCCCTTTATTAAATGTGGGTTAACCACTTACAATTATTAATATTGGCTTTATTGACTCTTTACTTAACTATAACTATGACTCCATCTTATTACATAAATAAGGGGGTTAGGGTTGGACCCTAACAGTAGAGGCTGAATACATGGTTGTCAGCCAGGCAGCATGTGAGGCCATTTGGATGCGGAAAATTCTAGTTGGATTGTTTAGTCAGAGAATGGATCCAACTGTGATCTATTGCGATAATCAAAGTTGTATCAAACTCTCTAGGAATCCAGTATTTCATGACAATTCCAAGCACATCGATATCTGGTATCATCATCTTCAAGACTGTGTGGTGAAGAGGATCATGTTGTTGCTGTATGTTTTGACCGAGGAGCAGGATGCAGATATTTTGACTAAGGCATTGTCAAAATGCAAAATTCGAGTTCCACAGAGACAGGATTGGGGTGACAGATAATCCCTTTCTTGTTGAGAGGGAGTGTTGAAAATAGCAACAAGAAATGCTAAATATAGAAGTGCTAAAAATAGCATTTCTATAAATAGCATTTTGGGATACATTCCGATTTTAGTTAGTCCCTTAACTAAAATTGGGAATTAAAATTTGAATTTGATTTTAGAATTTGTTTGAAAAATAATTAATTAATTCATCTTGAGTTAATTAGTTGGAGAAAATCAAACATGAAGTCTATGTGAAGACATGCAACAGTTTTCCCTTTGATTGAGGAAGTTATCCCTTAATTAAAGTGATCAGGATGAGTTGTACTTTGAGTTGTAATTAGTTAGCTCAGTTAATTGAGTTAATTCCAGTTAAATTAGTTCCAATAGTTTGTGGAACTGATTGTGAGTTCAGTTAGTTAATGCATGCATGAATGTAACTACTGCACTTCAGATAACTGGATATTCTCTCATAAATAACTCATGTATGTCAGTTCAGTCAAAGGCCCAGTTGAGATCAGAGGATGGGACAATGTACCATCAGTTGCAGGAATATTCCATTGAGGATATCCCTTGCATGCAGAAGGAATTCATTCCTTGGAGATTGTGCAGTTGCTTCTGAGTTTGGTGAGTTGTGTGAGAGGTGAATTCACACAGGTGGCAGCCAAAGGACCCAGGAGAAACTGCGCAAGGAAATAGGAGGCTTGGAGGACTGAGGGAAGGCATATGTTGTGTCTATTCAGTCTATGAGCAACATTGAGGGATTGTACTAAGAGCTAGATAGCTTGTGAGCTAAAGCTTTGTGTAATCCGAAGATATTTCCACTTGTATGATAATACAGATATTGGGGTTTTTAGCTGAGGATTTCCCCAGAGTATTCTTCTATGTTCATGTGTGATTGATTTCTCATTCTCTGTTATATGTGTTCTATTTGATCTTGCTCAAAATCGATTAAGCTTCCGCAAGTTTGTTTGTAGAAGTAGATCAAGTATTTTGCTTTAGTATATTGCATTATCAGGTGATCTACAGTGGGAATTTCTACACTTTTCAAATCATAGCCTAAGATAGCTTATCCCATTACAATGAAAACCTAAAACTCAACCATCAAAATGAAGTGTCCCATTTTAATGAGGCATTAAAATTGCAACTTTTTTTAAAACTATCTTATACCAAATGATAAAAATAAATAATATCATGACAATATCATTGTATAATTTAAAAATTCAGCATTAATTTCTAATATTTTTTTACTTTTAATCAAAATATCAACTTTGGTAGGTTGAATATAACATAAATTATTTTTGTAAGTCATTGTTGCAATGTGGATATTCCAAATAGATGAATTCTTCATAATTAAAATATATAATCCAACAAACATAGAAATGACTCGTAACTTCATGTAATATCATATGGAAGTCAAAATATTTATTTCATGCTACCATGAAAATATCATTTATATAAAGTGTTTGAAACATTTATTAAAAATCACTCATTGATTCTAGTACACCATAATAATCTACAATATCTTCAGATGAATGACAAGATGCAGATTAAGATGACCCATATTCTTCTCTTTCATCAATTAGTGCCCCATCTGAGTAAACATGCATGCCCACCATTTCAGGTTTCGAAAGTCTTCTAGATCTACGACTAGGTTCAAAAAACTCCTATCTCAACATTGTTTCTTCTGGTATTTACTTGTTCAAAATATGGTGTTGAAGCGAAGAGTTCCTCTCTTTGTTAAATTGAGTCATAAACAAGTATGTCGACATCCTCCAATTTTAAGAGGTATGTGTGATTATTTATATTTGTACCCTTTATTTTTCTCTTCCCGCCAATTTGTTTATCAACTACCATCTCTGGCTTGTACACACCATTGAATGGGTGGGTATTTGTGGCATACCAATGAACTTCAACAACTATAATATACTAATTTTCTTTAATGAACTTTATAACCTAGATAACCTAGAATAGATAGCCATGTGGATCTCCATTTTCCAACACTATGATCATGCAACCCTCCTTAAGATCCTGCACATAACCCCTATAAATGTCTTCCATGGCTTCGTGTTGTGCACATGATCTTCTAGAACCAATATAGGTTTCTCTTTCCTCTACCTGTGGAGAATTAATAATACCTTGAGATTGTTGTTGTTTAACACTGTCTTTCCTCATGTTCATTTGGCATTTTTTGTGGAAAAATAAATGGAGTCTTCCAAAGTATATCTTTATTTCTTGATCCCAAAATGATATCACTTTGATTATTGAAAAAATACTCCCACCAAACTGAATCAACAACATCAAAGTACCCATATGTATCTCTAATAGATATTTTAATTTCTTCCAAGCATTCAAAATAATTTATATCTCTCTTATGCCTTCATGCATTATGGATTTCAAAAACTAATTGTAATAACAATATCTTTCATGCAAATATTGGATGATATGTAATGAACTTCATAAATGTTAAACCTGACAACGACCCCTATTATGCAGCAATTGAATACTTATTTCCTCGTATAAGCATTTTCCCAACAATTTTTTTGATACAAAATTGATGTTGGAAGCTAATGTCATTAATTTATTCAATGGATTTCTCCTCACCATGTGATCCTAGAATAAACCTTCACATGTCAATAGTTTCTTCCAACACATGAAAAACAAGCTCTGGAATGTATGGTTTGTTAATACATTCAATTAATGATGGCAAGCTCCCAACATCCTTCCTCCTCAATGTTACTGAAGGATGAGTGAACATTTGATCAATATGGTCATGAGAGTTCCCAACAAGAAGCAAACCAACCTTTACCTTCTAAAAAAAATCCTAATTCATCAAGCATGTTTAGATATCCAAAGAAAATTTGATTTTTATTTTCACGACTTGTGTTGTCTAATTGCATATATAAAACTTTAGGAAGATTACTAGACCAATGAGAAACCACATCATTAATTATGGTTATGTTCATATTTGCATCATTATGAATATTTGGAGTTGTTAACTAAAACCTTGGCAACATTTTCCCATTAAATACCATACAACCTAGCAAGTGAAACTGAATAAAATTTTCCTCTTGTAAATTTTTTTGTGTGTGGAAAAAATGTGGTAGAAGTGTTTTCTTTTGGTCCATACCATTGAAGATAATTAAGGAAAATAAAACTCCGGAGAGACCAGTAACTTTGGCAGAAAAGGCTTTAAGCCTAATTATATATTCACAAATAATAATGATACAATATATATACATCATACTATGCATCGAGATAGTTATTCTATCTTGGACATGAAATCTCTTGGTTGAGTGAATATCTCAACCACACACTAATCTAGGAGGCTAACTAGTTGGAGAGAATATCTCAACCAACTAGACCTCAACAAACCCCCAAGTATTAGGAACAAACTCATTCTAGAATTGAATAACACATCAAACACAAGTAGGAATTATATTTTCTAAGTTTCATAATTTTGTTATTTTGGACTTATTGATTGTGATTATGACGCTAAAACTCTCCCCCTCAAACATAAATCTAGAGTAATAACCTACTACCATCTCCAATTCCTCATGTTGAAACTGTTTAGTAAGCCTCAATGAAAAATTTCCTGAAAAAATCCAAAACTAGATGTTGAAAACTTCGATATGAAGAGAGCAGACAAAGAGAAGTGAATCAACTACAAGTTTGATACATCCCTGAAAATGCTTGACAATTCAATCTAATGCCAAGCTACAATTAAAAAGGATCTATCTATCCTTTGTTGGGCCCAATGGCCATCCAAGTGAATAAAAATTCCCACAAATGTACTCTCAATCAAAATCTCAATTGTTTGTCCACTGACAAATTTTGATTTTCACTGGAAAGTTGTGTTGTTGTCAAAATTTTCAGCTTGAAAGCCATCATCATCTTTTCAATTTCAATTTCATCATCAATTCTCCCCTTTTTCAACTAAAAGGAGATACCATAACCATCTCCATTTGTTTTGAATGCCCCCCCCCCCGCCCCCCAACTTAAGATGTTGGAGAGTTTCATTATTGTACTCCCTCTTTCATGAGAGTACCATTTTCTTTTCATTGTTGGATGTAATATTTGTCTTCATGTGAGATTGAATTTTGTGATAAAATATACACAATTTTTTTACTATTTACATCCACTCCCAAGGATCAATCCATGCATAATTAATCTTCAATCTTGCTAGTTTGTTTCATTTGCAACATCTCTCTGACGAGTGATTCTTCTTACCAAAATGCTAATAAGGATGGAGATCAAAACAATGATCTTCCATATGATCATTTCTTTGACAATGTTGACATTTTGGATTTTCTTCAACTTTCTCATTGACTTGTGATGTTTTTTGATCAAGAAATCCTCCACTGGTGAACTTGATTGGTTTTGAATAATCATGAATATGAAAATCGTTGTCATCTTTCTCATATGCTAAACCACATTGATTTTTGTTACATTAGATTTCCTCCCATAATTTTATGATTGGCTTGGAACAAGAAGGTTGAAATTGATCATGTACAACTTCTACACTTGAATTGTTATCGTTGAGTGGCTTGGAATAATCTTCATCATTTGAATTTGTATTGTTGAATGGCTCAAAAACATGCTCATCACATTGTAATTTTGATTCAAGTTGGAAAAATTCAACGACCTCATGTGCATAATGTAGATGCCTTTTAAAATCAACAAGAGTGGCTTTGTTGATTTTCATTATGTCCTCAATAGTGGATAGTATCATATTGTTCAGAAACTCTAACAATTGAATACTTTTCTCCATTTGAACTTGCTTGTTTGAACTCTTGAACTTTCTCTCTTGCATTTTTTTGCTTCAACTTTCTTTCTTGAATTTCACGCTCACTTGATCTTAGATTTGTACTTTTCTTCTCTCATTTTCACACTCGATTTTGATTTAACAAGCTTAGGGTGTCGGCTACCACCGAAAATGCACCCAAGTTAAATATTTTACAACAAGTAGATGATGAGTTCAAATGACTTCTCTTGAAAGAACTCAACCTCCTATCAATTCTGACTTAATGATTCAAGGCTTGGGTGTTGGGTTCAACTGAGAATGCACCGGATACAACTCATATTAACTTACAAAAAATGATGATTTACAATTACAATACAATTCAATTTTTTTTACACGACTCTCTTACTAATTTTACTATTGACTATTTCCAAGCCTTCAAACAAAATATACCCTTATTACTCCATTATAACAAAATCAACTTATGACTCCCCAACTAGACTTAATGGTATGGACTTTGACTTTTTACATATTTTTTTTTACATCCATACACTTAAATTTAACTTTAACTTTAATATTTAAGGACTACAAAGCTTTATGAATTTGTTTTAGCTTAATAAGTCTCACTTACATATTCAAAGTTTCTAGCATCCGTGAGGAAACACTGAGCTACATCAGCGAATCCAAGAATTACTAATGAAACAAAAAACTGCAAAAATATCCTGATCATAATGTGCCTCCTTATCATATTTAATATGATCGGAATCTCCATAATAAAGAACACATCCATCCAATGCAAAAAATATAATCCTCTACAATATTTGATAGATTCTCTTAGGATTGATCTTCCCATGACCATTATAAGTACCTGCAATCATTGCTTCTCTTTGAATAAAATATATTATACTCATCCATAAAACTAGATAAACATATTGATTAGTTGATAATCTTCAACATGTTTTATTGTTGTCATTCTCATTCTCAACAGATCATTGAAATTGATACTCCCTTCTGACCAGATACTCAAGTTCATTGGAACACGAATGTTTGTGGGTTCTTGATACAATTTGTGGGCTCATAAATTAAGAATCACCCTTTATAAGCCAAGACATGAAAATTTTGTTTAAGCAACAAAATATTGAAGGAAAGATAAGGCTCGCTAATTTATATTGATGGCATGGATCCTATGTAGTTCTTTTCCAGCGTGATTCTTCCAACGAAGAGTTGTACTCGAACGTTGCTTCAATGAAACACACTTTTCTCAAAAGCTTCAACTCTAGTCTATTTTTCAATTAAGTTCTCTAAAAGGGGGAGTACAACAGTAATTATTCTAGACCCATATGAAACATGTTTTTCTTTACTAGTTCGTATCCGACAGGTCAAACCTGCGTAGGTCTTTTCTCAAGAATTGGTCCTATGCAAGTGGATTCACGCAGTTCTAGCCACTGATATGGGGTCATGCAATTGACCTATGAATGTTGCTTTTTTAATGTGCTTCTCACAAGGATAGGCAATTGAAAATCCTATTTGTGAGAGAAATGGTCTACGTTGCCTTACGAAAATCATGTTTGTGTTACAACTTTAAGAGTGGTCTTCCTTTGATTTTCTGGAAGTGGAGCCTCCGCTACAACCAGCGTTGAGGCTTCTATGACTGAATGGATCACATACAAATTCAACGATTCTCTTCATAGAACTTTACACCATGCATATACAAATCTTTCTCCAGAAAAATGGGGCCTTCAATTCTTTCACGACAGTGATCACTCAATCTTCAACTTGTCCCTTATGTTGCTATTAATCGTAGCAACCTCTACAGGATAACATTTAAAAACTTTCGATGCAACTCATTGCTTCAAATCAGATTCCATCAAGTCACTGGTTCAACTTGTGCCTTCAGTTTGATCTCCAACGCACTGTATTTGTTAGTATAAGGGGTGTCTGTTTACTTTATTTTCCATCAACGATTTGGAACTAATTTAACTATTCTGGAAATGCCTTGACACTTTGCACTCTTAGATTCAATTTTCTCTACCATATGCCCAGTCCATGACTTGGAACTTGAGATTCTGATGTATGAGCTTATAATGATTTCACAAATGGATCTAGATAGCAATATTTAATAATGATTCTCCCATGCAGTGGTTCCTCTAATTCCCCACATTTGAAAGTATAAATAGGCCTTCCTTTTGACAAAGGAATAAGACAACAAAATAATGCCTAAAGTACCCACACAAAACAGACATAGGAAATTACCAATCCTCATCAGTGTTGTTTTTGTTGTTGGTACGAACTAGCTTTCTGATGGAAACAAATTTTTCACAAAGGACTCTTTTAACTCAGTGACAACGACATTTTTACTCGCCTACCTATGATTTTTCACTTCCTTGGCTTTCTTTCATCACTTTTCAACTCGACATTGTATCGAAATTTCCCATGACTGATCTTCACCATATAGCACGTAGGTGCTTTAAATTTTGGTTAGGTTGAGGTCACATTGGCTGCATCATAAGCATGAGATTTGTAGATATACTAGTGTGGTATCCTCTATAAGAATTGATCCCGCAATCAATTCGATATGTATCACACATCCATGTTGCAACCATGTACCGAGTCTCGAGTTCAAATTTTATCATGAATCTTTTCATCTAAGATTGACACACAACCTCCTTCAAATCATTGTCATGGCAATATGCTCCATGATGTCTCCTCCTTCTATGCATAAGCTCTTTGGTTCAATTTCCCTCATTTGCACAGGCCTCACCACGAGCTTAGGAACTTGCAAACTCCACACTACATATTTAATGGAATTTTTTTGTACCAGTAGATGTCATTGTCACCTCTAGACGATCCTTCAGTACGCAATAGCACAAAGCTTCAAGCCAGTGATATCTTCTTCTCTTTACAACATGTCCACAATAGTAATATATTTCTATGTGCTGTTTCATCTAAGTCTCTCTCTCTGCAAGTAATGTGGTCTTATACGAACACAATTTATACAAATAGAATTGATTTAGTGTTTGTTCCATGGCAGCGCTAACTCTAGAACTTGACTTCCGACAAAATAATTCCACCAAAAGGGTTGAACTAGAATCCTTGATGCATTTGAGATTTGGGGAGGGATATCACATAAAAAATAATATAGAAATTAAGACAAGAACACACTCTCAAGTACTCACACATAATTGCAATTTGACAATTCCTCTCTTCCACAAATCCATACTCACAGATCTTTGTTACCAATTAAAGATAATTAAAGAAAATAAAAACTTAGGAGACACTAGAAACTTTTGCAGAAAATGCTTTAAGCCTGAATTTATGTTCACAAATAATAATGATACAATATATATACATCAAGATATGTATTGAGATAGTTAGTATATCTTGGACATGCAATCTCTTGGTTGAGTGAATATCTCAACCACACACTAATCTAGGAGGCTAACTAGTTGGAGACAATCTCTCAACCAACTAGACCTCAACAAACTCCCAAGTATTAAGAACAGACTCATTTTAGAATTGATGAGCACATCAAAGAAAAGTAGGAATTATATTTTCCAAATTTCATAAGTTTATTATTTTGGACTTATTGATTGGGAGTATGAGGCTAACTACTATCAATTATCAAACCCAAATATTTATTTGGATTATCATAACACTTCTTTCAATGCTTATACAATTTTTTCCTTTCACTTATTTTCTAATTGTGATGATCTTGGAGTCCTTTGACAATGGAATCTGCACATAACATAAAAGAAACCTATTAATAAATGTATTTTCATAGTCGATAATTGTTATGAAACCAGCTCACAAAAAAAATAGAAAAGATAGATGAACGCTTTAGAAATCAGCCTCTTCGAGGGGGCAACCTCCTTTACATTACACAAATGAACAATTCTTGGATGATACAAATGATAAGACCTCCTTCTATATATAGGAGTCTAAGGGGTCATAATATAATCAGAGCCAACATAACAAATAATGTAAAGGCACAATAATAACAATAGTGGGCTTCTATGGGGCACAATAATAACAATATGGGGACTACATGGGCACAAAAATATAATACACGGGTTGTACTAATAGCAATAGGGGTTACACTAGTAGTATAAGGACCTAACATGCCCCTCTCCTTCAAAAAGTGTTGCCCTCAACGCTTGAGTAGTTCTTGATGCTTCTGTATAATATTCTTGTCCTCCCATGTGGAATCTTCATCAGGTAAGTTATTCCACTTGATGAGATACTCTGAAATTGATCGATTTCATAGCTGTCGGGTTCTTTTTTCTGTGACCGCTCCAAGCTCCAATATGATTTTTGCTTCCTCGTCAAGTTTTGGCAATATTGTTTGAACTGGGATCTTCTGCAACTTTTGAATGAGTGGCCACACTTATTCAACCTTATTCCATTCATCCCTTGCTTCGTTTATCCAATCCGGTTGGATAATAGAAATAGCACAAAACAATGCTTCCACATCCTCATCCTTTCCTAAGAGTGCATCTGCCACAACATTTTGCTTCCCTTTTTCGTAGATGATTTCAAATTCATAACCCAACATCTTTGTGACCCATTTTTGTTGCTCTTCAAAGGATAATCTTTGTTCTAAAAAGTATTTAAGACTATCATGATCCTCTTTTACCTTGAAGTGTCTTCCCATTAGGCAGGGTCACCATTTCTTAAGTGCATGTAGTATTTCCAACATTTCCTTCTCATAAATAGCTTTGTGTAAATACTTTCCTTTGATTGGACAACTTTTGAAAGCAATGGGTCTTTCATCGTGCATTAAAACAACACCAATTCCATTTCCTAAAGCATCACATTCCACAATAAAGGTTTTTGTGAAGTTCAGCGTAGCTAAGACCGATGCTTGGCACATTGCCTCTTTAAGATGTTCGAAGGCCTTTGTTGCTTCTGGAGTCCATGAAAATGCATCTTTCTTCAATAATGTTGTTAGAGGTGCTGCTATTCTCCCATAATTCTTAACAAACTTGCGATAATACCCTGTCAACCTGAGAAATCCTCGAAGATGTTTTATGGATGTGGGGATTTTCCATTCTTTAATGGATTTAACTTTTCTAGGGTCTACCTTAACACCTTCATGAGATACAATATGACCCAGATATTCCACCTCTTGTACTCCAAAGAAACATTTGGAGCTTTTTGCATATAATTGTCTATCCTCCAATAGTTTGAGAACCATGTCAACATGTTGAACGTGATCCTTCCACGACTTGTTGTAGATTAGTATATCATCAAAAAATACTAGCACAAATTTTCTAAGGAAGGGTTTGAAAATGAAATTCATCAAACCTTGAAATGTAGAAGGTGCATTGGTAAGGCCAAAAGGCATGACCAAATATTCATAATGACCCTCATGAGTTCTAAATGTTGTTTTTAGAATGTCTTCAATCTTCATTCTAATTTGATGATATCCTGAATGAAGATCCAGCTTGGTGAAGTAAATTGATCCATGCAATTCATCTAATAATTCATCAATGACAGGAATGGGAAATTTATCTTTAATAGTGAGCTTGTTGAGCTCCCTATAATCTGGACACATGCGCCATGACCCATCCTTCTTATGCATAAATACTACTGGAGCAAAGAAAGAACTTTGATTAGGTTGAATTATACCAGCCTCTAGCATTTCTGAAACCATACGTTCAATTTCACTCTTTTGGGCATAGGGACATTTGTAAGGCCTGATGTTTGGAGGAACACTTCCTGGAATGAAATAAGTAGAATGATCATGATCATGAATAGGTGGGAGGCCTTTGGGAGTTTCCAATACCTTGGAATGATTGTCAACGACCTTTTGGAGATCTGGAGAAATAGATGATTTCGATGTGGGAACCTCTAGCGAACATAATTGTGCAATTACACCTCATTTTTTTTTCTTTAGAAGATTTTGTTATTCTGTTAGAGCTGATTATCTTTCCTAGTTTCCTTTTGAAACCCATTAATTTAACTTCCTTTCCTTCCGAAGAAAATTTCATGAAAAGTTCTTGAAGATTAAAAGCTATTGTACCCAGGGATTTTAACCATTGGACTACTAGTACAACATCAGCACCACCCATTGGAATGGAAAGCACTGGCATATTCAATACATATTCTCTCATGGATAAATTGATATTATGGCACTTTCCAGAGAAATTTATGGTTCCTCCACTTGCAACCATCACTTGACACTCTGGTGCTAGATATAGGAAGCGATTCAACTCCTTGGTTATCTTACAATGAATAAAATTATGCGTACTGCTCGAATCAATGAACACTATTACCTTTTTCTTCTTGATATGTCCTTCTATCTTGATAGTTTGAGGAGTGGTAATTCCGGACAATACATTACAAGATATGGTCAACCTTTATTTCTTCTTTCTCAATGTGATCTTTCACTTCTTGAACCTTTTTCTTCTTGATATGTCCTTCTATCTTGAGAGTTTGAGGAGTGGTAATTCTTTCCAATTCCTTACAAGATATGTTCGGATTCATTTCTTCTTTCTCTGGGGTTGGTTCCTGGTGTATATCCTCTTCTTTTGATGTTTATTGATCCTGTTCTTCCTCCTCTTCACAATCTATGTAAAATAATTTCTTCTCAGCACACTTATGACCTTCAGTGTATTTTCTATCACAAATGTAACAAAGCCCTTTTTCTCTTTTTTCTTCCAATTGTTGTCGTGTAAACCTTGTAGGTTGTGGAAGGCTAGAAGAAACAACAATTCCATATTTATAGTTGTGAGTGGTAGGATTCCTTGTTTCCCTAATTTCGCTTTCAATTTTTCTTGCCAACCTGAATGCCTTCTCCAATGAATCAGGTTCCCAAAGACGAACCTCATGTTGATTGTTATTCTTTAAAGTCCCTATGAAGACATCAATCCTTTTCTTCTCTAGAACATCATTTACCCTTATATTCAATTTTTTGAAATCCTCAATGTGCTCTGCCATTGAACCCTTTTGTTTGAGATTTATCAATTGGCTAAAGAAGGTGTTACTCTTTGTATCCTCATAATATGTTATCATTTCTTCCATGAAAATTGACCAAGTGACAAGTGATTTATGAGAACACAACCCTTTATACCATAAAAAATGATCCAGTTCTAAATATGAAGATGCAATATGTACCTTTTGTAACAGTTGCACCTCATGTAGATCAAAATATTTCTCCATCTGTAGTATCCAATTTACCAGATCTTTGCCATCAACTTCCTCATATTACATTTTCTTGATTTTAGGAGCTCGATCATGAAACAACTATAACTCTGTAATTTCAAATTTTCCAGCTTTGAAATCACACCCTATAGTAGCCCTCTACGTCTTCTTTCCAATGCCACCAGTCTGATCAAAATTGGATTCTCCATGAAAGAGTTATGCACAATCTCCCAATATGACCTTATTATATACCTTTTCAGAATAGAGAACTTCTATGAAATGCCATGTGTCACTATTTTGACCTTCGGATCTCAAAAATATAAAAAAAAAGCTACAGTCCATCCTCTTTCTGTAACTTCTTATGAAATTTCAATCTGATGCTCAGAGAGAAAGTTATGACGATTTTCCCAAGGTCACATGTTCAAGTTGTAATTCAGGATTCTGCGAAAACCCTAACTTTCTTAGATCATATATCCGAAAATATAGTGAGAAAAGATCTGAAATTCGGACCCAAGGTTCAGACCACTTTCTTCTAAAATGGGTTCTTTTTTTAGCTTCTGAAACTTCATAGTGAACACATTATAGTGAAACGTCCATGATGACCTATTTTAGATGAAATTCTGGAGCTTGCAAAAACCCTAAATTCCTCATATCATATCTCTGAAAATATAGAGAGACAAGACCTGAAATTCGAACCCGCGGTTCAAAGATATTTCTTCTCAAAAGGGTTTTTTTTATCTTCTGAAACGTCACAGACAAAAAGTTATAGCGAAAATACCAGGATGACCTGTTTAGAGTAATGAAACCCTAGAATCCAAAGCTCTGATACCAAATGTTATGAAACCAGCTCACAAAAAGATAGAAAAGATAGATGAACACCTTATAAATTAGCCTCTTCGAGGGGGAAACCTCCTTTACATTACATAAATGAACAATTCTTGGATGATACAAATGACAAGACCTCCTTCTATATATAGGAGTCTAAGGGGTCATAATATAATCAAAGCCGGCATAACAATAATAATGTAAGGGTGCAATAATAACAATAGTGGGCTTCTATGGGGCACAATAATAACAATACAAGGACTACATGGGCACAACAATATAATAAAGGGGTTGTACTAATAACAATAGGGGTTACGCTAGTAGTATATGGACCTAACAATAACTATCCAATTTTTAAAAATAATGTTATGAATGCATACCTCTTTCTTCTGCTTGACAATTATCCCTTTTTTATTTAAGAGAAGCACATTTACTGCAAACCCCCATCATTGTCTTCTTAGGAATATGAATATTATTAAATATATTCTTCCATATCCTTGTAAAATATGAAATGTAATAAAATTATCATCTCCTTGAGCACCTTCTACATATTCTTTGTATAACTTATAGATTTCTCATCTTGAGAAATTATCTAGAATATGTATTGTGTCATTTTCTCGAATACACTCTCCATGCTTTGAAAATAAGTCTTTCATCCATGACATTGCAGTATTTGTTAATGGCCCAACCTCTCATCTATGATGTACTTCTGAATGAAATGTGAGATCTTTTTCCAATCTTGCTTGGATTCTTGATAGACAAAAATTACCAATTGAATGAAACATTTTGAAAGTCTTTCTATAAATAAATACATTCCCAATATAATAATCATAACTTTCTAGAGTAGATCGCATGCAAACCACTAAATATAATTTCTTTCATGCTTTTACTCATTGACAAATATCTCTTCCTTTTCTCTAATGCAGACTTGAAATCCATATTTTTCAAGAAATCCTTTTGACAACATTCACTTGAAATCAGATCATTTATAGAACTTATTCTTAAGAGATATTTTTTCCTAACCCTTGTGTTATCACTCAGATTTTCCTTGAAGTTGTTAGAAGAAGGAAAGGGGTCCGAGGTAACCACAAACCAACTTTTAAGTATAGAATCTAGCCAATCTGTACTCAGAGAGGGCTTTCTCTTTAAGATTTAGCTTTGTTTTATGAGATATTAGGCTAGTTATGAAAGCTTGGGGGTTTTGATTGTGTTTGGTGGTGGAATTCAGGAGCAGATGGATAGAACAGAGTATTTCAAGCCATTGGGCTATGGAGTCAACTGAGGATGGCTTAACTAGATCAGGTTTTTTCAACAAAAGAGGGCTTCACAGGGAAAGATAGCTAAACAAGGGACAAATGGTAACTTGAAAGGGTGAAATGGTCTTAAAAGGGAAGAAGGGCAATTAAGAATCCTTCAACAAGTTTTAAGAGGAGGGAAATTGGGTGATCACTAATAAAAAGTAATTAATAATTTCTTATTAAATGACCACAATGATAAACTAAGAAGCAAGGAGCAGTTAAGAATTCCCTACCTATGATAGCTTAGAAGAAAACATTTAGAATAAAAACGATTTTAAAGACAGAATGCAGTAAAGCACTTACTGAAATATACTTTTTTGTTTATTATTCAGATATGAAAAACATGTGAAATAAAAAACCAGAAAACAATAACATATAAGATATAGAATACTTATTTGTCCAATGTTTGACACATGAATCCTGTAAAAATTCCTTTGCTTTATTTATTCATCCAGCCAGCCATACAAAAATTGTCCAACAACACTTTTATTCCAAAATAATAAGTCCACTGAAATGTCTAAAAAAACACACCAAGTACTTCGAATGAGGAAGTACTTATACGAAAATTTACAAAAAAATATCTCATAACTAAGAGAGATATAATCTAGGAAGCCTAACTATATGTTACATAAAAGTAGAGACAGATGGTCTTGAAGATAGAAGCTAAAGTGAACTGATGGCTTGTTGTCCCTGTTTTTGTGAATGAGCTGGAGGCAGGCCCTATGTTCTGCATTAGAGACCTCTTGGTTATGACCTTCTTAATTTCTATGATAGTTCTAGTCCTGTCCTCAATGTTCAGTTGTTCTAATTGATATTTATTTCTGTTGTTCAAAAAGTTTATTAGCCTGATAGCTTCCTCAGGCTTCCCTCCCAGCTCTTCCTTAGTTTTCTAAATTTCTTGAAGAGAAACTTTCACCAGGTCAATCTGTTCAAAAATGATTTGTATGGATGACCAAACATCATTTATTGATTGAGTGATGTTGGTCCAAAGAATTTTCCTAATATCTGTTAAAGGTTTTTCAAAAGTGAGGTTCTTTTCCAATGTTTTCACTTGTTGAGTTAAGCCTTTATTTTTCCTCACTTCTTTAGCAAAATTGATCATTGATACATCATATTTCTGCTCTAAGGTCACAAACTTTTCCTTTACCTTCTGCAACTCAAAGACTTGGAGTTTCATCTCCTCCATGGACTTGATTAATTCTTCAGTTCTTTGACCTAAAGTTCTTGCCTGTGTTGTACTTGTGACTACACCTGTGATTACTTCTACTATGGCCAAAGGGACATTCGGTGCAAGGGTTGTGGCCAATGTTGAAGGAACTGCCGTGGAGACTATTGGTACTACATTTTGAGGCTGAGAGGTCGACTCACTCTGCCTGCTTTTTACTGATTTTTCCAATTCCTACTCAGTCTCCTTCAATTGTTAATTTAGCTTGAGGACTAAGTCCATAAGCTCTTCTTCAATATTCTTTTCAATAACTCCAACAATTTGTGGATGCCTTGATCGAGGCAACTTTAACTGCTTTCTCAAGGAAACTATGTCTTCATCTTTCTTCTTTATCAAGGCCTCTGCAGCTTTTACATCTTTTGGGTTATGACCCAATCCAATAATCAACTCCTCTAGTGATTTGATTATGTTGTCCTTAGCCTGTGAGGAGGCTCTTTCTAGCTGTAACTGAGCAGTAGTGTTGTTCAATGAGTTTTCCAATCTGTGTGCCATCATGGCCTTGCTTGTCAAGGTGGAATACACCATCTCCCCTGTCTGCTTATGTAATTCAATCTGATCTAGGGGGTGAATGTCCTTGGCCATGACCTCAAAATTAGTTTTGAGGTAATCTGCAAGTGATTGGGGTTGTTGTACTTTGGGCTTCAAAAATCTCATCTGCATCTTTCCTTCCTTGATGTCATAAGCTAACATTAACCTAGTTTGATTAGTGTGGGCCATCTTCATATATTGATTGTAGACTTGGGCCCTTAATGGTTCATTTCTGGCCTATACCTCTTTGAAATTTTCTTTGATGTCTAGGGACTTGTTAGCTGAAGCGTGAAGGATGATACTTCAGCACTTTGTTGTCTTTCTAGCTCCTGTCTTTGTGAACTAGAAGGTGTCTCTCCTGCTGGGAATGTGTGTTAGCTGTCTGCACCTTCTTTCCTCAAGCTGCCTGTTGTTTCTTCAAAACTTTCCTCCTTTGAATGAGGATTTAACCTATGCTTCTTAGCACCTGGCTGGTCTGAAGGACCACTAGCAGGGTTAGCTACTTCCTTGTCTCTCTTTAAGCTCTTTTCCTCATTCAGAGGAGTCTGTAAAATTGGTGGATCTCCCATGCTAACATGAGTTGGATGGGTCTGTGTTTGAGCCTGTTCCTGAGAGATTTTAGGCTATTTTGACATGCTTGACTGCCCTAGAGTGCTGGTTTCTTGTTCTCTTCCCTGTGATGATCTTGCAAGTGGTGCACTAGTCTCTTATGAGTGCCTTTGAGAGGTATCAGCTATTGAGGCACTAGTCCCTGATGTTGGCTTGTGAGAAGTCTCAACCAGCACCTGTTCAAAAGAGTCTAGGTCAAGTGTTTTTTCTAGATCTTTCATTACATTTCCTACATTGACCTGATCACTATCCATTTCTACAAGAGTCCCTTCCCTCCATTCATTCATGTTAGCATATTGCTCAATTTCTAGGATTCTGTGATGAAACTAGGGTGATAACCTATTTTTCATTCTCCTATCATAGATGAAACTGTGGGGGTCATATTTCCAACTAAAAATTTTGTTTAATTTCATGTGGTCTTCTAGGATTTATTCTGCTACTTTCCATGCTTCCCTATTGTTACAGACAAATGGGCCTAAGTCATCCTTGATCCTCAACTGTGCTTTGTTCTTGGCCTTGGTCAAGTGGATCAGATCTGAATATATCATTTGTCTATAATATTCCAATGCAAACAACCTCATTGGAACATACTTTGGTAGCTTGAATGGGGGAAGCTCACAACCATATGTCCTGATCTCTATGTGATTCTGGTACAAGTACCAGTCACCTACCATGTACTGTTTGGAGAGCTGAAGGATCCTTTTGATTTCATCACTAATCCTAGGGGGAGGATTTCTTGTCAGCATGGTTGTCACTGGGTGGACAAATTGGTCAATGAACTCATTATATGAATAGGGACAAGCAAAAGAATGGTGGAAGATTGAAGTCCAAAAAATATCTAACCTTGGGTTACCCTTTGTATTAAGTTTACTAACAGAAAATGAGAACTTTTCGGATTGATAGTAAAGGATAAGGTGATAGATGAATGTAGAGTATTTGAATACTTTCTCGTTTTCCAGCCTCATGAACTAGTCATGGATTTTCTCAGCAATAAAGGTAGCGTAATTGTACTTGACAGCAGGGGGCTGACCAAGGGTAAAGATGGACATCAAAACTAAGGTCAATTCATCTACATATTCGCTAGTATTAAATCCCATGACTACAGATATCATATCAACTACAACTCTGCCTGTTTCTGTGAAGAAAACTGACATATAGGGAGGGGAATTATTGGTTTGATACTCCTTGTAGATGAAAGTCTAGCACAGGCGACTAAGTTCAGACTGGGACAACTTGGATGATTTCTCAAGCAATTCTCCAAGGTAAATGGGGGTGAGGACTTGACTGGGTTGAAATTGAAGCATCTCATTGATGGAGTCTGCAGTAATAATAAAGAGGATTGTTTGATTGGGAGACATCACTGCTTTGAGATTGGGGTCATAATTTGCATGGCACTTATGGATAATGTCAGGAAAAATGTGCACAGAGGGGAGAAAATACATTGGATTCCCACAATCCTATGGATCATTGTTGTTCAAGTGATTGTCTCGGCATTGGCAAAAGACTTTCAGGTGGTCTTTATCAGTGCTCAAGTCTTTTATTTGAAAATCCATATCTGCGAGGGGCAGATAATCTAAGTCTCGATGGGGGGTAGTAATAGGTGCAATATTTAGGGAAATGGGGGGTTCCATTCTGGTTCTTGTGGATTCAGAAAGGAAATTGGGGTTTTTTATGGGAAATTGGTGAAAACAGAGGGTCTGGGGAACTTGAATATCAAGTGTAGTAACTGAATTATGGTGAACTGGGGTTCTTTTCAATTAATTTGCAGAGAAAGTAAGTATTCAGAGGGTTTCTTAACGGGAATTTTGTAAATACCTGCTTTTAGGGAGGAGCAACGGAATGCAGGTACACTGGATGTGAATGGAGGACTCTGAGTGGCGTCGATTGCAAATTTTGAAGTTGGTTGGTGTCTAGGAGAATGAGCTGGTTGACCTCATCGTTAAGTTTCCATGAATGTATGTGTTCACAGAATAGAATGACGAAATGATTTGTTTTGTTTTTTTATACAAAGTCAAGAATTTGGTGGGTTTCAGGATTTGGACGGGTGGCATCGACGGGAGGATTTGATGTTTTGTCTTTAGCAGGAAGCGATAAGTGGTTTTTATCGCACTGTTAATGGAGGGGGGCGATATTTGGGCTCATCTGCGCGATACCATACGATGAGCGACGCGTGGCAGTGGCACTGTTTGCAAAACCGCTCGTGATCGCGCGCTAACATTTGGTCGCAGAGGGCTGTGCGATATTCACGACAGTCGTCGGATCTGGAGGGCTTGATCGGACGGCTATCGGGGAGGTGAGGTGGTGGGAGTTTAATGAGGGCGGGCCCAACATAATTAAGGGTTTTTTAATTATATCGGGAGCAACGGGATTGGTCATTTAAGTTATTAATTAACTGTGGGGGTTAATTAAACCGTTTTTAATGTGGCGGGGGTTAGGGTTCTTAATTAGCTACGAATTAACTAATTAATCCCAATTAAAAGTGTATTATGGTTATATTTTAACCGAGGGGCGGGATATATAAGTATTTTGGGGTTTTTACATAGTTGAAATAATACGGGAGTGGGTAATTTGCATAGGGGAAATATATATTAATATAAATTAGTAGTTAATATGATTATGTGAAGTGCGCGCTAAGTTTGAAACATTTCTATGTGTATATTTAAAACTTAGGCTAAATGAAAAATGAGGGTTTTTATGGAAAATATTTTAATTTCCCTAAGTAAAATAGAATTTTACTTAAGAAAAACTTTGTAAAGGGGATGAATGACTTATGAAAGGGGATGAATGTTGATGAAGGGATTTTAAATACTTAGGAATTATAAATTATTGGGCCGAGGGTCTGGTCCCTCCAAAAGTTAAAGAAATGCTCTAAGCCCCTCTAACTTTATAAATACCTTGGCACTTAGGGGAAATTAGTGAAAATTTAGGGGAAATGAACAGGGAAGTTAATTATTTTGATTTTGCTTGCTTGAGGTGCTTTCCATGTCTTTTCCTTTGCTTTGTGATGAAAGTAAAAAGATTTACACATTTTAGACATATCATTCACCACATATTCTTCTGCAACCATCATTTACCTACCCTACCTACTTAACCTAACATTTTCACTTCTTTATTAGGGTGCACTTAGACTGACAAACCCTTATCAAACATATTTTCTTTTACATGGTAATGCCTATCTAAGTCTACACTTATTACATCCAAGGGCTCAGATTAAACTGTTGAACTCCTTTTTTCACTCTACCTATCTACTTATCTGCCAATATTACACTGTTTGGTTAGATCTTTATTCTCTATTTCTACAACATGAAATTGAAATATGAACTAGCCAAGTTTAAATTGTTTGACTATTCATGAATTGTGGCATAGGTGACAAACTGAACACAATTTTTATTGTACAAAAGCAAAAAAGTAGTGGCATTTAGACTTGCACACTTTCCTGGTCTTTCTTTTTGTTGGGGTTCATTTTCTTTCATTTTTGACCATGTTTTATTCTTTTCACGCTTTGATTTTTCTTTTAGGCTATACCCTCTTTACATTTTTATTTTTATTTTTATTTTTTTACAAATATAGAAAATATGTGCAACAAGTAAAGGCATGAACATATTACATAGCTCATCAAGTCAATCATGATATATGACACCTATTGGTATAGGGGCATAACAGTGGCTCCACTTGGGGATGGCTTTCCCTGGTGGAAAGTCAAGAACAGTAGATCAGAGGCCTCTAAATGACTTTGACTATGCTCTGCAATCTTCTTTTTCTTGCTGCTTTATTGTGTGTATGACAGTGATGCTTCTGAAGCATATGGCCTTCTCTTCGGGCTTCAACTCCAAAACTTCACTGTCCAATCAACACTGTGACATTACAAAGGATATGATATGTACATGTTAAGAACATGGTAACATTAGTAAGTAGGATCAAAGTAATTCTTTAACATCCGACCATTGACTAGTCCTTCTACTGCTTCTGTACCATCTAACTCTTTGAGAAAATATGCATTTTTTCCTTTGAAAGCATAGATGATGTATGGTCATTTCCATAGGAAGTCAAACTTTCCATGTTTCCCCTTGTCCTCTCTTCTAGAGTCCCATCTTAACACTTTGTCTCCAAGTAGAAATCTTCTACCTTGGTTCTTCTGTCAAATATCTTTTTAAGCTTCTCTTGTAACACTGGGATCTTTGGTACACCTCCTCCCTAGTCTGTTGTAAATTAATGGTCTGGTTTATCCTTCTTTGAATATCATTAGGTTCTACTTGAGCTTCTTGGAGTATTTTCATGATAGGAACTCCTAATGATGAAGGAAAAATAGCTTCCATGCCATATACTAACTCATAAGGATTGGTTCCAATGGATTTTTTAGTTGTAAGCCTGTCAGCCCATAATGCATTTATCAGTTTTTTGTTCCAAGTTTTCTTGTTTTCTTCTAACAATTTTTTGATGATGTTAATGAGACTCTTGTTAGAAGATTCAGCCAGTCCATTCCCTTGCGGGTAGTAGGCTGTGGAATGGCCCAGTGTAATGTGATACTTGTTACAGAAATTGATCATTTTCTTTGATTTGAAAGTTGCAGCATTATTAGTAATGATTTTAGTGGGGCAACCAAACCTGGACAATATATTAATCTCTAAGAAACCTATGATCACTGTGTCATTAGCCTGTCTGGAAGGAATGGCCTCTATCCAATTAGTGAAATAGTCAGTGGTAGTGAGTATCCATTTGTGTTGACCTAAAGAGGGGGGGTGGATTTCTCCAATGAAGTCAAGACCCCATTGTTGGAAAGGCCTCTCGGTGGAAATGGGTTTTAAGGGCAAAGGTAACAAATTTATCTTGCCTTCAAAAATTTGACATTTATGGCAAGAAGTTACAAATTTCTTCACATCTGCAAACAAGGTTGGCCAATAGAATCCATCCCTTAGGATTTTATCTGCAGTTGATTTCCAATAGAGGTGTCCACCACAGTCTCCTGCATGAAATTCCTGGAGAGCCTTGTCAGCTTCATCTTTTAATAAACAATTCAATAAAATTCCTTCATGATTTTTCCAAAAAGAGTATTATCTAAGATACAAAACTTTGAAGCTTTCATTTTTAAAAACCTATTCTTTGTTCTGGATAACCCTGGAGGAGCCTGCAGGTTTTGTAAAACATAAATTACATCAGCATACCAAGGTGAGTCTGAAAAGGCCTGGCTGATTTGTGGAGTTGCCATCTCCTGCTCATTATCCAGTTCATTTATGTCCAGGGCTTGACAATTAGTTTCTGCCATGAGTTTGGCCAATCCCTGACCTTTTATCAGTTTTGTAGGTTTTATCTCTATATCATACTCTAAGATGGTAGCAATCCACTTACCCCTTTTGCCATCAATTCCACCCTAAGTTAGGATGTCTTTGACAACTGCATTAGGCACATAAGCTATCACATGAGAGTATAATATGTAGACTCTGAAGTCTTTAATGGCTTTTACAAGTGCAAAAGCTTGTTTCTCCATTATTTTGTATTTTAATGATGCATCTCTAAGTGCTTTACTAAAAAAGGCTATAGGTTTTTCATATCCCTAGTCATCCTTTTGTAATAAAATGGCTGCTATGGTGTGTTCTGATGCAAAAGAAAAAATGATGAAGTCTCTATCAAATTGAGGACTTGTGAGGATCGGTGTTCTGGTTAAGGCCATTTTGATTTCTTCAAATGATTGCTTGGCCTATATTGTCCATTTGATACTTGAATCCTTTTTTAGCATGTTACTTAGTAATCTAATGAGTTCTACTAAGTTGGATATGAATCTTCTCAAAAAATTTATCTTCCCTAGGAAAGCTTGAAGTTCTTTGATACTTCTTGGATGAGGTATCTGTAGTATAGCTTCGATCCTAGAAGGGTCAATTCAAATGCCATCCTTGGATATGATATGACCTAAAATTTTACCCTCCTCCAGACCGAACAAGGACTTCTTTGGATTCAAATAAATACCATTTTTTTTTGCATTTTAAAAAGACTTGTCTGAGATGGTCTAAGTGCTGTTGATCAGATTTAAAAAAAACAGTTAGATCATCCAAATATATAACAAGAAAATCATGAAATTCTTTGGCAAAGGCAATGTCAAATGCCCTTTGGAAAGTAGCTCCTACATTGTTTAGTCCAAATGGCATCTTGATGTACATAAAAGTGCCCCATGGTGTTGTAAAAGAAGTTTTCTCTTGGTCATCAAGATGAACCAGGATTTGGTTATATCTTGAAAACCCATCTAAAAGTGAAATTCTAGAAGAACCCACTACCCTTTGCAAAATGTGATCCATCTTGGGCAAAGGATAGTTATCCTTAAGAGAGACCTTATTCACATTCCTTAGATCAACACATAACCTTATTTCCCCAGTCTTCTTCCTAGTAGGTACCAAGTTAGACACCCACCCTGAAAATCTAATAGGGGCAATAATCCCTGCTTTATACATGTGGCTTAATTTCTTCTTCAACCAATGGTAATAGCACAGGGTTAATTCTTCTGAGTTTTTGTTTAAAGGGATTTTTATTTTCTTTTAGAGGTATAGTATGCTGGATAATGGAGGTGTCATATGACTTCAAATCTTCATAACTCCAAGAAAAGACATCTTGGAATTCACTCATAAGTTCAACATACTTAACTTTTGATTAGGAGGTAAAGACTTTGATAGTTTTATCATCTTTGGATTGTCCTCTGTTCCTAAATTGTATTCTTCAATATCTACTTTTAATGGTTCCATCTTAGGTTTCTTGGGAATGTCATTGGAATCAAACAGATCTTCTAGAGGAGTCAATCCTTTAGGTAAATGATTGTCTTTTAGGTTAATAACCTTTGTTTCCTCATCAATTATTTCATCTAGGTCCATTTTTTTTAGGTCTTGAACTTATTTTTGTGTAAATTTTGTGGGATGAAGCATATTAATTGAACTTTCCTCTAAAATGTTTGTTTCTACCTCATCTGTCTGATTAGAATTAATAATTGTATCTACATCTATGTAATTGTTAGAAAACTCTTCATCTAAAGTTAAAAAGTTATTGATCTACTCATCACTATCAAAAACCTGCCAGTTCTTTAGATTATCAGGTATGGCTGGTCTATGCCTAATTTCAGCAGTAAACTAATGATTAGGTTCAAAAGGTAATTTGCAGGTGCTGGCAAACATGGCCAGGCTGTGGGCTTGCAAGTTGTGTTTTCTAGGGATTGTAGCAAGCTGAGTTTCTAGAAAAGTGTTGAGAATTTCTATGACTGTTCCTCTATAATACCCTAATCTAGGATCCCTAGTTAAGTATTTTCCTTTGATCTATTTCATGATTAATTCTGAATCTCCTATGATAGACACCCTGATTGCTCCTAATCTTTTGACAAGTTTAAGACCCAGCAAGAGAGCCTCATACTCTGCCATATTATTGGTGCATTTAAAATTTAATCTGTAGGCATGGCCTTCAGCATGATTGTTTCTAAATTGTACACCCAAACTCTTGCTCCTGCCCCTAGTTTATTAGCTGAGCCATCAAATTATAAATGCCAAAGAATTTCATGTTCGTAGTTGGTGTAAGGGGTGGTAGGAATTTGTTCAACAATGGGATCTGATTTTTCTTTGTTATCTGATATTTCCTGGATATGAACACTTGATTTTTCTTTTTTAATTTCTTTTGGTTCTACTGCTAAAACTTCTAAAGTGTTGGGAGGATTAGTTTCTACATTATAAGGAATGAATGAGTCCATATCAGAGTGTACTGAGTAGATGGGGAAATTTTGTGGTTTTTGCTGACTACTTACTACATATTTCATTAATGTTTCTCTATATAGTTTCTTTGGTTGGCCAAAAACTGAGATAGTAGCATATGACATATCTAATTGAAGAGATCCCTGAAGCTTAGCACCCCAGGACCTGGACAATAACATGCCATATTTTGGTGGTATATCTTCTACCACTATATCCATTAAAATTGTTTTTTCAGGGTATTGAACCAATGAGACACACAAGTCTTTTATCAATCCTAAACATCTCACCTTACTAGAATCAAAAGAAAACAAATCTTTGTATGGTCTAGTGATATCTAGGTCTATCTTTTCCATTACAAACTTGGGCATGAGGTTATGAGATGCCCCAAAGTCAAACATGGCATTATGAAGAATCTTATCATGTATGTTTAAGCTCACATAGAAGGGAGGAATTCCTCCTTCCAAATATTTTCCATTCACTTTTGGGCCAAATATTAATTCGGGCTGGTCATCAAAAACATTAACTGAGTCTTCGGTTCCAGTAATTTTCAGTGATCTATTGATTTGATTTCGGTAAGCATCATGTTTATCTAATTCAGATAATGGGACAGCAATTTTCATCTTACCTACTTCAGTTTCCAGATTAAAGGGTTTTTCTATTTGGACTTTTGGATTTCGAACAATAGTATTCTCTATATTTTCTGTGTTTTTCTCCTTTTCAGGAGTGGGATCATGATTTGTTGTTTCTCCTAAATCAACTTCTGGAGGTTCTTCCACAGTTCCTTTGGGAGGAAGAGAAGTGGAGGGTTGTTTGTTGCTTGGTTGATTATCAGAGACATCTTCAATTATTGGGTTAGAAGGATTAGTGTTTGATCTAGAAAGAATATGTACAGGTGTAGTGACTGTCTTACCTTTTATGGGTTGTTTTGGAACCTTTTGCTTGTTTGCTTCAGGAACATCAATTCTCCTACTCCTAAGGTTGTACTGATTATACACTTCAAATATGGCTATCATATCCTTCCCTAAAGTCAAATGATTCACCTGATTGAGTTTGAATCTATTTAAGAATGTGGGCCTCTTGATCTTCTTGAGTCAAGAAAACTTCTCCTTCATTACTGAGTCCCATCAGATTTATTTGAGTATCTTCTACTAGATCTTCAGAGTTGGAAGCTTCTGCATAATTCTCCTGGAAAGGGGGTCTAATGTTTTGGTCTGGACCAGTCTTCCCAGTGTTCTGGTTTTGATTTTTTCTGAAATTAGGATTTCTCCCTGTGTTGGTTGGCTGACCATCCCAGGGAGCTTTCCTTTCAATTGTTTCCACTCTATCTCCTAGTCTATCCATTCATTTAATTATGGCATCTAGCTTTTGTTCAAAGGGTGAGGCTTATTCCTTTAATGGTATTCTTCTTTCACTCCTAGCCTTGGCTCTTTTAGACATCAAGTTGGCTTCAACACTTACGGCTATACTTTGCATATCTTCCAAAGTACGAGGGGCTTGTTCTCTCAGCTGAAAATCCGTATCAAAATCAAATCCATTTGGGAATTTGATTAAGGCTAAATCAGGTGGGGGTCTAAGATTTTGAGGGATGGATTTATAAACATTGTTGAATCTAGTGCAATAATCTTGCACAGTTTCTTGTGTTCCTCTATTTAGGTTTTCATACTCAGATAGAATCTGAAGAGGATCTTCCTTTTTCTCCCATCGGTTCAGGAATTATCTATAGAGAGTTTCTAGGTTGTATATACTATTTGTTGCTAAAGCTCTGAACCAAGTTCTAACTTCCCTAGTTAAACTCTGAACGAATATTCTCATTTGCACATCATCAGCCTCTATTTCATAAAGTTCAAATTGGGTTGTATAGGTACCGGTTCCATCAAATTGAGTGATCTTACTTTGGTAATCCTGGGGCATGGCACCTAAATTTACTGGTAGTACCAGGGGGGTATACCTGTTTTCCATTGCTGTAGGTAATGATGAAACAACAACTAGGGTTGGAATAACAGTGGGTGTTTGGGTTGTGGATGGAGGGCTAGAAGGGGTGGTCTGATGTGGAGTGGTTTGAGGTTGAGATGTATGAGGAAATGGTGATGAGCTTGCAGAGGCAAAAGTGATTACAGAGGGATTGGGTGTTCCTTCAGTGGTAAGATCATATTGTAGTGAGTTTTGAAAATGTCTATCAATTGACAAATTGACAGCTTGAAGCTGTAATTCTTCGATGAACATTGGGTCTGGGACTAGGTCAATTAATTCAGAATCAGATGAAGTCCTAAACAAAGAGGGCTCAAAGTATTCGTCAAAGAGTTTGTCTTCAAGGTAAATCCACCTAACAGGACAGGATGATGATCTGAAGGTGGGCCTAGGATTAACAGACCTTTCTTGTCTCCTAAGAATTCTGGGAATCAGATTGGGGTTCTCAAACACTTGTGTTGGATTGGGATCAGGATTAGCTCTAGTGTAACGAGTCCTTTCTAAAGCTAGGTTTTTAGTTTTTTTTTTCATTTTCTTAACTGATATCAAAAAAACTTTTATGATTTCTATAAGATGCTTTAGATTTAAGGTTTTAAATTGTCTTAAAGATTTATTTTGACTGAGGAATTGGTTTCCCCAGTGGAGTCGCCACTATGTTATCACTCAGATTTTCCTTGAAGTTGTTAGAAGAAGGAAAGGGGTCCGAGGTAACCACAAACCAACTTTTAAGTACATCTAGCCAATCTGTACTCATAGAGGGCTCTCTCTTTAAGATTTATCTTTGTTTTATGAGATATTAGGCTAGTTATGAAAGCTTGGGGGTTTTGATTGCGTTTGGTGGTGGAATTCAGGAGCAGATTGATAGAACAGAGTATTTCAGGGGCTATGGATTCAATTGAGGATGGCTTAACTGGATCAGGTTTTTTCAACAAAAGAGGGCTTCACAGGGCAAGATAGCTAAATAAGGGACAAATGGTAACTTGAAAAGGTGAAATGGTCTTAAAAGGGAAGAAGGGCAATTAAGAATCCTTAAACAAGTTTTAAGAGGAGGGAAATTGGGTGATCACTAATAAAAAGTAATTAAGAATTTCTTATTAAATGACCACAATGATAAACTAAGAAGAAAGGAGCAATTAAGAATTCCCTGCCTATGATAGCTTAGAAGAAAACATTTAGAATAAAAACGATTTTAAAGACAGAATGCAATAAAGCACTTTTTGAAATATACTTTTTTGTTTATTATTCAGATATGAAACACATGTGAAATATTAAACCAGAAAACAATAACACATAAGATATAGAATACTTATTTGTCCAATGTTTGACACATGAATCCTATAAAAAGTCCTTTTCTTTATTTCTTCATCCAGCCAGCCATACAAGAATTGTCCAACAACACTTTTATTCCAAAATAATAAGTCCATTGAAATGTCTAAGAACCCACACCAAGTACTTTGAATGAGGAAGTACTTATACAAAAATTTACAACAAAATATCTCATAACTAAGAGAGATATAATATAGGAAGCCTAACTATATGTTACATAAAAGTAGAGACAGATCGTCTTGAAGATAGAAGCTAAAGTGAACTGATGGCTTGCTGTCCCTATTTTTGTGAATGAGCTGGAGGCAGGCCCTATGTTTAAGCATCTTGTTGTCTTGCCTGTAATTCTGTGCTGGTTGTTTGCTTTTCATCTTCTTACTGATACTCTTTGACCTGTTCTGATACTCTTTACCTGCTTTATCCCTATTCACCTTCTTTTACCAAAATTGACTATGGTAAATACTTCAATTTCACTTTTTTACCAAGGTAAATTACAAAATGTCTGTCATATCTATCCACCAATTATCCCTTGGTATCCCGGTCCTCTGTAGCTTTCTGAAGATTTCATTAGCCTCTGTATATTTTACAAAATTAGGCTGAACTGGAAATGAATGTTTAATTCATGCTCAACATAAAAAAGGTTCTCTAGACTGTCATAAAGAACTCTGCCTGTAGGGAGTGCTTTGGGTGCAGATGAACTGGTAGATGAACTAGCTTGGTTATTTGCATACTGACCCAATTTTTCAATATAATCCTCATGCCTCATCAATTTATCATTAATAACTAAAGGACTGGGAAGTCCTTTACTCTGTAAAATGCCAAACTTTTCCATAAATTCATCAATGTCCTCCTGCATGTTCTGACATTTTCTTTCTAAGTTCTGCATTAGAGACCTTTTGGTTAAGACCTTCTTAATTTCTAGGATAGTTCCAGTCCTGTCCTCAATGTTTAGCTGTTCTAATTGATATTTATTTCTGTTGTTCAAAAAGTTTATTAGCCTGATAGCTTCCTCAGGCTTCCCTCCCAGCTCTTCCTTAGTTTTCTGAATTTCTTGAAGAGCAACTTTCACCAGGTCAATCTGTTCAAAAATGATTTGTATGGATGACCAAACATCATTTATTGATTGAGTGATGTTGGTCCAAAGAATTTTCCTAATATCTGTTAAAGGTTTTTCAAAAGTGAGGTCCTTTTCCAATGTTTTCACCTGTTGAGTTAAGCCTTTATTTTTCCTCACTTCTTCAGCAAAATTGATCTTTGATACATCATATTTCTGCTCTAAGGTGACAAACTTTTCCTTTACCTTATGCAACTCAGAGACTTGGAGTTTCATCTCCTCCATGGACTTGATTATTTCTTTAGTGCTTTGACCTGAAGTTCTTGCCTGTGTTGTACCTGTGACTGCACCTGTGATTACTTCTGCTATGGCCAAAGGGACATTTAGTGCAAGGGCTGTGGCCAATATTGAAGAAACTGTCGTGGAGACTATTGGTACTACATTTTGGGGGTAAGAGGTCGACTCACTCTGCCTTCTTTTTACTGATTTTTCCAATTCCTGCTCAGTCTCCTTCAATTTTTCATTTATATTGAGGACTGGGAAGTCCTTTACTCTGTAAAATGCCAAACATTTCCAGAAATTCATCAATGTCCTCCTGCATGTTCTGACATTTTCTTTCTAAGTTCTGCATTAGAGACCTCTTGGTTAGGACCTTCTTAATTTCTATGATAGTTCCAGTCTTGTCCTCAATGTTTAGTTGTTCTAATTGATATTTATTTCTGTTGTTCAAAAATTTTATTAGCCTGATAGCTTCCTCAGGCTTCCCTCCCAGCTCTTCCTTAGTTTTCTGAATTTCTTGAAAAGCAACTTTCACCAGGTCAATCTGTTCAAAAATGATTTATATGGATGACCAAACATCATTTATTGATTGAGTGATGTTGGTCCAAAGAATTTTCCTAATATCTGTTAAAGGTTTTTCAAAAGTGAGGTCCTTTTCCAATGTTTTCCCCTGTTGAGTTAAGCCTTTATTTTTCGTCACTTCTTCAGCAAAATTGTTCTTTGATACATCATATTTCTGCTCTAAGGTGACAAACTTTTCCTTTACCTTCTGCAACTCAGAGACTTGGAATTTCATCTCCTCCATGGACTTGATTAATTCTTCAGTGTTTTGACCTGAAGTTCCTGCCTGTGTTGTACCTGTGACTGCACCTGTGATTACTTCTGTTGTGGCCAAAGGGACATTTGGTGCAAGGGATGTGGCCAATGTTGAAGGAACTGTCGTGGAGACTACTGGTATTAAATTTTGAGGCTGAGAGGTCGACTCACTCTGCTTGCTTTTTAATGATTTTTCCAATTCCTGATTAGTCTCCTTCAATTATTCATTTAGCTTGAGGACTAAGTCCATAAGGTCTTCTTCAGCCTTCTTTTCAATAACTCCAGCAGTTTGTGGATGCCTTGATGGAGGCAACTTTAACTGCTTTCTCAAGGCAGCTATGTCTTTATCTTTCTTCTTTATCAAACCCTCTGCAGCTTTTACATCTTTTGGGTTATGACCCAATCCAACAATCAACTCCTCTAGTGATTTGATTATGTTGTCCTTAGCCTGTGAGTAGGCTCTTTCTAGCTGTAACTGAGCAATAGTGTTGTTCAATGAGTTTTCCAATCTATGTGCCATCATGGCCTTACTTGTCAAGGTGGAATACACCATCTCCCCTGTCTGCTTGTGTAATTCAATCTGATCTAGGGGGTGAATGTCTTTGGCCATGAACTCAAAATCAGTTTTGAGGTAATCTGTAAGTGATTGGAGCTGTTGTACTTTGGGTTTCAAAAAGTTCATCTGCATCTTTCCTTCCTTGATGTCATAAGCTGACATCAACCTAGTTTGATTAGTGGGGGCTATCTTCATATATTGATTGTAGACTTCGGCCCTTAATGGTTCATTTCTGGCCTTTATCTCTTTGAACTTTTCTTTGATGTCTAGGGACTTGTTAGCTGAAGCGTGAAGGATGATACTTTAGCCCTTTGATGTCTTTCTAGCTCCTGTCTTTGTGAACTAGAAGGTGTCTCTCCTGCTGGGAATGTGTGTTAGCTGTCTGCACCTTCTTTCCTCAAGCTGCCTGTTGTTTCTTCAAAACTTTCCTCCTCTGAATGAGGATTTAACCTATTCTTCTTAGCACCAGGCTAGTCTGAAGGACCACTAGCAGGGTTAGCTACTTCCTTGTCTCTCTTTAAGCTCTTTTCCTCATTCAGAGGAGTCTGTAAAATTGGTGGATCTCCCATGCTAACTTGAGTTGGATGGGTTTGTGTTTGAGCCTGTTCCTGAGAGATTTCAGGCTGTTTTGACATGCTTGACTGCCCTGGAGTGTTGGTTTCTTTTTCTCTTCCCTGTGATGATCCTGCAAGTGGTGCACTAGTCTCTTATGAGTGCCTTTGAGAGGTATCAGCTGTTGAGGCACTAGTCCCTGATGTTGGCTTGTGAGAAGTCTCAACCGGCACCTGTTCAAAAGAGTCTAGGTCAAGTGTTTTTTCCAGATCTTTCATTACATTTCCTACATTGACCTGATCACTATCCATTTCTACAAGAGTCCCTTCCCTCCGTTCATTCATGTTAGCATATTGCTCAATTTCTGGGATTCTGTGATGAAAATAGGGTGATAACCTGTTTTTCATTCTCCTATCACAGATGAAATTGTGGGGGTCATATTTCCAACTAAAACTTTTGTTTAATTTCATGTGGTCTTCTAGGATTTATTCTGCTGCTTTCCATGCTTCCCTATTGTTGCAGAAAAATGGGCCTAAGTCGTCCTTGATCCTCAATTGTGCTTTGTTCTTGGCCTTGGTAAAGTGGATCAGATCTAAATATATCATTTGTCTATAATATTCCAATGCAAACAACCTCATTGGAACATACTTTGGTAGCTTGAATGGGGGAAGCTCACAACCATATATCCTGATCTCTATGTGATTCTAGTACAAGTACCAATCACCTACCATGTACTATTTGGAGAGCTGAAGGATCCTTTTGATTTCATCAGTAATCCTAGGGGGAGGATTTCCTGTCAGCATGATTGTCACTGGGTGGACAAATTGGTCAATGAACTCATTATATGAATAGGTACAAGCAAAAGAATGGTGGAAGATTGAAGTCCAAAAAATATCTGACCTTGGGTTACCCTTTGTATCAAGTTTACTAACAGAAAATGAGAACTTGTCAGATTGATAGTAAAGGATAAGGTGATATATGAATGTAGAGTATTTGAATACTTTCTCGTTTTCCAGCCTCATGAACTGGTCATGGATTTTCTCAGCAATAAACGCAGTGTAATTGTACTTGACAGCAGGGGGCTGACCAAGGGTAAAGATGGACATCAAAACTAAGGTCAATTCATCTACATATTTGATAGTATTAAATCCCATGACTGTACATATCATATCAACTACAACTCTACTTGTTTCTGTGAAGAAAACTGACATATAGGGAGGGGGATTATTGGTTTGATACTCCTTATAGATGAAAGTCTGGCACAAGCGACTAAGTTCAGACTGGGACAACTTGGATGATTTCTCAAGCAATTCTCCAAGGGAAATGGGGGTGAGGGCTTGACTAGGTTGAAATTGAAGCATCTCATTGATGGAGTCTGCAGTAATAGTAAAGAGGACTATTTGATTGGGAGACATCACTGCTCTAAGATTGGGGTCATAATTTGCATGGCACTGATGGATAATGTCAGGAAAAATGTGCACAGAGGGGAGAAAATACATTGGGAGATTGGATTCCCACAGTCCTATGGTATCATTTCCATTCAAGTGATTGTCTCGGCATTGGCAAAAGACTTTCAGGTGGTCTTTATCAGTGCTCAAGTCTTTTATTTGAAAATCCTTATCTACGAGGGGCAGATAATCTAAGTCTCGATGGGGGGTAGTAATAGGTGCAATATTTAGGGCAACGGGGGTTTCCATTTTGGTTCTTGTGGATTCAGAAAGGAAACTGGGGTTTTTATGGGAAATTGGTGAAAATAGAGGGTCTAGGGAACTTGAATTTCAAGTGTGGTAACTGAATTTTGGTGAATTGGGGCTCTTTTCAATTAATTTGCAGAGAAAGTAATTATTCAGAGGGTTTCATGACAGGAATTTGGTAAAAACCTACTTTTAGGGATGAGCAACATAATGCAAGTACATTAGGTGTGAATGGAGGACTCTGAGTAGCATCAACTGTAAATTTTGAATTTGGTTGGCAGCTAGGACCACAAGCTGGTTGACCTCGTCGTTAAGTTTGCATGGATGTATGTGTTCGCAGAAAAGAATGACGAAATGATTTGTTTTGTTTTCTATACAAAGTCAAGAATTTGGTGGGTTTCGAGATTTTCACATGTGACGTCAGTGGGAGGATTTGATGTTTTATCGTTAGCGGGAAGCGGTAAGCAGTTTTTATTGCACCGCTAATGGATGGGGGCAGTATTCGGGCTCATCCACGCGATACCATATGATGAGCGACACATGGCAGTGACACTGTTTGCAAAACCACTCGCAATCGCGTGCTAACGTTCCGTCATGGAGGGCTGTGCGATATGCACGACAGTCGTTGGATCTGGAGGGCTTGATCGGATGGCTATCGGGGAGGTGAGGTGGCGGGAGTTTAATGAGGGAGGGCACAACACAGTTAAGGGTTTTTTAATTATATCGGGAGAAACAGGATTGGTCATTTAAGTTATTAATTAACCGCGGGGGTTAATTAATCCTTTTTTAATGTGGCGGGGGTCGTGGTTCTTAATTAGTTACGGATTAACTAATTAATCCCATTTAAAAGTGTATTATGGTTATATTTTAACCAATGGGCGGGATATATAAGTATTTTGGGGTTTTTACATAGTTGAAATAATACGGGAGTGGGTAATTTGCATAGGGGAAATATATATTAATATAAATTAGTAGTTAATATGTTTATGTGAAGAGCGTGCTAAGTTTGAAACTTTTTTTATGTATATATTTAAAACTTAGGTTAAATGAAAAATGAGGGTTTTATGGAAAATATTTTAATTTCCCTAAGTAAAATAGAATTTTACTTAAGAAAAACTTTGTAAAGGGGATGAATGACTTATGAAGGGGGACGAATGTTGATGAAGGGGTTTTAAGTACTCAGGCATTATAAATTATTGGGCCGAGGGTCCGATCCCTCCAAAAGTCAGAGAAATGCTCTGAGCCCCTCTAACTTTATAAATACCTTGGCACTTAGGGGAAATTAGTAAAAATTTAGGGGAAATGAATAGGGAAGTTAATTATTTTGATTTTTCTTACTTGAGGTGCTTTCCATGTCTTTGCCTTTGCTTTGTGATGAAAGTAAAAATATTTACACATTTTAGACACATCATTCACCACATATTCTTCTACAACCATCATTTACCTACCCTACCTACTTGACCTAACATTTTCACTTCTTTATTAGGGTGCACTTAGACTGACAAAACCTTATCAAACATTTTTTCTTTTACATAGTGTTGTGGTCACCAACAACCCCCCTCTTCGTTTGATATTAGTAATAACATCAAGCAAAGGGGGACCCTTAGCCAAAAATCCAAAAAATATTTTTGTTTAAAAAATTCTTTTGTATCAGCTCCCTAAAAGCTATATCGCATCGCAACGGAAAAAGGAGCGCTTGCCCAAAGCGCATAAATACACTAAAAAGGAGCGACGCGAGAACCCATCGCATCACGCGCATTAAGAGCGTTTGAAAAAGGAGAACCTAAAGAAACGCCGACAACCAATATGCGACGTCGCACGTCGCAATGCCACACGAGCAGCACAAAATGACAAAGTGAAAACCTTGCGATGTTGCGATCTGTGATCTGCGACCACGCAAAGCTGTGATCTGCGATATTAGCGATCTGCGATCTGCGATATTAGCGATCTGCGATAACACTTAATGACGTCGCAGCCATCGATACTGTGATACCAATCGCAGAAAAAACTCATCGCAAGAATTCTCCGACATACACGGTAGATTCAAATTTGAAAGCGCGCCTTAAGGGAAATTAATGACCGCATGCTCGAATATCCAGAAAAGATTGCATCGCATTTATTGAAGAGTCAAGTTATGATGAATGTCATTAATTTCGCATTCATTAGAATTTAATGCTTTCATGTCAATCTTTTCGTCATTTCCCTTCTTCTTTGCGTAAACTGCAAGACATGCAACTGATATAAATCTATATGCAGGAAACATCTAAGGAGAAGGGAAGAGCGCCAATAAGACAACAGAGAGAAGATGCCTCCGCAATTGGATGCCGCATGCAGCAGAGCCACAGATTCCAGAATATCGCCCAATAGGCACTGATGAAAATAGACTGTCCAAGACTCAGAGTCAAAGGCGCACAAAAGCAGCGTGTTTACAAAAGATCCTAAAGCTCAGACTTGGTAAAGTAGAGAAAGAAGCACAAGAGAAGAAAGACGCTCCAGAAAAGCCTGGAACAAAGAACGGAAACAGTTCTCGAAACAGGGGATTGTCCATACAGCGCGACTTCTAACTCATTGAGTCATTCGCACAACCGAAAACCAAAATAGCAACAACAAAATCAGTTCGAAAAGAAACTGGGTTGTACAAAGTGTGCGCACAGCGAATACACCCAGCTAGAGAAAGGTTTTCGAAAATATCTTCTAATCTAATAGAAAGAGGTGCCAGCACTTGTTGTTTCTAATTTTCAAGCTCGAACAAAAGGAAAGGAAAACCAACCGACTCTTTCAGGGCGAGCAGCGCATTGCTTACAGCACTAAGGAACAGATACAGAAACGGTTAGAAATTAGATTCAGTTTTTAGAAATAAATTTGTTTTTAGTAAAAGGGCGGTCATTTGAAGCCATTCCCTGAATTTGTGTAAAGTAAAATTAGTCGGTTACTAGTATTTAACCCTTCTCGTTGCATTGGAGAAGGGTCCGAAATTTTGTCAAAAAACTTGTCCTCAGAACATGCACTTTTGCACCCTCGGAGGGGGTTTTTGATGAATGGACGGATCAAGATTTATTTATGTTTGCATTTTAATACCTGCTACTGATGTTGCACTTCTGTACTCTTAGTAGGCATTAGAAGCAAGTAGAAATAGATCATTATTGCTTAAGGTCTGTAAGTTTAAAATCAGTCATAAATGGTACTTTTATCTCTTGACTAGTTTCTGCTTGCATTGTTAGAGTAATATACAGCTGATGTTATTTATATGTTAACGTATGAATGAGTGGACTACCATTTGGCACTTTTGTATGGTGGAGTCATTGATTTGTGCTTAATACATGAATAGCTGATTATGCAATATGCTGTTCACAACCGTTTTGCTTAACTTCTTACGCAAGATGGTTCATCTTTATTGATTTATATTCTAATGATAGCTGAATAATCTTCATTACCAGTTATTCTGTGAAATCTTTCTAGATTGCATAATGGAAAAATTCTGTCCCGGGTTAGTGTAGATTAGATGTATTGTTTTTGTTAGATTAAAGTAGTATAAAGTCATTTCAGAATTTAGAATTAGATTAGTTCAGGAATAATTACAGATTTTCTACTATCATTTTCTACACACACACACACCCCTTAGAACGGGAAGCTGGTCCCGTCATCCCCAGTCGGACCCGCTACACCAAACGGGCACGGAGCCGCCAACCAGGTTCCCGACCGGGTGGGTATCCACCTTGTTGTTGACCCGATTTCGGGGCCCTCAACATATTTGGTGCTAGAAGGAGGGCACGGACTATGAATGGCACCTAAAGCAATATCCAAATACCATTCTGAGAGTAATACACCCTCATCAACTCCCTCAACTTCTCCAACACGGTTAAACCCGGAATTTGAAGTCGCTCGAGTATCCACCACTGCTACATATTCGAATATATCAGACCAATCTATTATTGAACCCCCTGAAATTCAAACTTTGATCCGTAAACTCCAGGGATTCTCCATTTTTAACCAGAAGTCTGATAAATCTAAAAGCAGCGTGACTTCGCAGTACAACCCTGCTCATCCCCTTACCAGATTAAAGAGTGAAAAATTTGGCAGACAACCAAGTGAACTCCCTCTTCCTACCAGAAAAAGAGCAAGGAAAACACCTCAAGAGTCTGACGGAGAGACTCTCTCATCCACTTCATCCATATCAACTCCCTCACCGCGAAGTCAACCACCCACTTTTCCATTCCAACTCACTCACCCATCTTCCACAAACCTTCCTCTTCGAACATCAAAGATCCTGATTTCTTCACCTTCTCAGCATCAGGGGTCAGTTTCTGCACTTCCATTAGCTAGCAGCTCCACGATGGCCCAGTCTCCATGGAACAATCCTGGGGCAGTTTTAATGCCTCCACCCCTGAGCCCTATACCGGCCCATCCAGAGAAGTGGCTACCTAAGTTCAACCCAGAAGCAGGCATGATAGCCGAAGAACATATCAATAATTTCATGCTTTCTGTTAATCTCAACGGAGTTACTAACGAAGACGCTGTTGTCCTGCTCTTCCCTTATACAATGCAAGGAACGGCCAGGTCATGGTACTTTTCATTACCTTCCGGATCCATCACAAGCTGGGACATTTTTCAAAGTCAGTTCCTCACTAAGTTTGGTGATGACCGATCTACGACGACATTGATTAATGACCTATCTAATCTTAAGGTTGAGGCTAGAGAACCCATTAAAGACTTTAACTTACGGTTCAATAAGATCCTCAACAAAATCCCCGCTGCTTCACAACCCAGCGAGGAAGTAAGATGTGAATGGTACATCACGGCTTTACCTCCAAACTTGGCTATCTTCGTAGATAGGGCAAACAAGACCACATTAGTTGACAACTTGACAGAAGCGTTAGCAGTGGAAAGACGTGTGGTAGCCCTAGAAAAGAGATCTGCTATAGAAGAACGCAAATCAAAGAAGATCTCTTTCAAAGAAGACACCAAGAAGAAGCAAACGAAAGATCCTTTCGATTTGGAAGGGTTACAAAAAGTGTTGAAAGCCATGTCCAATGAGATGGTCGATATCAAGAAACAAGTAGCAGAAACTTCTTCGAAAAAGCCCTTTAGGACTTTTAAAAGAAATCCTCCCATGGAGGTAAAACCACCCAGTGTTGTCTCAAACGTTGAGTCTGAAGAAGACGAAGAAGAAGAGAATACCACTGAAGGGCAGACCGACGAGGAAGAAGTTGTAGAGCTTCAAGGAATGTGGGATTTCATCCTCCCACAGGAAGAGGATCAAGAAGCATTTCCTGTTAGCACGAGAAGCAAAAATCAGCTTGATCCTCCCCAAACTACCCCAAAACAAAAGGGCGCAAGCCCTGCAACAAAAGAAAGGGTCGTAACTAAAAAGACAACTGCTAAAGCGACTCAGTTTAGCCCAGTCCAATCTGAACAAGCACCTCCATCAAGAACACTAATAGTGTCGGATGAAATGGATTATAACATCATTGACGATATGAAGAAGACTAGGGCTAATATCACTCTGTATGAATTGAGTAAACTGAAACACCAGCAGAAAATCATGATGAAAGAATTACATTTTGTGCCTACTACATCTTTACCTACAGCTGTGGCTTCCCACAATCTGGGAAGACCTCCAACCAATACGATAAATAAAATTGATCCAAATGACATCGCCTTGATTGGAGGAAGATCAAGGTCTCATACTCCTCCTTTTCTTCTCACATATGAAATCTTCAACAAAAACGTGCACAATTGTTTGGTCGATTCTGGTGCTTCAACGAATATTTTACCCAGGTCAATATGTGCCAAATTGAATGTGCAACCTCAAAAATCTGCAGTACGTATAGTTCAACTTGATCGATCCCAGGTCGAAGTGATTGGTGAACTTAATCAGGTGACCATAAGATTGTCGACTAACCCAAAAGTGTGTCAGGTTATCGACATTCTGGTAGCCGATATCCCTGAGTTCTATGGCTTGATTCTTAGCAGGGATTGGTCAGAGAAACTCCACGGATATTTCTCAACCGACTGGTCGCACATGTGGTTACCATACAATGGTAAACCAAATCAGATAAAGGTTGAACGAGAGTTGCACCAAAAATACATAGTGACAGAACTAGAAGGAGAAAATGAAGCCATCACATACAACAGCAACATTGTAGGCAATTACGCAACAGATTCTTTCCTAGGCAATTTCAGTGCTCATATTTCGCCATACTTAGAGAATTCAGTTTTATCCCAAGTTGAAAATTTCTCCCAAACTGATGACTCAAAATGTTTTAGTTTTTTAGATAATTCTGTAAATACGTCTTTATTTTGGAAATTATATTTTGACGGATCTAAATCCAACGAGGGGGCGGGAGCAGGGTGTGTTCTGATCAACCCAGACGGGAACAAGATTATGCTCACATGCAGACTTGAGTTCGATTGCACGAACAACACAACGGAGTACGAAGCCTTGGTTCAAGGCCTATACAAAGCAATCGGATTGAATGTTAAGTATCTTCAAGTCTTTGGAGATTCTGAGATCATCGTAAAACAGGTACGTAACACCATACATTGCCTGTCTAGTCATTTAAAGCATTATCAATCGTTAGTGCAAGATCTCACTGCACATTTCATAGCATTTAACATCTCGTCAATTCCAAGAATTCAAAATGCAAACGCAGACTTGTTAGCTAACGTAGCCTCTCGACTTATCCCTTCCGAAGATTTTAGTCCTGATAGGTTTTCAATAGAATTAATTTTTAAACCTTCCATTCCTAACAATATCACCAACTGGAGAGTATTCAACGACGACCCAGACATCGTAAGTTTCCTCACCTCTGAAGGATCCTACACAAACCAGATAATTGACGAAGACTGTCATGATCACCAAACACAACAAAGTAGCACTGATAATGCTATACCCAAATCGGTGGTCAAATTAGAAGACTTATATGACTTGAAAAGTCGGTTCAAAAGGTCGGCTAATGCCAAGCTTTATAGTTCAACTCTGAACTACGAATCAATCAACCTAGGAACCGACGAAAAGCCGCAAAACGTTAATCTAGGCCAGGGCTTAGCCCCTGAAGAAAAATCAGCATATATCCACCTTCTGAGACAGTACAAAAACGTTTTTGCTTGGAACTACGATGAGCTGAAGACTTACAACACTTCCATCATTCAGCATGTTATCCCTATGACTAACAACGAGAAACCTGTCCAGCAGAAACTCAGAAAAATACACCCTAACCTAGAAAACCAGATAAAAACTGAGCTTAATAAGTTGTTGAGAGCCAGAATAATCTTCCCCGTTAGGCATTCCAAATGGGTATCCAATATGGTGCCCGTTAGGAAGAAAAACGGAGACATTAGAATCTGTATCGACTTCCGAAATCTCAACAAAGCCTGTCAGAAAGATAACTTTCCCCTCCCACCTATGGAGCAAATTCTACAGGCAGTAGCAGGCTCAGAATTAATGTCATTCTTGGATGGATTTTCAGGATACAATCAAGTACTGGTGCATCCCGATGATCAGTTAAAGACTACGTTCCGAACCAAGTGGGGCACTTATGCATATCGGAAGATGCCATTTGGTCTTATCAACGCCGGAGCTACCTTTCAGAGAGCCATGGACATCGTGTTTAAAGGATTGGTCAATAAATCAGTAGTGATTTATCTGGATGATATAACAGTGTACTCCAGAAAACGAAACAACCATCTCCGAGATTTGAAGCAAATCTTTCAAAGATGCTTGAGGTATGGGATTTCGCTCAATCCAAAGAAATCTTTCTTTGCATTAAGCGAAGGGAAATTGCTCGGATTCATAGTATCTAAATCTAGTATTCACATAGAACCCGACAGAATCAAGGAAATTTCCGAAATATCTATACCTCATAACAAGAAAGCCATGCAATCCTTCCTTGGACAGATCAATTTTGTCAAAAGATTTGTCCCGGATTTGTCACGTATTATTTCACCCTTACAAAAAATGATAAAAAAGAATTCAAATTTCAAATGGGGTCTGGACGAGCACGAAGCATTCAACTTAATCAAACAAGCCATCATCAACGCTCCATCTTTGGCTACCCCAAATTTTTCAGAACCTTTCATCTTATACACGTTTGCCTCAGAAAAATCTCATGCTGCGATTTTAACTCAAGCAAATCACGAAAAGGTAGAAGCCCCAATCGCATTCTTTAGCTCGAACTTACAAGGTGCTGAACTCAATTATTCTGATGTCGAGAAACAGGCATATGCCGTTTTCAAAGAAATCAAATATTTCAAACCTTTCTTGCTAAAAGCCCATACCAAAGTCATAGTACCGTTTCCAGCGGTAAGAAACCTCCTGATACAGAGGGATGTGGGCGAGAAGAGAGCGAATTGGATCACCGCCTTACAAGAATACGACCTTGAGATCAAACCGGCACACATCGTAAGAGGCCAAGGCTTCTGCAAGATGTTAGCTGGAGCATCGAAAATCCCTGAGAACTCGTCTGAAGAGGTACACGCGTATGAGGTAAGCCTAAACGACTCAGAATCATTATATGCTGACACCATTTATTTTCTTAAGAACGGGTATGCTCCATCACGTCTGGATCATACCAAGAAAAGAGCTCTGAGATTAAAAGCTAAGCAATACCAGCTCATAAATGATGTCCTGTTTAAGAGGAATTATGATTCTGTACTTCTTAGGTGTCTTGAGAAAACTGAAGCCGAAAAGGTTTTGCAGGAACTTCATGATGGACCAGCAGGTGGACACTATGCCGGAGATGCGACTGCACACAAAATCTTGTGTGCAGGATATTATTGGCCCACGCTGTTCAAAGACTCATACAATCACGTAAGGAAATGCCAAGTCTGCCAGACTGCTGCAGGAAAACAAAGGAAAGCGTCCATGCCACTACAACCGGTCAACATCGACCAACCATTTAGTCAATGGGGCTTGGACATAATAGGTGAGATCGTTCCTCACTCTTCTAAGAAGCATAAGTATATCTTTACGGCAACTGATTATTTTACCAAATGGGTAGAAGCAGTTCCTCTCAAGACAGTTTATTCTGAAAACATTATTGAATTCATAGACCAATTTATCATAACTAGGTTTGGATTGCCAACGGCCTTAATGTTTGATAACGCTTCATATTTTTCTGGAAATGCTATGACTGAGTTTGCGCTCAAAAGAGGGTTCAAACTGAAATATTCTGCCAACTACTGTCCGCAAGGTAATGGATTGGCTGAATCAACAAACAAGAACCTAATCAGAATTATCAAAAGAACAGTCGACCAAAACCAAAAGAATTGGCACAAAGCGCTGGTAAATGCTTTATGGGCTGATAGAATCACAAAGAAAGCTTCGATCGGCACTTCTCCCTTTAATTTAGTTTACGGGCGGGAAGTGGTTCTTCCGACTCACTTAGTCATTCCCTCTTTGTCTCTAGTGTAGTACATCGATGAAGTACCTACTTCCTCATTACAATTAAGACAAATGGAAATAATCAAACTAGAAGAACAAAGAGAACAAGCTAGGAAAACCCATGCACATCACCAAGCGCTAATAAAATCTTCTTTTGACTCAAGCATCATAACCAGAAAAAACTTTCAGATGGGTGATTTAGTTTTGAAATGGGATAAGGCACATGAAGAAAATGGCAAACATACAAAATTCCAGAAGCTGTGGCTTGGCCCTTTTCAGATTGTAGAAGTCGTAGGCCCGTCCACATTCGTGTTGCAGGATCTGGCAGGTAGGAGAGATTCTTTACCTGTCAATGGATCGATTCTTAAATTATATTTTCCATAGAAGAGAAATTCTTCTAATTTTTGTAGGATAGATTTAGTTTTTTATATATTTCATTTTGTTTTGTTTTTCTCTTTTTGATGAATAAAACCCGTTGTAGATGATCATGTGAAAAGGATTCATGAAAAGAGCACGCCAATTCTCTATCAGATTTTGATTTCGCTTGTACAAATAGCAAAATTTTTGAAAAATCTGAATTTTATTATTAACAATAGAGTTAACTTCACCTTGATTACGATATTAGTTTCAACCTCAAAAAACTTTGACGAAGGCAACCTTTGGTGAAAAAATTGTTTTGTTTCAGCACCATGAAGGGTATCATCAATAATAAAATAAGTACTCTCTGCAAAGCTGTTGTTTTCAAAAAACTCTATTATTGTCGTCCAGAGCTTTCTTAAGGAAAAACAATGACTTCCTCCCTGCTAAAAGGAAATTGCAGCATTGAGAGAAATAATCCAAGCAAAACACTAATATCTCAAAGAATAAGGGGTCTCATCACGAGCCAGCTTATCATGATCACAGATATTATAACTTGCTGACTTTGCCAATACTGTCTATCAAAACAGGGCAACGACTTAAGATTGTTGCAATCAAAAGACAAGAGGTCTCATCACGAGCTGGCTTGTTCAGCAAAAGTGTAAATCAAGTGAATGACTATGTCATAATTTGGCCACCAAACCAAGACATTGTTCTTTAGAGAATTAAAAAAGGAAAAGTGTGTCAAAAAGGATTTTTCTCTGGAATGTTGCGAGTAACCTCAAGCAGGAAAAAGGATCATTGCTGGATAACATGGTAACCCTGTCGAGGCTATGGACGCTTGCGGGCAGCAGAGGCTCTACCTACGACAAATGAGTATACTTTTAAGCCAGTACGCAGAGAAGACCTTATTTTATCCTTAATCAAGACCAAGTAATGTCTGGTGCGAATGCAAGAAAAAGCCTGAGGAAGCAAGCAATTGAGATATAAAAAGGTTGAGACAAAGTATCGTTGACAAGGTGAGGGGTAGTCTACTCTATCTGTTCATAACAAAATTTAGACATATAAGAATTTTGTTGTTTCGGAAGTGAACGGTCAATAGAAATGCAGAGATAACTGTTTCTTCACAGTGAATCGCCATTGTTGTGGTCACCAACAACCCGCCTCTTCGTTTGATATTAGTAATAACATCAAGCAAAGGGGGACCCTTAGCCAAAAATCCAAAAAATATTTTTGTTTAAAAAATTCTTTTGTATCAGCTCCCTAAAAGCTATATCGCGTCGCAACGGAAAAAGGAGCGCTTGCCCAAAGCGCATAAATACACTAAAAAGGAGCGACGCGAGAACCCATCGCATCGCGCGCATTACGAGCGTTTGAAAAAGGAGAACCTAAAGAAACGCCGACGGCCGATATGCGACGTCGCACATTGCAATGCCACACAAGCAGCACAAAATGACAAAGTGAAAACCTTGCGATGTTGCGATCTGCGATCTGCGACCACGCAAAGCTGCGATCTGCGATATTAGCGATCTGCAATCTGCGATATTAGCAATCTGCGATCTGCGATATCAGCGATTTGCGATAACACTTAATGACATCGCAGCCATCGATACTGTGATACCAGTCGCAGAAAAAACTCATCGCAAGAATTCTCCGACATACACGGTAGATTCAAATTTGAAAGCGCGCCTTAAGGGAAATTAATGACCGCATGCTCGAATATCCAGAAATGATTGCATCGCATTTATTGAAGAGTCAAGTTATGATGAATGTCATTAATTTCACATTCATTAGAATTTAATGCTTTCATGTCAATCTTTTCGTCATTTCCCTTCTTCTTTGCGTAAACTGCAAGACATGCAACTGATATAAATCTGTATGCAGGAAACATCTAAGGAGAAGGGAAGAGCGCCAATAAGACAACAGAGAGAAGATGCCTCTGCAATTGGATGCCGCATGCAGCAGAGCCGCGGATTCCAGAATATCGCCCAACAGGCACTGATGAAAATACACTGTCCAAGACTCAGAGTCAAAGGCGCACAAAAGCAGCGTGTTTACAAAAGATCCTGAAGCTCAGACTTGGTAAAGCAGAGAAAGAAGCACAAGAGAAGAAAGACGCTCCAGAAAAGCCTGGAACAAAGAACGGAAACAGTTCTCGAAACAGGGGATTGTCCATACAGCGCGACTTCTAACTCATTGAGTCATTCGCACGACCGGAAACCGAAATAGCAACAGCAAAATCAGTTCGAAAAGAAACTGGGTTGTACTAAGTGTGCGCACAGCGAATACACCCAGCTAGAGAAAGGTTTTCGAAAATATATTCTAATCTAACAGAAAGAGGTGCCAGCGCTTGTTGTTTCTAATTTTCAAGCTCGAACAAAAGGAAAGGACAACCAGCCGACTCTTTCAGGGCGAACAGCGCATTGCTTACATCACTAAGGAACAGATACAGAAACGGTTAGAAATTAGATTCAGTTTTTAGAAATAAATTTGTTTTTAGTAAAAGGGCGGTCATTTGAAGCCGTTCCCTGAATTTGTGTGAAGTAAAATTAGTCGGTTACTAGTATTTAACCCTTCTCGTTGCATTGGAGAAGGGTCCGAAATTTTGTCAAAAAACTTGTCCTCAGAACATGCACTTTTGCACCCTCGGAGGGGGTTTTTGATGAATGGACGGATCAAGATTTATTTATGTTTGCATTTTAATACCTGCTACTGATGTTGCACTTCTGTACTCTTAGTAGGCATTAGAAGCAAGTAAAAATAGATCATTATTGCTTAAAGTCTGTAAGTTTAAAATCAGTCATAAATGGTACTTTTATCTCTTGACTAGTTTCTGCTTGCATTCTTAGAGTAATATACAGCTGATGTTATTTATATGTTAACGTATGAATGAGTGGACTACCATTTGGCACTTTTGTACGGTGGAGTCATTGATTTGTGCTTAATACATGAATAGCTGATTATGCAATATGCTGTTCACAACCGTGTTGCTTAACTTCTTACGCAAGATGGTTCATCTTAATTGATTTATATTCTCATGATAGCTGAATAATCTTCATTACCAGTTATTCTGTGAAATCTTTCTAGATTGCATAATGGAAAAATTCTGTCCCGGGTTAGTGTAGATTAGATGTATTGTTTTTGTTAGATTAAAGTAGTATAAAGTCATCTCAGAATTTAGAATTAGATTAGTTCAGGAATAATTACAGATTTTCTACTATCATTTTCTACACACACACATCACCATTTTCTACACACACACACACCCCTTAGAACGGGAAGCTGGTCCCGTCATCCCCAGTCGGACCCGCTACACCAAACGAGCACGGAGCCGCCAACCAGGTTCCCGACCGGGTGGGTATCCCCCTTGTTGTTGACCCGATTTCGGGGCCCTCAACACATAGTAATTCCTATCTAAGTCTACACTTATTACATCCAAGGGCTCAGATTAAACTGTTGAGCTCCTTTTTTCACTCTACTTATCTACTTATCTGTCAAGATTACATTGTTTGGTCAAATCTTTATTCTCTATTTCTACAACGTGAAATTGAAATATGAACTAGCCAAGCGTAAACTCTTTGACTATTCATGCATTGTGGCATAGGTGACAAACTACACACAATTTTTATTGTAAAAAAGTAAAAAAGTAGTGGCATTTAGACTTGCACACTTTACTGGTCTTTCTTTTTGTTGGGGTTCATTTTCTTTCATTTTTGACCATCTTTTAGTCTTTTCACCCTTTGATTTTTCTTTTAGGGTATACCCTCTTTACATTTTTTAAATTTTTTTATTTTTTTACAGATATGGAAAACCTGTGCAACAAGTAAAGGTATGAACATACTACATAGCTCATCAAGTCAATCATGATATATGACACCTATTGGTATAGGGGCATAATAGTGGCTCCACTTGGGGATGGCTTTGCCTGGTGGAAAGTCAAGAATAGTAGATCAGAGGCCTCTGAATGACTTTGACTATGCTCTGCAATTTTCTTTTGCTTGCGGCTTTATTGTATGTATGACATTGATGCTTCTATAGCATAGGGCCTTCTCTTCGGGCTTCAACTCCAAAACTCCATTGTCCAATCTTCGGGCTTCTCTAAACTTCCATCCCATGCTTCCTCTTCTATGAACTGCACATCTCTGCTCATTATGACCTTCTTGGTTAATGGAATGTAAAGTTTGTATGCTTTGGATTCTTCACTGTATCCAACAAAAATACATTTCTCCCCCTTGCTATCCAACTTCCTCAACTCATTCGGGACATGTGCATATGCCACACAACCAAAACTCTCATGTGTGTGACACTATGCTTTCTTCCACTCTATGCCTCTTTAGGAACTATGTTATGAATGCTTTTGGTTGGACATCTATTCAAGATATATGCCCCACAAGCGACAGCTTCATACCAATAATCATTTGGCAAATGCTTTGCCTTCAACATACTCCTTGCCATATCCATAATGGTCCTATTCTTCCTTTCCGCCACACCATTTTGCTAAGGTGTATACCTTGCTGTAAATGCTTCTGAATTCCATTCTCCCTGCAAAATCGAAGGAAGTCATTTGAGATGTATTCACCACCTCTATCAGTCCTGAGGACTTTGATGTAGTGTCCACTTTGCGTCTCAACAAGAGCTTTGTAGTGGCAAAAGCGCTCAAACACTTCACTTTTTTATTTTAGGAGATAGACCCATGTCTTCCTTGTGTAGTCATCTATGAAGGTCAATACATAGTGGCTGCCACCAATTGATGGTGTCTATATTGGTCCACACAAATCTGAGTGGACAATCTCCAAGGGTGATTTTTCCCTTACTGACTTTCCTGCTGGAAATGTCTCTCTATGTTGCTTGCCTAAGATACATCCTTCACATAGGTTGTCCGGTTTTTCTATGAGTGGCAAACCCTTCACCATGCCTTTCCTATGTAGCAAATTCAAACCTCCAAAGTTGAGATGTCCAAATCTCAAATGCCATAACCAATTTTCATCTTTTACCTCTGCTTGATAGCTTACTTGTGTGACGGTTGCCTCTTTTCTTCCATCCTCTTATGAGTTCATTGATAGTTGTACTTGTGCACCTTCTTCCTTCATGTCCGATCTTATCTTTAGGAGAAACATTCTATTGCTTGTCATTTGGACCTTTGCAATCAACGGTCTGTTTTGAGGCCTATCCAAAATTGTGCACACATAATTTTTGAAGAAGACATTATAGCACTTTTGCATGAGCTGTCCAATGCTTATGAGGTTATGCTTTAAACCAGGGAAAAAGTAAACATTTGAGATGTAATTCTTCTCCCCTTTATTCGTTAGGATATTAACTCTTCCTTTGCCCATGACAGAGACTTTGCTGTCAGTCCCTAATGTCACTTCAGATTTCACACTTTCATCTAGATTGGAAAACATTTCTATGTTTCTTGACATGTGGTTGCTACACCCTAAATCTAGATACCATATATCACTTTCCTTTTCTTATGCTACATTACAAGCTAAAAATATGCTATCATGGTTCTGATTTTCTTTTGTGAAATTTACACTTAGTTTGTTACTAATTTCATATTGCTTCTTTCTACATTCATTTGCATAATGACCATACTTCTTACAGTAATGACATTGAACTTGAGATTTATCATACCTCTAACCTTGTGCTTGATTTTGGCTTGGGCCTTGACTTTGATTTTGATTGCTGCCTCTTCCACTTGAGTTTGAAGGGCTGCTTTTACCACCTCTGTGTGGGCTGCTTTCTCTTCCTCTAGCATATGATTTTCCTCTGCCTCGACCTTGACCAAAGGAAACTTATGCCTTGAAGGCATGCTCCAATGAGGAGCTTGTTGTTCTATTCAATCTATGTTCATGCGAAATCAGTGATGCATGAAGCTCATCCATTGAGAACTGTGAGAGATCCTTTGTCTCTTATATGGCCACAACAATGGCATCAAACTTCGTTGGCAAACTTCCCAAAACTTTCTCAACTATTCTCCTTTCTTCAAGCGTCTCACCATGAGACCTGATTTGAGAAAACAACCCAATTACACGTGTTAAAAACAAGTCTACATTCTCAAAATTTCTCATACAAAGTGTTTCAAAGTCTCTTCTCAACATTTGCAGCTTTGGTGTCTTTACTTTTGCTATTCCTTGGTAGGCCGTCTGGAGGGTGTCCGATGCTTCCTTGGACTTGGTTGTTCTGCAACCCTTGGGAAAATACTTTTATGGATTGCTTGGAAAATATAGAACAGGGCTTTTGAATCCTTCTTCCTGTTGTCCCTTAACAAATCTCTTTCTGCTTGAGACATGACATTGTATGTTGTTGCATCTGCTGGTTCTAGAAAATCATTCTCCACCAAATCCCAAATGTATTGAGATGAAAATAGGGTCTTCATTGTAATAGCCCGGTAATCATAATTTTTTCCATTAAACTAAGCTATCTGAGAATTAGTCAAGCTTGTGCTTGAGGTAGCCATTTTTGAGTGTAAAAAAAACTTTCTACCTGGTGTGCTTGAGGTAGCCATTTCTGAGTGTAAAACAAACTTTCTAAGTGTTGGTAAATCTACCCTCAAAACAATTTTTAATTGCTAGTAAAAACACTTGTTTCTACATTAACAATATTTAACCCGCTCTGATACTATGTTAAAAAAATTCAAAAATCAATTGTAGCAAAGTCAACTAGCCCAGAAGGGAGAATATGGCAACCACACAAAGTCAACTGGCTCAGAAGGGAGAATATCGCAACCACGCAGAGGCAAAACAGAGTAAAATAAAAGAGGTTCCTGAAATTTACTTGTGTAAGATTAAAACCATATTGCAATTTGACCACACTTTATATTATATGTCAAAAGATAAAAAAATTACAAAATACTTACTCGATTTATGCATTACTTCTGTAAAACTCGTTTTCACGCGTCCTCCAATACATAAATCACTAGGTTGCAGATTAAACTTCCTTAAAACTAGTTTTCAAAGATTAAAACTGTATTGCAGTTGACCACACTTTATATTATATGTCAAAACATAAAAAAATTACAAAATACTTACTCGATTTATGCATCACTTCTGTAAAACTCGTTTTCACGCGTCCACCAATACATAAATCACTAGGTTGCAGATTAAACTTCCTTAAAACTAGTTTTCACGCATCCACCAATATTTCCTCCAGGATTTTCTCCTCACTACCTCTGTAACTTGCCCCACATGCCCAACATTACAAATGAGTTTTACTTGCATATTTATCTTAACATACAAATTTCACATTAATTATATGAGAGAGAAAATATTTAATATGCAACATGGGGGATTTTACATAGTAAATGATTTTCTGAACCTGCAGTAAATGTTTTTCTCATATCTATTTACCAAAATTTATTAAATGCCCAAACTCCTCTGCTGCATTGCCGAATGGTCCATGCTGTACTTCTGTTCTGACTTCAGTCTTTATGTTTGCAAACAAAATCGGCAGTGGTTGACTGGGCAAGCATGGTGTTTGTCAGTGTGGTTGGGATTATTATTTCCAACATTTATTTTTACAGATACCATGCCATTCATGGTTGCATACAAGCACTTTGTAATGTACTAACCTGCCTGAATCCAAAGATTATAACAATCTTCCTTCAAAGAGCTACCGAGGCTGGAAAACATGCAGGCCTCACTGATGTTAATGTATATGTGTGCCTAATTCAGGATGCTATTGGTTTGGATAAGATGGAGGAGTTGCACTCTCATGAAAACATACAGTTCTATAAAAAGATCAGTTAAATTTCTTTGAAAATTAATTAGCTGCGCAAAATCCCTTACCTTGAAGACTCCTCTGGAAGTGGCAAGGAAAATGCCCAAAGATTACACAATTGTGGCCTTCGAACTCATAAAAGATTCTCTCAATGAGACGTTGCGAAAAAAATTGCGCCAACCAAAAAAAACAACACAATGTAGAAGGGAAAACTGATTAACAGATACAAAAAGAGGTACTACATTACTGAAAATTGCTCTTGGTAAAATTTTGGTGCGCTTTTAAGTCGATACTGAAAATTACTAATTTTGCTGCCACGATATTGCTCTTATAAGTCTTAAATTAGACGTTTCTTGACTGTATATGAAAATAAAAATCTCAAATCTATAGCAAGCATAGTTTAGACTTATCCCTGGATTATTGAAACTTGGAAGCCCTTCTTAGACATAGAAGGTTGAAACTCAGATGTCATTTGTAATAAATTTCATTTTGCCACTAATATTTTGCTTTTGCCTAATTCTCATTTTTTAGAAGTCGTGGATTGGCTGTATCAACTCTGTATCATTAGCGTTTTGCTTTTATTTCTACAGTCTAGTCAAAGTTTGACATATAATCAAATACTAATTATATTTCACATGTTTGAGGAGATAGTGTCATGAAGAGTTGAGATTTCTGAAGCTCTGTTAAAAGTAATCTTTTATTGAAAAAAAATCAACTGGGTGGAATTATTTTTTTGGCTTAAATTAAAGACACCTTAAAACACTTTTAACACAAATTCAACCCTTTGAGATTCAAAATCATACATCTGGATGTTGTCACTGGTGACTGGCCTGTAAAAACAGAGGAATAGCCTTTACATTGGTTAGCGAAAGCATGAAAATAGGACAAACATCAAAACCATATTCTTAGGCCTACGAAATCCCGGTTAGACTCTTGTATCATACTGCTGACATGTTGGACATAGTCCAAATCCTCAAATATAGCTGCTTGGAATAATATTTTTAGGTTGCGTACAAATCGGTTCACTACTAAATGTTTAGATGGTTGGGTTGGAAATCATATGGCGATTTCAGGAGCTCCATCCCTGATAACAAATAAGGTTGACTATGCTAATTTGATGGATGCATGGTGAAACGGGTCTCCAAAGTTAGATTGGGGCACTCAAAGCATAAATACTGAAATGCACAACAATCCTCTGGTGTTGGGATCAAAGAGTATTTAGAGAGATGGTGGTGGTTAAAGACAACTTTGTTGTAAATACTGAAATGTACAACATTCCTCTGGTGATGGGATCAAAGAGTATGAAATGTACAACAATCCTCTTGGGATCAAAGAGTATTTAGAAGACAACTTTGTTGTAAATACTGAAATGTACAACAATCCTCTGTGATGGGATCAAAGAGTATATAGAGATAGTGGTGTTTAAAACAACGTTGTTGTGTTTTTAGCAACTACTGAGATAATTTATCTTTGATCTTTCCAGCTTTTAAATAGTCTCCATAAAAAATAAATAAATACCTTAGGTAAAAAGCCATAAATACTCATATACTTCAAAATCTGACCATCCATCAAACCCCAGAACTGTTGGGTGTTGTACCTACATGTCGGGCAACCATTCCATGGCTCTCTTAGCCCTCTGTCTATTTGCATCTAACTCCATAAACACATCATCTACTTAAATACGCAAATTTCTTTTAATAATTACCACGTAATCCCATCGCACGCTGCTTGCTACAACCACGTTGCTCTTTCTTATTTACCAACATTATTATTCGTAATTGCAGAGACTTCTACCTTGATACCACAACAATAGGTTTTCTACTAAATCAACCAATATTCATCATGTGAATGCTATGGTTGGCACCATCTCCATCTTCAAACAACAAATCCTCCATTCGCAGCATGAGGAAGTCACAATTCCCAACAATAGCTTGGGAGCACTAAGCCTTTTAGCATCCTTTATCACACGCATGCACATTTTTTTCACGGCTTCCAAAACTTGGCTTCAGATCTACGAGCACAGATTTCTAGCTTTTGCACCCAGATCTGCGAACAATGTGGATCTGTCCATTTCCACCTCAAGCTAGGAATTTTTGTCACCTCCACGCTCCTTCAAAATTTGAACACTCTATAACTCCACAAGGTTTTAACGGTCCTTTACACGTGTCATTTTACAGTCGTCTCCTTGCAGACCGCACTAGAAATTAGTCCACACATGCAAACACCACTGGCTGCTCAATCCAACAGAATTAAATCGGACAACTTTTCTGCTTATAGGACCCTTCGAGTCCAATCCTTGATCTTGACTGAGCTACTTCCTCCTTCACACGCTGCACATTCCGACACGTCTGGCCGCCCATTCCACACGTACAGGTATTTTATGTTTTACACTTAAAGCAGGCAGCACTTCAACAATGTAGCACAACTTCAGTGCACACATAGCTCCCTTTTCCTCTTCGACTGTGCACTTCCACCAGTGGTTTATCACACTGCCTCAGATATTCACCCGGCTTTGCATTTGGATCTCATAGCATTTAGAGAGATGGGGTTTAAAAACATTATTTTTGTGTTTTTAGTGGCCATCGAGACGATATATTGTTTTATCTTTCCCACTTTTAGATAGTCTTCATTGGAGATTAATACCAAGGACAAAAACCATAAATGCCAATATGCTTAAAACCAGAATATTACCAATATCTTTACCAAATTAAATTTACTAAAACAACCCTAAATGTTTAGTATGTTAGCGTGAAAGACTTATCCATATGCGACAAAATCATTACATGCGATGGTTCTTAGCAGGTTTCGTGTTCATCAAATTGCACTGTGCACCCCTTTGAAACTGTCTTCTTCCTTAAAAGTTGATAGGCTTGATAATAGCATTGATACCATCTTACATTTATCAAAGCACGCCAGCGATATAATTAAAGAAATATTTTAGCTCATTCATATTTCTTTGCATTGCACAATACCATATATTCTAATCTAGAACACAAAACTAGTGGCTGAAGATAGATCTTACAACTTTTCCCAAAATAAATTGTGCTGTCTTAAAATAGCGTCTATAGGTTTTCTTGCATGTGCATCACTTTTCTACGCCTATGTACTCTTTTTACTTACTTTTCAATTACTATTTTTATTGTTGAAATTCATTTCTATGAAAATGAATATGAAATATTTTAATAGAGTTCATAGAAACCAAAAGATAGATTGATGTTTTGGATCATGAACAAATTGCAATGAACCATTATTCAATATTTTAATAGAGTTCATAGAAACCAAAACATAGATAGATGTTTTGGATCATGAACAAATTGCAATGAACCATAAGGAATTCGTATGCCTTGTTGTTTATTTTTATACATATACTTTTGATAAAAATAAAACTTTTGTAGCAAAAAATATTTTATGTGGATATAAAGATATTTTCATAGATATTGTTGAAGAAGTAACATTGTTGGGAGTTATTGAAGTTAATTTTTAATTTGGAAAGTATTTTGGAGATTTCATGGACAATTAAAAGGAAAGAGAACATTGATTTTCGAGAGGCTAACAGTGTTGTGTTGAATCTTAACCCTTTCTTACCTCTTGTGGCAGCTTTGTGGGAGATGGCATTGGCACTTAGTAAATAAATAATTACAAATTTTGTGCCAGATGGCATTGACACTTAGTAAATAAATAATGACAGAGTTTGATGGCAGATGGACGGGGTACAACAAGTTGCAAGGTGTTGACATGGACATGTATCGACTACAACTAATGTTAACGCATGCCCTCGGAAACAGTTGAATCCATTTAAAATTTCAATCCTAGTGCCAAAAACAACACTAATAGTTATTTAATCAAGTGTAGAGTCATGTAAGCTACATGCCATCTTTTTAGTATCATTTAAATATTGAGTCGAACCTAGAAATTGGTAAATTTTTTATTATAGCTTTTAGCATATATACCGATATGAGTGCTCAAGTTCCATGGTAAAACCAATGTTCATGCAAATTTACCAACATAGCAAAGAAAGTCGAAACGAAATTCAGACCAACTTTAAAGAAAAATATGTTAAATTATTTGGTTTGCTTAGTCATGTTTTCCCCGCTCAGTCTAGTAGACTACATCATTTACAAGATAGATATGTTTATTTGCAAATAGTCTATTTACAAAATGGATATATGCAACAAATTTTACAATAAATTTGATTGGCTGTAAGAGTTTCATTTGCTCGATCAATGAAAACCCAAAAGGAACAAAAGCCCATCTATGAGCAGTTTCAGAGCATCTTCAAAATGACATTGTTTTATTGAAAAAGTGCGAAAATGCCATCAGTTTTAATGTTTTCCAGAAACTCAAATATGCTTCCCAAATCCACCAGCTAGAGAAAGAGATTCTTGACTTCATTCAGTATCAAATACCTCTCCAATTAAGTCTTGAGGTTATGAATCTCGTAACAAAGTTGAAAAGCCTTCGCTCACTGTGCCAATTGCGGTTGGTGGATCAGAGAAAAGTAAATGAGATAGTCGTGCCCGGGCTAACCAACCACCAGTGTTAATCCATATTGTTGTTTCAGCAGCTCAGCCTTGCATATTTCACTTCCAATTAAGCTGCCATGCAACACTTGTTACATATTGACTTAAAATTATTATGGTTAATTTTACATAAATTGTTATTATTTAACGGGCATTTTATTTGTTATAGGGTATCTTGGGGTATATGATGTTTAGAATTTTTTTTAATGATCGTCTCTCTCAATGTGTTTGGAAGTGTGCAAAACTTATATTTTTATGGTTTATTTTATCTCAAAACCTCATTAATACTTTATTTAGAAATTAAGGAATTAGAAATATATATAGTTGCAGAGAAAGTAGGACTGACCAAAGGCAGGACTGGCCAAAGGC